>JAIWYQ010000029.1:0-345475 GCA_022818035.1 Armillaria solidipes
TTCGTGTGTCGCTCGAGACTTATTGAGGGTTTTGTTGTGCGTCTCTGACATTGTGTGTATTGTTACTACACCTTTGCCTTGAGGCCCAGCGACAAACTGTTGCTCCTCTTGTTTTAAAAGCCTTTGGACTTAGAGAATCTAGATACGATACGAGCACTATCGCTATACGGCGTACTATATATTCTGAGAGTTTGGTTGTGCTAATTCTATCTGCTTCTATCGCATCAGAATCCCCCCACAAACTTGAGGGTTTGTGTGTGTAGTGTTGGGTGTGGGTGTGATCAGTGTCTTCGACGCTGTTGCATTTCTAGCTTACACACACGGAAACCACTTCATCTGGAGCCCACCGCGAGGGGGGAAGCAGTTTTAATTTGAAACTAGTACGACTAGATCCAAAAGAATCTATTTACGCGCAAGCGTAACGAGCTTATAACTATCAACGATTTCCTTCTCCGAAAGCAAATCTGCTAGTCGCTCTTCATCCCTGAGGACTACTAGTGAAAAGGGTTGTTAATTCCAGAGAAACGTCTACTGTCTGTGAGTCAGATAGCTGAACCAAGTCAGCCTCGAGAGCCAAAGACCAGATCGGCAAAAGCAGCTAGTGGAGTCACAGTTCCACCGATCTATCCATTTCCAGCACAAGCGCGATATCAGGATAGGATACAAGCGAATCTAGCTGTTCAGCAACAAAGGAGCGCGCCAGTACCACTGCCCCCTCCAGTTCCTGATTCCGAGTTTAGTCTCTTTCGACGTTGGATACCACCCAGTGAATCTACTCCTACAGGGCCAGGACCAAGTTCTACTTCGAACTCGCAACCTATAACAAACCAAAATCCGGGTCTAACGATCCGCGTAATCAAACGATTGCAACGATGGCACCATCTATGCCAGGCCCGAATGAAAAGGCCGCCCCACGATTTGAGAGTTCCTCTGACCCAGAGGAGCTCGAGCGTTTCTTCTCTAGACTTGAAGATCTCTTTGACAAGTGCGCAGTGACTGATGAGGAAGAGAAAAAAGAAAGCTGCAGTGTCGTACACTGATATTAAGACAGAGCGACAATGGAAAGTCCTTCCCAAATATGCCACTGGTGGAAAGTACGAAGAGTTTAAGTCTGAAGTAATGGACTGCTATGATGGCGCGCGTGATAGCGACCGCGACGCTGTTCAAGAACTAAAGAGATAGTTTGTCGCTATGATATAGCACAAATATCTGACAAAAGTCAGTTCATGGAGTTCAAGAGGGAATTTCAAGTACTCATGTCCGCGCTAAGCAAAGTACTGTCGAATAGGGAACTAGTCGATGCCTTCTTGGCACCATGTCTGATGAATTGTACAGATCTATCAAGCTACAGTTAGAGCGTCTCCCACCGCCAACAGGCTTAACCAAAAGGGAAAACGCAGACCCATACACTCTGAAAGAGATTATGGAGGCTGGCTTGATTGTGCTACAAGGAGTGTTTTCGTCGATGGATAGAAAACGAGATGAAGCGAGAGGTATTCCCACTGCTGCGACTGCTACACGAGAGCAGCATAGGTCAACCACAACTGCACGCAATTCCCCTGCCATGGAAGAACGATCTGTTAAGCAGGAAGAATGGGGAGCGTCATGGCAGTAATGAAAGACTTCATGGAGCAGCAGACCTCGGCGAACGATAAGAGGCTGGCAAGCTTAGAGAAAGCCATGCTCGACAATCAGAAGAGCATTCTGAGTTTTCTACAGCAACAGGCAAGTAGAGCGCCAGGCCCATCTTACGAGTCAGCTCCAAGGATGAATAACTATGGGCACGACCATCGAAGAGCGTGCTTCTTCTGTGGAGAAACGGATGGGCACATCTCGAGCGAGTGTCTAGTTAAGTCTTCCTATATTAAGGCAGGAAAAATAGAGATCGTTGACGGAAGACCTCGTCTACCTGGTGGAGGCGAGATCCCTAAGGACATACGAGGTCAGTATGTCAAGGACCGTGTTGATGAGTACTACGCGCGAGTCAAGTCTGGCAAGGTGCAAAGCCAGAATGTAGTTATAACTACAACCTCGACGCCAGGACTCTTCCACGTCCCAGGAGGCTATAGCGCGCTACTTCAAGAAAAGCAGGAGTTGGAACGTCAGGTGTATGCGATGAGATCGCAGCAGGCAAGCAATGATACGGGTGTTAGAACTCGTAGTAAAGGTCCGCCACCAGATGATCCGCTTGAACAAATGCCAACAGACGAAGAGCGAGAGCAGGGTTTTTCTAGACGTTCAATGAAGGCGGGCGGGAGCCGTACAAAGACTAGTGGAGTTGCCAGGTCTGGTTCACCATCACCCCCGGAGGACGTAAGAAACAAAAAGCGGAGTGGAGCGGTAAGAGTTGAACTAGCGGACGACTCATCTGATGAATCAGAAGATGAGCGCCCAACAAAAGTAGCGAGCAAAAAGCAAGTGCGGTTGGACCCCGCACCCAAGACCATACCTACTGCGCGCAGTGCAACCCCGGAACCAGAGATGCCATATATTAAGGTTCCAGATGTAACTAATGCAGGCAAGCAGGGAGGTCCGTCGAACCGACTCCCAAAGAAGACGGGATTCGTACCATTTGCAGCAGAAGAGAAACAGTCTGCTTACCGATTGAAGGCACCAGTTGAGGAGCGAGGAAACTCACCTGAGGTGTTGGAGCGACTCATGAAGTCCCCGATAGCCGTAACGGTTGGGGAATTACTTGCGCTCTCGAAGATTGGTGGAGCGGTAAAGCAGGAATTGACTATGAAGAGAGTAGCTCTTGGCAAGTCCAAGAAGAACGGCAAGCAGCAGTTTGGACTGGTCATCGAAGAGGAGTCAGAGCTGGAAGAGGAAGCACCGGTAGAGGCCTTCCCTTTCGCAGAAGCTAAAGATGACGAGAGTGAGGAGCTACCAGAAGACGCGGTGCATCTGTCTAAGATCCCATTTGTTGGTACCTTCATAGTAACCACTGAGGCTAAGAATGGTGTTCCTGCAGGCGCGCTAGTCTGGCAGGATCCTTTTGAGCAATATCTGAATGATGCGGAAGCTAGGGGAGAAGTTCCAAAGGAAGTCTATGTAGCGAAAGACTCGCAGGCACTGCGCTCTGTCTTTCCCTTCATTAACGGCTCGGAGCGATTCGAAAGCTTGTATGATACTGGCTCGCAAATAGTCTCCATGTCAGGTCGGGTTGCAGACCGACTAGGTCTAATCTACGACCCAGACAAAGTGATCAATATGCAGTCTGCGAACAAGCAAGTAGAAAAATCCCTCGGTATGGCCAAGAATATTCCGTTCTTATTTGGTGATATTACAGTGTACTTACAAGTGCATATCATCAAGGATCCGGCCTACGATGTTTTATTAGGTCGACCTTTTGATGCTCTAACTACGAGTACTGTGTATAACACTGCAGACGGGGGACAGACAATAAAGATACGAGATCCCAACTCCACGCGAAGTGCTATGATACCAACGTTCCCTAGGGGACAGAAAAAGTTCGTAACGCACGAGGTTGAGGAGGGTTTTCAGTGATCGATGATTTGATCGAAGATCAAGGAGAGTTAGCACTAATAATAGAAACCGATCATGATGGAGATCTAATGATCGGTGGATATGCAAAACCCACGGGATCTCTAAGGTTTAAGAAAGAAGAATTACAGGCAGTATACGCCGTTGCCAGCTCACAGGTGTGTGGCGAGGATACAAAAGCGCGTGGGACTTTATCCTCGTATTTTGGGGCGCTAAGAGATATAAAAGATATAAGAAACCAGAGAAAAGGTGCGGACGAGGCAACGAGACTGCTCGAAGCTAATCCTAGTCGCTGGATAGAGACTTATTTCTACAATAAGGTAGATGCTGAGTATACTCTACCCGCAGTGGGAACTGTAAAGGATGTCTTTGTGACAAAGAAATATAAGCCAGTAGCGCAAAAGATACGACCCATTACAGGAGGATTACCTTCAGAGTTTAGAATTGTGCGTGAGATTAAGGGAGATCCTCTTAAAGATATGCCTCAGTTGAGTACGCATCCCTCAGATTATACGCCCACAGGACGATATACTCTGGAGCGCAAGGAAATAATCGAGAAAGTACATCAAGAAGAATTTCTTTGGCCAGAAGAGCGCAAGCTCATGCACGAGTTTATGAGTGTTCAGAATGAAGGATTTGCATGGGATGATACGGAGCGGGGACACTTCAAAGAGGAATATTTCCCTCCAGTTACAATTCCGGCCGTTGAGCACACACCATGGATACAGAAGAACATACCAATTCCTCCTGGAATCTTCGACCAGGTATGCAAGATAATAAAGACCAAGATAGATGCGGGAGTGTATGAGCCATCGAACTCCTCGTATCGCTCTCGTTGGTTCTGTGTAGTCAAGAAGGACGGCAAGAGCTTACGACTCGTACACAGCCTGGAGCCACTGAATGCAGTCACCATAAAGCACTCAGGTGTGCCTCCTGCGACGGACGAGTTAGCTGAGCATTTCGCGGGACGATCCTGCGGAGGTACATTGGATCTTTATGTAGGATATGACGAGAGGACATTAGATGAGAAGTCTCGAGACCTGACTACGTTTCAAACACCGTTTGGCGCTCTAAGGCTGGTTACACTGCCTATGGGTTGGACCAACTCTGTACCGATATTTCACGATGATGTGACTTATATTCTCAAAGATGAGGTGCCACATGTTACCATACCATATGTAGATGACGTACCAGTCAGGGGACCCAAGACGCGCTACGAAACCAAAGACGGAGGATATGAAACCATCAAAGAGAATGCAGGGATCAGGAGATTCGTCTGGGAGCACTTCCAGAACATCAACCGTGTGGTACAGCGTATGAAATATGCTGGAGGAACTTTCTCTGGACACAAAGCTGTACTCTGTGCATCTGAGATCATGGTAGTTGGACATCGCTGCACTTACGAAGGAAGAAAGCCTGAGACGGATCGAGTAGGAGTTATAATGAGATGGGGGCCGTGCGAAGACTTGGGTGATGTGCGCTCTTTCTTAGGAACAGTAGGCGTTCACAGGATGTTTATTAAAGACTATGCAAAGAAAGCAGACGCGCTAACCAAGCTCACACGCTTGAAAGTACCTTTTGAGTTTGGGGAGGAACAGAAAGAGTCGATGCAAACATTGAAGGACGCATTAAGAGATAGCCCATCTCTAATGCCAATTGATTATGAATTGGACACAGATGTAATCCTAGGAGTGGATACTTCGTACCGAGCGATAGGATTCTACATCTGCCAAGTCGACCCAGATAATCCTAAGAGACGACGCTACGCACGCTTCGGATCCATAGTTTTGAACGAGTGCGAAGCCCGTTTCTCACAACCTAAGCGAGAGCTGTATGGCCTCTTTAGAGCGCTACATGCCTGTCGACATTGGTTGTTTGGTGTTAGGAAGCTAGTGGTCGAAACAGACGCGAAGTATATCGCTGGAATGCTTAGAAACCCTGATGAGGTTCCTAATGCTGCGATAAATCGTTGGATTGAATCTATTTTAATGTTCCACTTCACGCTGGTCCATATCCCTGGTGAGAGACACGCTCCTGATGGTTTGTCGAGGCGAAGCTTCCAACCTGGAGACGAGGAGTACTCAAATCCAGAAGATGAATATGGTCCACCAGACGAGGATCCTTGGGAGTTCATAAATGAGACAGAGGATGAAGTCGAGGACATTGCTGACTTCAAAGATAGAATTGATACAAGACATGGGTATGTAACCATTGAAAGAGCAGTGCATGATTTTCATGAAGATAAAATTGTGCAGGAGGCAATAGAGCGTGGCGAAACTTACTCAGTGTTCCACAACGCGGGGCCTTTACTACCTGATGCTGCAGAATATAGTGATGTAGCAAGCTATGATGAGGAGCGCAGGAGTGGGTACGCAAGAATGCTGGATCGCCAGCTGCCTCAAGTAATTCAATGGCATGAGAATCCTACCGCACGACTCCCAGGCTTCAAGGATGATCAATATCGGAACTTCATTAGATATGCAAAGAATTTCATTGTGGATAAAGGCAAATTGTATCGATGTGACATAGAGTCCGAATACAAGCTTGTTATTTACCCTGAGAAGCGAATGTATATAATGAAAGCTGCGCACGATCAACTTGGACACCGCGGGATGTATGCGACGAAAATGTTGATAAAAGAAAGGTTCTGGTGGCCAGAGATGGAGCGAGACATCTCATGGTTTGTCAGTACCTGTGAGAGATGTCAACAACGCCAGAAAACAATTATTAAGGCCCCACCGACAGTGACCTTTATGCCTTCGATCTTCCAGGTATTACATGCGGACACTATGCATATGCCAGAAGCTTCGAATCACCATAAGTACATTGTACATGGACGTTGCGCGTTAACAAGCTGGATGGAAGGCAGGACCTTAGCGAGTGAATCAGCACAAGCGATAGCAGAATGGTTGTTTGAGGATATCATCTGTCGCTGGGGCTGTATCTCGTTAATTATAACTGATAATGGCAAACCATTTAAAGCAGCGGTAGCTTATTTGGAACGTAAATATGGGATAAAAGGAATTAGAATCTCGCCATACAACTCACAAGCTAATGGGAGGATAGAGCGACCTCACTGGGACGTGCGACAGAGCTTGGTCAAGGCTTGTGGGGGTAATGAGAAGAAATGGCACTACTACTTTGTGTTGGTGATGTGGGCGGACCGTATTACTGTTAGGAAAAGGATGGGATGTTCCCCGTTCTTCGCAGTAACAGGAGCGCATCCCATCTTACCACTCGATGTGTTAGAGGCAACTTGGCTCGTTGAATACCCTGGACGAATTCTAGAAGACTGGGAACTTCGAGGCTTGCGCGCAATAGCGCTTGAGAAGCACGCAGATAAGGTAGCAGAAATGAGGAACACTATGGATGAGAAAAAGAAGCAAGAAACATTGAAGTACGCGACCATGCATGCGAATAAAATCAAGTCGTATAACTTCAAGCGAGGAGACTTAGTCTTAATGCGCAACAGTCAGATTGAAAGCGCGTTAAACACGAAGATGAAGCCATGCTATCTTGGCCCGTTAGTTGTCGTAGACCGATCGAGCGCAGGAAACTATATTCTGGCCGAGTTGGATGGCGCTCTAATAGGTTCCAAGATTGCAGCCTTCCGGGTAATCCCATATATGGCACGTCGCTCTATTGAGTTAGATGATAAAGTGTTACATTGGATGAGAAAAGACTCCAAAGAACTTCGTCGAATCATTGAAGCGCCAGAGCCCAAAGACAAGTGGCCGGCGAACTTCACTGAAGAATATGAAGAAGTTGTTAATCCAAAGATCTCTGACGCTGTAAACTTAGATGAGGACTAGAGCGCAATGCAGAAACGCCTCCTGCGGGCATAGTATTATTGAAACGACAGGATGTACAGCTCTAGCTACTGTACTTGCGATATGAAGAGAGATACTGACTAGGGGTACATATTTCTGAAGCCTTGAACGATCTGGAGGCTTAAATCTATGAAGAGCGGAAGGGTAACTTCACAAATAGGTAACAGAAGCTCGACCTCGGAGTCAGGGAAAGAAAAAGAGAAAAGAAGCTCATGATGAACAGCTAGGAGATGACCAGATGACCTGTGAATACCGTAAATATAGAGCGCCACTGGCTTTGGATTAGGCAGAGGGAGGCTCCAGGCTAGACGAGGTGGAAGGAGCGGGAGGAGCTTCGGCCTCCACAGGAGTGGTATCTCGAGCGTTGGCTGACTCTGTAACCGTTGAGCGAAGGGCAGACTGTACGCGCTCAAGCTCATCGAGTAAAAACTCGCGCTGCTTCTCTGCAGCGTACAGAGTGTGCTGAAGCACGATGACATCGTCCATGAGGGCACTCTCGAGCTTGGCCAGATGCTCAGGTCTCTCCACCGTGAGAGTGCCCACGGTCGACCCCTTATGACTCTCGCGAAGAGAATCGACGCTTGGAAGAGCTCCCCCTTCCCCGGCATCTACAGAGCATAAGGAGAGATAAGCAAAAAGAACTAACGCGCGAAGAATGAAGAGAAACTCACAGGTACTAGTAAGTCCAAGAGCTGAGGCCGCGCGCCGCTCTCCGACTCCCTTAGCACCACTATGGAAATACTCCCTGGCTGAAGGAAGCGGGAACGACTGTTTAGCGCGCTTGCTAGCTCGAGCACCATCCTTGCCGAGAGACCTGTTGGAAGTTGGCTGAGCCACTTAACGAGTTAGAGAGAGAATATAACGCGCAATGAAAAGTAGGCTTACATGGGCTTTCTCAGGACAGTCTGCGAACGGATGACTATTGACACCGCAGTGAGTGCAGCCAGAAGGCTCCTCCTAGAACAAGAATCATTTAGTGGGGGGATATCAGTGTAGCGAAGCTGATATCCTACCTTGGAGGGTTCCTTGCGCTTCTCACCAACGGCAGCTTCGTTACCCTTAGTCTTGGTGAACTTGAGAGGCTTGGAAACCTTAACGGTCTCGTCGTCGATGACCATCTTGAAGAGATTGGCGGTCAGAACGTCAAGCAAAGAGCGCGAAGACTGTGCATACTTTAATGGACTCGGCTTCAGAATCAGAATTAGCAGCTACCTTGTCGTGGTCATCGTAATCATCATCAGACTCGCTCTCGATAGTAGCGCGTGAACGACGAGTAGAGCGACCTTTGCCCTTGCTACGAGTAGTGGCACCAGTCTGAGATAACGCGCATAAGCCAAAACACGGAGAAAACAAAATAAGAGTAAGACTCACCGATCTGGAATCACGACGCGGACCAGTTGGTAAAGCAGGAACACTGGCACCTCTGTCATTGACTTGGCTGCGCTCGCTTTGGACCCAACCAGTGATCGTCTTCAGCACCTTATGAATAGGCTGCTTCGACGCGTTGGTGTGGAATTCCTTCTCAACAGCGGTGCGAGCGCGAAAGACTGACTCCTTGAGGTCCTTGTCCTTGGCTAACTCGACCTTGTAATGTTCGAGATGAGACTATAATGCGAGCAGTCAATAATAGAGATAGAATAACGCGCAAAAGACGCACAGTATACTCCTGGAGCTGATCAAGATGATCATTCGCAGTAGTAGCCGGATCCTTGCAAAGAGACATGATAACTGCCTTCACAACGATGAAAGTGGGAATCATTTTGAGAAATATAGAAAGATAGAGTGCAAGCTGGTAAGCAAGTAGATATGTGTGGAGGTTTTGTTGGTTGGGGTGAGTCTACTGCAAAAACCCAACGCATTTTATACTTGAGCGACAATGAGAGGCCGGCTAAACTCTTAGTAGCCTTCGAGAAAATTATCATAAAGTCAGACGTGGACTTACAGAGAGTCCGAGGAAATGGCTTGTATTCCGCGCAGGTATCTAAGCCGGAAAAATCTGACTTTATGAAATAGAGATTATTTGATTTATGACTGAGGACAGTCAGATTCTTTTAGTGGGGGGGATATAGTGGTATACCTAAGGAATTACCATTACTATATTACCTGTAAAGGTACAATAAATTTCGCGATTTCTGTGATCCAGAAAGAAGGAGCGCAGGATGAGTATCTACTGCAAAAAGAAAGAAAATCAAATTCAGAGCGGGATCAAACCCGTAGTATACGCCACTATGTGGCGGTAGCAACACGAGAAAGGACATATTCCAGTACACGCGCCATAGTTCAGGTGTTGAAACCCATGGAAACGAGGGAGATATGCTCAGAGTGCAGTAAAACGAGGTGTCATGGAATAACGGATAGATAGGGACTTGAGTGCAACAAAGTAAGCAAAAGCCACGCGAGATTTAGACATCGCAAATCAGGGCTATCAAAAGGAAATCCTGATAAGAATTGACGCTTACTTAAATGTGCAAGCTTATAAAAGCCGGATCACACAGATAGAAAGCTCAAGCAAAAGGAAGATGATATATTTTTGGGGGCCCTGCAGGCCAGAGAGAGATACGCGAGTAGAAAACTAAATGATTATATGTACGCGCGGCGACTACTGGCTGCATTTAAAGTCCCTGAGTGCCACGATAAGTAAAGGAAATGGTATCTACAAGAAGCATGGCGCGGAATATTAAATAATTCGATAGAGTGAGCGTCCAAGAAATGTTCAAGAAAGATACAGAAGTCCTTCACACGGCACTGGACCCAGATGCACTCTCATTGCCCTCGGAACCTGTGTTGACCTCGCCCAGACGTACAATGAAGGAACCGAGGAAACTAGACACTTGCGCGTGGGCATCAATGATCTCGGTGCCATGCTCGCGAGAAGCAATAGCATCAAGACCATCAGCAAGCTCGCCGATGATTTGCTCTCGATCCTCACGCAACAGCTGCATAGCCTCGCCAAGGAGCTTGATCTCAGTGTTGAGACGCTCGACCCGGTTGACTCCTCGACGAAGGGCTACAGAACAAACAATGAGATGGAGGGCACTGAAGATGAGAATAGAGAGAACTCACCGCCATCACCACTCAAGGTGAGCGGATCCAAAAGAGTAGCTGCCCGGCGGAGTTGGTTTGCATCCCAGCGCGCAGAGCAAGGACCATGCCGATTGGTCTTGCACTTAGTACAGACTTCCTTGCTGACTTCACCCTCGAATACGCACTCATTTGGGAAACCAGACAGCGTACAGTTGTAGCACGGCCAGGTGAGCTAGAGCACGTAAGGATTAGGCACCGGAGATTAGGAAACCAAAGAGTACTCACAAGGGGAGGCCGAATGAAGTGAGGATCGAGGTCAGAATGGCACCGATACACGTACTCGCGACCGTTCCGAATCTGGGACACTGGCCTGGGGGAGAAAAGAGTTAAACACTGAAATTGAATAAGTAGAAAAGCCCTTACTTGGTAAGAGAGTCAGGCGCGGAAGGCAACATTGACAGCTTCATGTACTCCAATGCTTGACGAGAGGGAGGCTCGTGGAACTGCAAGTCGATCTGCGGATGGAAAGCCCGAGCATAGATCGTGTTGTCAATATTGTCGGCCTCGAGAGCCGAAGACGAGGGATCCCTGGTTACAGTCTCGTCGACGATAGCGTCGGCAAGGGGCAAGGGTTGCTTGCCACGAGAAGAGCGACTGCGCTTGGGTGCAGACACAGGAGGTGGTGAAGCCTTAACAGTGGCCTTCTGCTTGCCTTTGACCTTGGCGGACGGACCGGCAGGAGGAAGAGGAGGCGCAGGATCCGAAGGGGCTGCAAGGGAAATGTATAAGAGCCCGGTAAGAGGCTCTCCAGTCAGTGGATGATACGCACGAGGGGGTGGAGGGCTGGTATTAGCCGCAGACGCCAAACGGGGCCTCTTGATGGGAGGAACCTTGATCTCGTCACTCAAAGCATCCTCGTCGGCAGGGGCAGGAGCTTCTCCTGTGGCAGCGTCGTCTTCCTCAGAGTCGGCCTCGCTATCCGAAGAGGGATCTAAGAGAAAGAAAAGAGACACGCAGTTAGCAAGGCAGAAGAATCAAAGAAGGGAATAAAGATGGTACTTACCAATGAGGACGGGCTTTTTAACAGCGCTTGCCCGTTTACTAGGTGCAGGGGCAGTCTTTGTCTTGGAGGCTGCTTTTGAGGCAGTGGCCTTGGCTGGACCAGCTTTGGAAGGAACCTTGGGCCTGTAAAAGAGATCTTATCAGGAAAGAAGAACAGCGCGCTTAGAAGAACGGACGCACTCGACGAGTTTGACCTTTTTGTTAGTTTTGGTAGCAGGGGACTAAATGGAAACGGTAAATGAGCGGTCAAAGGGACACAGAGAAAGAAGAGCTTACAGCCTTCAAAGCCTCTTGATCACGCTGACGCTTGCGCGTGAAAGGTGCAGCCTGGGACAATCTGAGTAAACGAAAGTAGAGTAAGGAAGAAAGAGAACTTACCGATCCTGAGCCTTGGGAAGGCAGGACAACGGCAACTTGCTTTTTGCTAGGTGAAGCGAAAGCTGAGGAGAGAAAGTCAGGCCCACTTACAGACGCATAAGATATATGAAGGGCTTACATGGTTCTTGTGGGGGCTGCGGCATCCTAATCATGGTAGGGCGCGGCATTTTTGAACTGAGAAGAGATTCGTGCACCTTAGCACCCCATGAAATTGTGGAAAACCGGGAGAACTTACGCAGCAGGACGATCCTCATCCGCAGGAGGTTTCAAAGGCGAAGGAGTAGCCTGGGGACGACGAGGCGGTGGGAGAGCCTGACGACGGAAAGGCTTGAGCTCACACTCCGGCACGCAGTGCTCAGCATGGGCCTGGTACTCATCCTCACCGGGGAGGCACAGAGTTTCGTTCAGCGAGTACTTAGAAAATCGTCAGAAAAAGAAGAGACGCGCAGTAGGGAACTCACCGTATCCCGAAGGTGCTCGTGCTTCATCAGTTCCCATCTCTTCCACTCAAGGGGACGTTCTTTCTCAGGGATGCGGCGCACCAAGCGGACGATCTGGCTTCGAAGAGCGAGACTGTAGCGACAGTCGAACAGACCGAACTCGCGCAGCGTAGCGATGTGGGCATCCTAGAGGGATACAAGAAAAATTAGAAGAGAAAAAGAGAGCAGGGCATGGCTACTTACCAAGTATGGGTGTGCCTTCTCAAGCGCGAGGTATACTTCATCCACCGGCGCCTGGTAAAGGATCCTGGACTCGAAATAAGAAGCGGTATACGCACGGGCACCGATAAGGTTGCTGCACAATTCCTCCAGCGGGATGCGATAAGAATAGACGAGGTCGCTGTCACCCATGGCGAGGTAACGAAAGAGAACAAGTAAAAGAAAGAAAAGTAAACACGAAATCCTGCATTGAACACTGGATTAAGTGTCGCGCTCCAGCATGTAACGCAGGGATGGCAGGAGCAAAGATGGGGGTGAGAAAGAAAGAGGCGACGACGGCGACTTGAAAATTTTAAGCGCTAGAATACCAACTTGACGTAAACGTTGGCATTCTTGATGGAGTTCACACAAGCATGAGAACGGAAGTGCTGTGACATGACTCACGCGCTTCTTTGATTAAAAATAGACATTGCAGCAGTAACCTGGACCCACGCAAACCCACAGAAGTACACTGGAAGGACCGTGGAAGGTCCAGATCTTAGTGAGGGGGATATGACGCGCTCTGAAAGCGTTTACGCGTGTAATTTTGCGAAATGTATTAATACATACATTTTATAATAATGAGTTACCAATGCAGAGAAGCAATAGCTAGAGCGCAGTATTTAAGGTGCAGGCAATGAGATGCCTTGAGTGACGCTGGGTGGAGCGCATGGCTTAACTTGAGAGTGATACTATATAGGTCACACTATGTCTAAAGTCCTAGTACTCGACACTGAGTGCGCTGACAGTGTATACAATACGCGCGCTAAGAATAGAACAGAAGAAGCTTGTGAGATAATTAAAACTTCGTGCAACATTGATCTATGACGCACCAGGCACTGCCATACTGGCAGATGCCGCTCTAGACTTTAGAATGTCAGAATGCGATTAAATCCGAGGTTTCTGGCTTCGGCCAAAGCGCGCGAGACCTAGACAAGGAGCTGGTTGGTCTAGCTACCATAGAAATTACTAGAAGACATTATTCCGAGATACGTGAGCTGCACGGAATGCTGCAACTCCGAGGATATACCAAGTAACATCCATACGCGTGCTGAGCACTGCTAACTGACTTCGAGTCACGGAGAAACCAAGAGTCTGGCCCCAGGATGGAGCTCTGAGTAACCACCAAGCTATGGTGTGATGACAACGACACGCGCGGGACCCAGGAAACAGAGTTCCGCAACCCAAATAATACTATATATGGTTGTACTAATTTGTAGGACGTAGACTAGATAAATAGCGCAGTGTAAATTGTAGTATACAAGTTTCGGACCCCCGTTGTAGTCGCGTGCAAGCCCTCAGCTTGACGCCCTAGCATCAGGATCAGTTTGTAACTTCGAGCGAGAGAATATACCGAGAATTGATATCATATTGAGTGAATTGAGTTGCGCGCGAGGCATAGAAAGCTAACGCGGCACTTGTGTGATTGTTAATTGGTTGGGTGACTTGCGCTCTAACCTGAGAAGAAGAGTTCAGTGTCATTGAGGACGCGCTCTTGTGCTTTGAGGGTTTCTTGTGACGCGAGGCACTACAGGTGGCAGAGGTTCAAACCCTTTGGCTTGATTAGTGCTCGCTTGAGGGTATATATTTCCCAAGTGGCATAGGTTCAAACCCTGTGGCTTGCGGACGGCGTTTTATAAGGTTGTTGAGTCTCTGGATCGCATAGGTTAGAACCCTGTGGATCTACGATTGGTTTGGAAGCTCGAGCGCGTAGGTTTGAATCCTGTGGCTTTAGTGGATGGTTTTGTGAAGGGTTTCTGCTTAGAGCGCGAAGCTTTGAGTCGTGTATTGTGTGTTTTAAGTTGTTTGAGGTCATTTCGTGTGTCGCTCGAGACTTATTGAGGGTTTTGTGTGCGTCTCTTGACATTGTGTGTATTGTTACTACACCTTTGCCTTGAGGCCCAGCGACAACTGTTGCTCCTCTTGTTTTAAAAGCCTTTGGACTTAGAGAAATCTAGATACGATACGAGCACTATCGCTATACGGCGTACTATATATTCTGAGAGTTTGGTTGTGCTAATTCTATCTGCTTCTATCGCATCAGAATCCCCCACAAACTTGAGGGTTTGTGTGTGTAGTGTTGGGTGTGGGTGTGATCAGTGTCTTCGACGCTGTTGCATTTCTAGCTTACGCGCACGGAAACCACTTCAACGGGCATCTTCCTTCAGCATTGTGATGAATGCGCTTCTCTTCTTCGGCGGTCATTGTAGCATCATTGTTCGGGAGTTTCGCCTTGTCAAAGGTTCTGTTTCCAGAGGATTGAGTCTGAACCATGCATGTGGATTTACCAACTTGCACCGTTACCTTCGGGGCTAGTTTCTTCCTGGTACCTGGGAAAAAGGTGACTAACTCAGTCTCATCAGGGTCATCCCTGGGAATCCTTGTGGTCTTCTCCACTCGGGGAGCCGCTTGCTCGTTTTGCGATGAGACTTCAGGAGGTGAGTTTGGACCCGGTTCCCCTGCCCCATCTGGTCTGCTAGCAGCCATTATGATGGGTACCACTATGGTGGGTGGTTTATTGCCTGGCACTTTCACGCGCACCATGAGGTGGTTGCTACTTGTGAGGTGGTTATTCCTGGGACTGGGGCTCCCCTTGGAGGCCCCAGTCATTGTTTCTATTGGTTTTTTAGCATCTGTCTTTATACCTTTCTGCTTGTTGGAGCCTTTGTCATCATTGGTGGAGCTTTGGAGTTGATGACGTTGTTGCTCCTTTGATGATGCTGGTGAGGCGTCAGTGGAGCTCTCTGCTCCTATGTTGGGAGCCTCGTCGTCAGAGACACTTGAGAGGGTGGTGTTGCCATCTATAGTTAGTATAGCGTACCAATTGTGTGATTCCATGCAGGGCTGGTTTAAATGACTTTCAGCGAATAGTATTGAATGCAGTGTTGATGAGCCTCCAGGCTCTGTATGCTTAGAATTCGCGGATTTTAAGCACTAATTGCCGCTCCTGTCCACCCAGCGGACTTTCAGTAAACCAAAGATTGCACACAAGTTCATACTACTTTCATGCTATGGCAATGACTCCTCACACACTTTGTTATCCATCCCATCTTGTTACACATCATAATTGCCATGTTCCATCATGGCAAGGCACCTTCAATCACAAATCATCCTAAAACGGAACTACCGCATCACTTCTCATAGCCTCATGGACACGTCAATCAATCACTTAATGAAATGACATGATTGCCATGGTGACTCATCCATCCAAGATATTTCGAGCACACAGTGACTACAGACCACATTTTACTAAGGCTGTTACTTTGCCAAGACTTGGAGAAGACGTAGACCCAAGTGTGCACCTCAGTACAAAAGACATACCTCCCCAGTCCGCAGCTAAAACAGCACCTCATGATCCATTCATCGCTCCAAGAAACCATATGGTTTCCATCCATATGCGGCAACATCGACGAGTTGCTGTTACTTTTGAAGTCAAGAAATCATATGTTTGCTACGAAATCTACTAAGCCACGGCCTTACAGCCTGACTAAGTCATGCATGTTTACTCTATTTATAAATTCATACTTGTAGTATAAAAACTAGCTAGAAAAACATTGTTTAGCTTAGCTTACCTCAAGCATAGATCGCAGCTTACCCCCACGCATCGAGTTTACACCACACATCGAGTCTACACTATGTTTATTACCGTTTCACGGCAATATACCATTTACCCCAGCATATTCTTGAAGTGCACGTCAATTCTTAAGCTCACCAGAGTTATTCCATGGTTTTTGACTGTAAAGAGACATTTGACACTCGCTCTTCGCTCTTGACACTATTGGTACATGCTCATATAGTGCCAATATGTGATTGCCATGCCATATCTTGTCCCCGTTTATCTTTTATCAGCCGTTATCGTTTCAACTTCACCAGCATAGGATTGTTTCACATTTTCACTTTCACCATTGTATTGTTGCCCACTTGGGTAGTCTCTGAGCAGACTTAGGATCGTTTTTGCATCAGTATAGGAACAGTTTCAGCATAGTTTTTGTATAGGACAGTCCCTTGAGTGGACTTGAAGGTTAGTTTTGACATAGGATAGGATTGCTTCAGCACAAGACCAGTCTTGACATTGACATCAGTATTTCTGTATCATTTAGGATCAGTATCCCAGCATCGCCAGTATATTTCCGTTCTCTTTCTCAGTATCATTGCCCAGTTTCCATATTTCCATGTTTATTCTTGACCCCGTGCCCTTAGTACTTCATTTCACGTTTTCTCTCAACACATCCAGCCGCCACCACATGTTTATTCATCAATTCCCCTCTCTCAGCCACAGTTTCACATGTTTATTTCTGTTCTCTCCACTCTCTTTGCTAGGATTGCCATCTAGCGATGTTTTCTAGTCTCTTCTCACATTTTCGCTTATGGATTCGTGGTATTCACATCATACCTGTTTCTGTTCCCTCTTGTTTCGAGAGATCCCTACCGGCTTACAGCCAAAGCTACTAGTACTCAACTACCAAGCAGTACTACTTCGCTGACTGAAAAGTCGCAGTGTATACTTGCCTATAGAGGAATTGATTGACTGCACGGAGGTGCCCCAAACCCACTCGCACACATGATTGCCTTGATTGCCGTGTTACCACGTTAATTACCCAATCTTGTTCCTGAGTTGGTGTTGCCATTGCCATGGAAGTCTAGGCTTATCATTGGGTGGCTGGGCAGGAGCGTTGTCTGGTTTGGCATGTCCTCCTTGGTCTCTGCCGGGATTGGCACCTCTGGCATGTTGTCTGCCCATCGGATGTGCTCCTCTCGGTCCACTTTCATGAGTTCGGGGTTTTAATTAGTACTCCAGCATGTCAGCATGGTGTGGCGGAGTCTCAGGGTCAGGTGCCATGGGTTTTGGTGAGTCGACTTGGGGGGGTTGGTACCCTGGGGGAACTTCTATGTGTTGATCCCAGGAATGAACCTGATTCCATGTGGAGGTGGCTTGTACTGCTGCTTCTTCTCTTAATATATATGAGACATCAATTGTGCTCTTGTTGGTAAAATATGTATAATCCCGCCTGGCTATTGTAAGGAGCCAGGTGGGGTTTTCAAGGAGGGCATGAGTGTAATGGTGAAATAGTTCGTCAATGGATGCATTTCATAATATCGGGGGCGGCACCAAGAGTCTACTTGTGAGGTATCGCCAGATTGCCTCATCCAGATCCATGGTTGGAACCTGGACTGGTGGAGGGAGGGGAAGCTCCTCCAGGGACTCCATTGGTGACGCCCCAGGTACATGTCATGGGGATGGTGCTAGGGGCAGGGCTGGGTTCATGGGTATAGTTGGTAGGGGAGGGGCTGGGCTCCTAGGAGTATGGCTTGGGGTTGACCCTAAGATGATAGGGGAGAGTCGAAGGTCTTCGGGACAATAGGGTGATGGCGTCGGAGATTTCAACTGCTCTAACTGAGCCTGGGGATCGGTGCCGAGGAGAGAACTCACTAGACGATGGGTATCTTGGATAGGGAGTGTCGCTTCGAGCCTGGAGGCCCATTCCTCATCGGGTGATGAGATCGGCGGAAGTCGTGGAAGGGGAGCGTGGAGGATAGGAGGGGGATTGTTCTTGGGATGGGCTGGAAGTGCATGTCATCGAAATAGACAAGTCCCTGTCGCTTGTGCTCTGGCTAGAAATGTCGTCTTCTCGTATGACGTCTGGGATGAGCGAGATGGGGGATGTGGTGGGTAGGGATCCTGACTTGTAGAGGATGGGAGCGTTCGTGAGGGCCCTGCTTCTGAAGGTCGCCATGGGGAGGGTGTCCCAGTCAGCTGCAGTCGTGTTCCAGCTGTCAGTTGGGTAGGCTGAACACTCGACATAGGGTTCTACGAAGGGGGTGGAGAGGTGGTTGTATGGGTTGGGACTGAAGAAGCCTCCTGGGTGCTCGTAGTAGACAAGGGTAGAGGAAGAGGAGGGGCGGGAAAAGGTTGGGGTTGGGAAACGGGGAGCATATGAAAAGAGTCGGTGGAAGAGTCGCCCGATCTTGTATTTGTACGTTTGATACAAGATAAAGATGGTGAAAATGCTGGTGATGCCAAGGATGGTGGCAGTCAAGGCAGTGAGGGTGCGGGTAGAGAAATCGATGGTGATTTGCATTCAGTTTAGTTCAATGTATGAGCATTGTGAAGAAAGGGAATGTAGACAGCTTGGAGCTAATTGTTAGATCCGAACTCTGGTATAACAAACAAGACTAAACAAGTGGCTGTATCACATTCATATAGTCACCACTTGAGTGTCCGGTATGCTTGATAACTGAAAATCAGAGGTAAAACACTTAGTGCTAAGCGAGGAGTGAGTCTGAGAGTAAGTTTGGTGTATTGAAACTTTAGCTTGAAGCTGGAGAATATACAGCAAGAGCTACGCTACTTATATACTGTTCTGTACGTGCTAATAATAGTCCTGGGGTCTCAGTGACTGTGTGCAACTCTGTTGGAGCTTTGAGTGATGTGTGATACAGCGCTCCAGGGATTCAGGGACGTGGTTATGTGACCGTGGTTGCTTGGATAAGCGCTGAGATTAGATGCGATAAGATCCAAATAAGATCAGCACTTTGATAAGATAAGAAAATAGAAAAATCGTAACAGTAGCATGAAAGTAGTATGAACTTGTGTGCAATCTTTGGTTTACTGAAAGTCCGCTGGGTGGACAGGAGCGGCAATTAGTGCTTAAAATCCGCGAATTCTGAGCATACAGAGCCTGGAGGCTCATCACCATGTGTATTTTCTATTGAAATATCATTTGCCTTGAGGGTTGCGTGGTTTGCCGTGCTCTCTTGTAAAAGCTTCGAGGAGATAGAGAGTTTGAGATTTGCTTGACAATTGTACACGATCCCGTTGCATTACTTAGCGAGCTCTCTAAGATATTTTGAGATACTGTCAGGGCACAAGTAGAATTAAATTCCTTGCTCCCTTCCGCACTTATAGAGATTGTGTGTGTGTGTGTTAGTGGGATTGAGTAGTGGTTTAGGGTGTTGTTCATGCTAGGCTGCTCTTAGTTTCATGAGTGCCCGTTACCAGCCTCGTCACCATTCATGATGTAAGCAGTCCTTCATTTTCCTGTTCTTGTTCAGTAAGCTCACTCATTGGCCAGACACTGTGATCCAAACTTCTGCCTTCGCTCCATCCCCAAACTTCATCTTTACGGTCCTCATGTATGTGCCCCAGTGCGAGGTGTGGGCTGGATCAACGGAGAAGCTGAAATGGCTGAGAGAATGTGGTCCCAGTGGCAGCCCCCAGCGAAGAAGGCACTTTTTAGGTCCTGGCTGTAGAGCATGTGTAGAACTTTAAACAGATACCAGTTATAGTACTAAGTGTCTTAAAATTGATTTTTTTGGGTTACCCTATTGCATCCGCTGGTCATACAGTCCAACAAAAAGAACAACTCGTGTGCATATGAGCAGAAAGGGAGCCTGATCTGAACTCTGGACCAGCCCTGAGTTGAACGCCTCGCAGTCAACGACCAGCACTACAGGATACGGATCCTTCATGGTGACATGCTCTGAAAGTGTTCATGCATGTATTTTTGCGAAATGTATTAATACATACATTCTATAATATTAAGTTACCGAGGCAGGGAAGAAATAACTAGAGTGCAGTGTTTAAGGTGCAGGCAATGAGATGCCTTGAGTGATGCTAGGTGGAGCACATGGCTTAACTTGAGAGTGATACTATATAGGTCACACTATGTTTAAAGTCCCAGTGCTTGACACTGAGTGTGCTGACAATGCATACAATACACGTGCTAAGAATAGAACTGAAGAAGCTTGTGAGATAATTAATACTTCATGTAACATTGATCTATGATGTGCAAGGCACTGCCATACTGGCAGATGCCGCTCTAGACCTTAGAGGGTCAGAATGCGATTAAATCCGAGGTTTCTGGCTTCGGCCAAAGCGCACAAGATCTAGACGAGGAGCTGGTTGCCCTAGATACCATGGAAATCACTAGAAAATATTATTCCGAGACATGCAAGCTGCACGGTATGCTAAAAACCCGAGGATATACCAAGTGACATCAATACGCATGCAGAGCACTGCTATCTGACATTGCACCACAGAGAAACCAGAGTCTGGCCCCAAGTCCGAGCTCTGAGTAACCACCAAGCTATGGTGTGATGACAACAACACACATGGGACCCAGGAAACAGAGTTCTGCAACCCAAATAATACTATATATGGTTATACTAATTTGTAGAACATAGACTAGATAAATAGTGTGGTGTAAATTGTAGTGTACAAGTTCCGGACCCCCGTTGTAGTTGCACGCAAGCCCTCAGCTTGACGCTCTAGCTTCAGGAGTAGTTTGTAACTTTGAGCGAGAGAATATACCTTGATTGATAGCATTTCGAGTGACTTGAGTACTGTGTGAGGCATAGAAAGCTAATGCGGCACTTGTGCTACTGTCTGATTGATTGGTTGACTTGCGCTCTAACCTGAGAATAAGAGTTTGGTGTCATTGTGGATGCGCTCTTGTATTTTGAGGGTTTCTTGTGACGCGAGGTACTACAGGTGGCAGAGGTTTGAACCCTTTGGCTTGATTAGTACTCGCTTGAGGGTATATATTTCCCAAGTGGCATAGGTTCAAACCCTGTGGCTTGCGGATGGTGTTTTATAAGGTTATTGTGTCTCTGGATCGCATAGGTTAGAACCCTGTGGATCTACAATTGGTTTGGAAGCTCGAGCGCGTAGGTTTGAATCCTGTGGCTTTAGTGGATGGTTTTGTGAAGGGTTTCTGCTTAGAGCGCAAAGCTTTGAGTCGTGTATTGGGTGTTTTAAGTTGTTTGAGGTCATTTTGTGTGTCACTCGAGGCTTATTGAGGGTTTTGTGTGCATCTCTTGACATTGTGTGTATTGTTACTACACCTTTGCCTTGAGGCCCAGCGACAACTGTCACTCCTCTTGTTTTAAAAGCCTTTGGACTTAGAGAAATCAAGATACGATACGAGTGCTATCGCTATATGACGTATCATATATTCTGAGAGTTTGGTTGTGCTAATTCTATCTGCTTCTATCGCATCAGAATCCCCCACAAACTTGAGGGTTTGTGTGTGTAGTGTTGGGTGTGGGTGTGATCAGTGTCTTCGACGCTGTTGCATTTCTAGCTTACACACACGGAAGCCTCTTCAACGGACCTTCCGGAGAGTTTAGAATATGATCTATTCTACTCATAGTTCAATGCTTGAAGGTCTGTGCCAATGTGCAGGCCCAGCAAATACTCCAGGGATTAAAGTCATATTAAAGTCATTTAAAAGTCAGTAGTCAACCCTTTCATCAATTCTCAATGAAATGGACTTAACAAGGGCTCAACTGCAGCTGCCTCCGATGACTGGCTCTTCTCCTTCTCTCCCTTGCACTCACTATAGCCATTGCTTGCCAGCTATGCAGGATATGTCTGTCAGTCAACATTCCATCCATTATTTCACTTGGATCCCTTGCAACATGGGCTGCATGTCAGATTGCAATATTGATCAGGAGAACTCGCACAGGCCCCTTCCTTCCTTTTTCAGCCATCCACGACCAGTTTCTTCCTCTCTTCTCATCGAGCAGTCATGACCAACACCGCCGCCACTACTTCCTCCGATCCTGATCCTGCTCCCCCCCCCTATGATGCTCGAGGGGTCAGCCACGAAAGTATAATATCCCGGAGGAGCATGCTGCTGCCCATGCTATTAATCAGCAGGCATATTACGATTGGTATGTCCCATTGCAGACCCAGAGCCATCATGTCACTCACAGACTTCAGCAATCGAGACCAAGTTTGTCGTAAACTATGTCGACGGTACCACCAGTGAGAGGTTAACACCAAGATGTACACTTGCAAGAAAATGCATACCAAGCCCAAAAAGACGCGAGCTCAAGGGGACGAACTGGCAGCCAGGTATGCAGACATGCACTCATGCAAATCTCTCATTCAAGCCAAACACTTACAGGCATACGATCGAGAAACCGAAGGATTCTGTTCAAGTGGACAAGACTTTGTTGGCAAAGGCCATCCTAGCGAGCCTCAACAGAATCGTCTCCAGACAAGACCTGTCCCTCTTCCTTGCAGGTGTTTATGTTCATGCCATTGACACCAGCTGTATGGAGCCAGCAGTATATGTTGGCAAGGTGCTCATGCCATTCACTCAACTCAACCTTGATGCCAGCAGTCGGCTTCAGCGGTGTTATCAAAGGGAGGGATGCACAGCACAGTGGAAAATCATTGATGACACGGTTAACAAAGTTAAACAATATGTATCACTACTTCAGGATTTACTGTGCTCAGCCATGTTTGGGGCCAACAAGCTGTGAGATGCGTGGAAGAAGGGAACCCTAGCTTATCTCCAACTGCAATGAAAACATTTTCTGCTGACAATTACCTAATCGGACTTTGAGAGTGCTGGCCGATGCCAGACTCTTCTCCCTGGTGATCATACTGCAGCCATCATACGTTATGCATCATCGCGAGGTGAGCAATGCCCTTTATCCCCTCTCTGCTTTCTGACCCTGTTCTCAGCTAGTTCCTGGAATGTCCTGAATGGCTGTGGTTTCAGGCATGATATGATGCCTATGACTTGACCCCTCTTGATGAGTGCAAGCATTGGATCCATGAATACACCGATGAATTCATTTGGGAGTACCCTGACTTTGACCCTGGTGATCACAAGGAAGAGATGTGCCACTCAGTATGTTTAAGTCACCTCTTGATTGCCAGTGATGAGTGCTAACAATGTAATGTAATAGTTCATGCAATCAGCCTTTGCTCAGCTGCAAACTGAAGTGCACAAGTTGAAGGCTGCCAAAATTCAGCTGGAAAACCAAGAGCGGGAACAGCAGGAGTGGGAGCAGCGAGTACAGGAGCAGGAGGAGAGCATTGATCTGCAAACAGGCACTTCAACTGGGGGGGAAATTCAGTCTTGGGAGGATGATGATACAACCTGGGGGGGGCAGATTGGGATGAAATGGGGTGATCTGGAGCCTGTTGAGAAGTGGGGTGATCCGTTGAACACATTCAAGGTGACTGAGGGTCGGTGGGGTCAGATCGAGTGGGAGATGCATAGTGACCCTGGGCAAAGTGACCCCCTCAGTACTCTTATGACCAACTTGCAGAATGCTCTCCCTGAAGTATAATTGTCACATCATCTTTCAATCTTATCATCTCTATACCTCCGAAAATATTTTAGAATTGTGCTAAAAATATGTTCTGATCCCCAGAGAACCAACTGTACAGTTGGTTCAGCCACAGTCAGCCACTCGGCAATTTCCTGAATCAAAATGCTGTCAGGTGTTTTATTTTATCTGTAACAACTATTTTCCAATTGTCACCGATGCCGAAAGTGAGTATTTGATTTACTCCTTGATAATCACTTATGTTGATCCCTACCATCAGATATGGGCAGAAGAGCAACCAGAGTATACCCCTGAGCAACACGTGCATCTCCGCAAGAAGGCGGTATTTTACCTCAAGGCCAAGGGCATCTCTGCTCTTCACCTGCAATGGTTTTTGGAGAGATTTTTTGCTGAGTGGTTCATGGAGTACCCAGAGAACTCGACCTTGACTGGCTTGGACTTGGAGGCCACTGAGACTGCTCATAGAAAGGTCAGTTCTCTTATTTGTACAAAGGATAGGACTGATGGTGCTCAGGATCTGATCAAAATGCTGAACTGGTCCCATTGGATGTGGCCTGACGTTGGCCCCGGATTATGCACGCATCTCCATGAGAGGCCCGAAAACGACAAAGCACGTCTCCACCACCTGGATGTGAATCATACACACGAGGTGGAGGAGGTGAGGGTCATCGCTGAGTCGATCATAGCTGCAGAGGAGCAGGAGGCTAGCTGAGCTAGTAGTGCAAGGACCCATGTTCACCGTGGCAAAGTGCCACCGAGATCTTTGAGAGGCATGGAGTCATCCAAGGCACTGTATGCAGCTTTGGATGCCACATGCCCTAGCAAGGAAGAACAGACCGACGCTGAGACACACGGCAACAGAGGCAAGGGTTCCCATACCGTGATTGATTTTTCTGCTCCCCCATAGTGTACTCTTCCTGTTGTGTGCACATGAATGTGAACTACGATTTTTGATGCTGCATTACAACAGTACCATTTGAAATAAAACAAAGATGTGTACACTGCTGAGGTAGGGATCTACTCGAAGTCACACTGAATCCTATCATGCAGGGCATCCACAATCTCCATCACCCACTCTGGATCCCCACTGAAGACCTCGGGCATACCACCAGGCATGCTCCATCATGTTTCCAGCCTCATAGTAAGTATCTGAAGCAAAGCCTGCAGGATTAAAACCTTAGTGGGTCGAGTTGCCAAAAACAAAATGAGCAGAACATACATGCTTGTGGGCTGCAACATCGTCTTTCTCCTCCTCATAGCAAAACATGTCAAAGGGGTTCTCCAGCCATCATGCAAACCAACATGGAAACAAGATTCCATCCAGCCAGCAGTCAACCTTCACTGTGATGGCAGCTTCTTTGAAGTCTGGGAGGATGAGGTCCAACCAGGCTAGCTGGGTCTGAGAGAAAGGGAGGAGTATTTGATATCTCCACAAGATGTAGAAAGTGACACATTGCCTGTGACAGGTCAGTTCCAAGATTTCCGAAAACAATCATGGCACTTACAATGCTGCAGGGTCAGAGTTGTTCCATGCACTGCAAATAGTCAGTGTGTCCAACCCAGCCCCACACACTCACTCACTTGGGTTCAGTGCTCTCGATACTCGAAGATTGCTCAGTGGACATGACTGCAAGGTCAATGAAGAGCTGTATGTCAGCACCACGGATAAGCTCTGAGGTGGTGCAAACAGTGCCAAACCCAATCGCATCTACCAAACCAGTTAGCAAAAATGTCGCACCAACCAAAAGCTGGGTGTGGCCCCAAAGTCTTTCAATACAACCAGCATCTCGCTAAATTGATCTTCTCTTTGCCTACCACTCACACTGTTCAAGTCACAACAGATCAATGCCCCAGTGCATGATCATAGCAGTGGGAGATTCAGGGTCCCACTTTGGTCCAGTACCTTGATGAATCGTCATCTAACTGGCAGACACTCTCAGCTGAAGATTTGTATGCTGATCAAGACATGTGGGAACCCATCGCCAATGCAGAGGAACCACAGGCTGAGGGACGGAAGAGATACAACAATTCAGTACATTCTATTAGTAAAGTGTGTGACTTGGTTAGTCTAATGCAGGAGCAGGATAAACCTCACATAGAATGGATGGGGAAGGATGGAGAGCTGGGGTATCAGGAGGAATATCTGGTGGAATTGCTGAGAGTAGAGGGCCACGGAGATTTTGAGGGCAACACCTGCCAGAGTTGTGCAAGCCTGGCTGAGGATGAATGCAACTGGGATATGGCGGCAGTCATTAGGTGCGATGAATGTGGGCCAGGTCTGCTAGAGTGTGTGGGGTGTTCTGTGTTGTGCCACCAGCGTATGCCATTACACCGAATCCAGGTAAACCAGCTTGTTACCACAGTCTTTGGTTATGCTGACAGTGAGTTCTAGCGCTGGAATGGGAGCTACTTTACTCGGGATTGTCTGAGGGTGCAGCTAGGTCAGGTTGCTGGGCATTATCCCAATCCCAAGCATGCACCTGCTGATTTCACGGTGCTCCACATCAATGGCATCCACAAGGTCGCTGTCGACTTCTGCACATGTATCATGCACATGCCAGTTTGCATCCAATGCCTATGCTACCTTTGGTATCCTGCGACCATATGGTGTCCACGAAGCTGTGCCACAATAGCACTTTTGTGGCTGTTCCACACCCAGACACTGGCTGGCAAGATATCGGTTTTTGAATTCTATTGTGGATTAAATCATATGACTGACAACACTGATGTGGACATGCCAAAGGTCAGGCTTGTTTTTGGGCTGTTGAAGGAGATGGGCTAATTATTCTGCAGACATGTTATCATTCTTTTTTTCGAATGGTTCAGCAGTTTCATCACCTATGCATGATGAAGTGTTTCAGACAAGGACATGTGGAGAATGATATTGAGATGACAGCGCCAGGTGAGCTTGCACTGCACTGTCTCGCTTGTCCATTCCCGGGCATGAATCTACCAGAAGGGTGGGAGAAGGCACCTCCAGAGGAACAGTATGTTGAAGATTTGATTGTGCTGTATAGTAGACTCATGATCCAACCCGTATGACCAGGTACATCTATCATCCTGTTCTGGGCCTCGATGCAAACTTCCAGCTTAGCAATCTAAGGAAATCAGATGAAGAGGTCAATCCTGGCTTACATACTGGCCTGGTGTACTATGTGGATCACGAGAACTATTTGGCGCATGTTCACAAGTATGCGACACAGAAAGATGTGAGTATTGTTGGAGGTTCTGTTGGATGTAACTAACAGAATGCAGATTAGCAGTTGCAGCAGTTTTAGGACCCTGGCACATGCGGAGAGCAAAAATAATAAGGGTCTGCGAGCCACCAGTGTCAGTCTGTGCATATGTGCCCGTCATGAGATAGTTGTTCCATTAGCAGCTGGAGACCTTCAGATCAATGGACTATATTGCAGGTTTGGCAGCCTGGATGTTTGACAAATGCAATGAGATCTTTTTCTCATATGACATTGCTTGTCAGTGGAGAGCAAAGCTTTGTGATCACATGAAGGAGCTCCCCGACCAAGCACATATCCAGCCGGACTTAGTACTCGATTTCGGAGTGCCAAAACTCCACTGCAAGGCTCACAAATATGCATGCCAGTGCCAATTTTTGATGAACTTGAAGAAAGGGGTAGGATGGATGGATGGAGAGGGGATAGAGCATACCTGGGACAATATGAACCCATGTGCATCATCTACAAAGAAGATGGGCCCAGGAGCACGACATGACATCATCGACGACCAGTTTGGAGGTCATAATTGGCATAAGACGATGAGGACCAGTGAGTGGGCCTTTATTGGTTGGCCATCTTTGACTGACTGTGCATAGGGGACTTGCTCCATACCCATATGGTGCTGGCAGCAGCACACAGCGATCCACATGGTCTTCACTGATTCGTTACCAACTGATCACAAGTGGGCACAAGAATGGATGGTGTAGGTGGAAGCATGAGAGAAGAATGATGAAGCTCCCAATCCATACTTCCATGAGGCAAAACATACGTGCTACTGTTGTATTGGGGCCTTAGCTCAACTGGACTTGGTGTAGATGTTTCAGAGGCAGCAGTGAAGCACTGTTTGAAGGAGCAGGATAGGCTGGCAGCAGCAAAGGGTGCGGTTAAACTGTATAAGTGTGGTCCTGTTGCAACAATGGGAATGGGACTATTGATCGAGGATGCTCAGTACATATTTGATTTACTCCAGAGTTATGTGGGTTAATGGGGGTGTCATGCAGGCATCAGCTCATACAGGAATTCTGGGAGACAATGGAGAATCCATTATCACTAACAGAGTGCAAGGAGCAGCACAGTAAACAGGTCACGTTACGATGACAGGTCACCCAATTTCAAGACATGCAGAAAGCATATATGCCATGTGTGGAGTCGGTTTTACAGTCGCTACCGGTGAGGATAGATGGGTCTGATGTAGAGGCTGAATGGCTGCTATTACCATCTGCGTTGACACCTTTGCAGAGAATCGATGGCTGTAAAGCTGGAGTCGCAGATATGGAGGAGCAGTTGCATGAGGCTCAGTGCCTGGATGCATTGGACATGATCTGTGGGATCATGCAGGCGCAGCGAGATTCTTACACTTATTGAGATGCGAATATGAGAGGACAGGTCCATATGACTTGGGCAGCAGCGTTCATGGATCGCTTGACCTGACAGATGGAATCAGCTGTGGCCAAGTACAATGCTGCAAGGTCAGCCTTGCTTGCATTGCAGGGAAGCAGAGTTTGGGAGAACAGATTGTGCATGCTAACCAAGGCTGATGTGGCAAACATGGAAGGGGCTGTGTTTACGATTGATTTGGGAGATGGAATGGAGGATGTGGCATGCTATCGCAAAAAGAAGAAGACAGCGCCGCAACAGGTGGTTGGTGAGGCTGAGGGATTTCATGTGGTGATGAGCCTAGACTTCCATGGCAATGGCAACACCAACTCAGGAACGAGATTGGGTAATTAACATGATAACACAGCAATCAAGGTGATCGTGTATGCAAGTGGGTTTGGGGCACCTCCATGCAGTAAACCAATTCCTCTATATGCAAGTATATACTGCAACTTTTCAGTCAGCGAAGTAGTACTGCTTGGTAGTTGAGTACTAGTAGCTCTGGCTGTAAGCTGGTAAGGATCTCTCAAAATGAGAGGAAATGGAATCAGGTATGACATGAATACCATGAATCTGTAAGCGAAAATGTGAGAAGAGACTAGAAAACATCACTAGACGACAATCCTAGTGAAGCGAGTGAAGGGAACGGAAATAAACGTGTAAAACTGGGTCTGGGAGTGGGGAATCAGTGCGAAAACATGTAACTGAGACTGGGTGCGTCGAGAGAGAACGTGAAACGAAGTACTGAGGGTGTGGGGTCGAGAATAAACATGGAAATACAGAAACTGGGTGATGATACTGAGAAAGAGAACAGAAATATACTGGTGATGGCAGGGTACTGATCCTAAATGATATGGAAATACTGATGTCGATGTCAAGACTGGTCTTGTGCTGAAGCAATCCTATCCTATGTCAAAACTAACCTTCAAGTCCACTCAAGGGACTGTCCTATATGAAAACTATGCTGAAATTGGTCCTATACTGATGCAAAAACGATCCTAAGTCTGCTCAGAGACTACCCAAGTGGGCAACAATACAATGGTGAAAGTGAAAATGTGAAACAATCCTATGCTGGTGAAGTTGAAATGATAACGGCCGATAAAAGATAAATGGGGACAAGATATGGCATGGCAATCACGTATTGGTACAATATGAGCATGTACCAATAGTGTCAAGAGTGAAGAGCGAGTGTCAAACAACTCTTCACAGTCAAAAACCGTGGAATAACTCTGGTGAGCTTAAGCATTGACATGCAATCGAGAATATGCTGGGGTAAACGGTATATTGCTATAGAACGGTAATAAACGTAGTGTAGACTCGATGTGTGGTGTAAACTCGATGCATAGAGGTAAGCTGCAATCTATGCTCGAGGTAAGCTAAAGCTACACGACATTTTCTAGCTAGTTTTTATACTACAAGTATGAATTTATAAATAGAGTAAACATGCATGACTTAGTCAGGCTGTAAGGCTGTGGCTTAGTAAAATTAGTAGCAAACATATGGTTTCTTGACTTCAAAAGTAACAGCGACTCATTGACGTTGCCGTGTATGGATGAAAACCATATGGTTTTATGGAGCAATGAACAGATTGTGAGGTGCTGTTTAGCTGCGGACTGGTGAGGTATGTCTTTTGTACTGAGGTGCATGCTTGGGTCTATGTCTTCTCCAAGTCTTGGTGAAGTAACGGCCTTAGTAAAACACGGTCTGTAGTCACCATGTGCTCGAAATATCTTGGATGGATGAGTCACCATGGCAATCATGTCATTTCATTAAGTGATTGATTGACGTGTCCATGAGGCTATGAGAAGTGATGTGGTAGTTCTGTTTTAGGATGATTTGCGATTGAAGGTGTCTTGCCATGATGGAATGCGGTAATTCTGATGTGTAACAAGATGGGATGGATAACAAAGCACATGAGGAGTGGTTGCCATAGCATGAAAATGGTATGAGCATGTGTGCAATCTTTGGTTTACTGAAAGTCCGTTGGGTGGGCAGGAGCTGTAATTAGTGTGTAAAATCCACAAATTCTGAGCGTACAGAGCCTGGAGGCTCATCAGTGGTGTCTTGGATTTGGACAATGGAGGGCACATTTGACGATGTGGATAACAGCGAAATGAATGGCAGTAAGTCTGTTTCAGGTTAATTTGACATGGCGACATACTTAGTTGGCTTGCATGCAGTGGTTCAGGTGGTGTTAGGCTTAGCCTAACACATGACCTTATTAACGTAAGGTACTACAAGAGCTGTCTCGTGTTCGGACAATCACTCGAGCAGACGCTAGTCAATCGGTGCTAATCGTGCAGTTGGCAAGGTAGAGATAAACTTTAGTTCGAATCTAAGGATATACAAAGGATATCCGTGCTACTTATATACTAAGTCTAGAATGCTATATATAGATGTTGATACATGTCGAGTGTTCTGTAACCATGCGTGAAACAATGAATGTTGTACATTATGCAGGCGAGAGTCGCACGCCGTAGTAACGGGTCTGAAGTCGTTCGATAAGGTCGTGGTGATCGTGTGTAGATGCGGTCCAATGTCCGTGATAAGCGCCGTAGATAAGATTTGATTAGATAGGCACTGGGAGATAAGATAAGGAAAATGGAAAATCGTAACATTACCCTCTTGTTAAGGCAGGCGTCCCGACTGCCTAGGCTGTCGTTTCTTCGTAGTCGGTGGGGCTTCCTTGGCTAGCCCAGTATTTGTCTAGGAATGTCTTGAATTTCGTGACGTCTGGGTTGGTAGTCCACTTTTGGGTACTGTTTTTGAGCTGTGCGAGGTATTGGAAGCGTCCATTGCTATATTTGTGGTCTATGAACATGGCAAGGGGTGATTTCGGGGTTTTCGTTATGATTTTGCCTAGGTGTAGGCGTGCTATCCTTCTGCGTGCTGCGACTTTGGCCTCGTACTCGGCAATTGCTTCTTCTGCATTGCCCATGTCTTTCTCCATGGTCCACGAGTTGTGTTCCTGGGTGTATCCTTTCCACTTGATGAAGTAGTCAACTACCGTGGTCGAGGGTTGTCCCTGTCATCCACGGATTTTGCGTGTCTTGGAGTCGAGTACTTCTTTGACTTCCCATTGTTCTTCGCCGTTGATGAGGTCAGGCGGCGGGGGTGGTGGGAGTTCCTGATTGGGAAATGACGGTGCAACGTACGGTGTTAGTAACTTCTCGTTGAAGCGTGGGTGGATCTTCCAGTGAGGGGGAAGTTTTAGCTTGTATGAGGAAGTACCGGTCTCGAGGATCTCGAAGGGTCCAACTCTTTTGTCGTCGAGTTTCTTCTTCGGTCGCGGGAGATGAAGGTTGGTGGTGTCCAACCATACGCGGTCTCCGACTTCGTACGTATTAGTGTTTCGCTTGTGCTTGTCGTATGCCTTCTTCATTTGTCCGGCTGCCTTGGTGAGGGCGGCTTCGGCCTCTTTGTGGATCTTCGCCATCTTCTTCAAGAAGTCGGTGGCGGCGGGTATTTCAGCACCTGCGGCTGACGGGGAGTTGGGGAGAATTCGGGGATTTCGTCCGTACATGACCATGAACGGAGACTTGCCTGTTGCGGAGTGTATGCGGTTGTTGTGGGCGAACTCTGCTAGGGGTAGCCAGTTGGCCCAGTCAGTCTGTTGATGGTTGATGAAGATCCGAAGATACTTCTTGACCTCCTGGTTGACGTGTTCTGTCTGGCCGTCCGTCTGTGGGTGGAACGCGGTGGAGGTGTTCTGCTTGATGTCAAGCATTCAGTAGAGTTCGGTCATGAACTTTGATACGAATTGTGGGCCTCGGTCGGAGATCACCACTTTGGGCATTCTGTGTCGCGCGTAGACGTGGTCGCGGAGAATACGAGCCCATCCTTCGGCTGAGAGTTCGACATTGCAAGGAACAAGAATGATGCCCTTGGAGAATCTGTCGATGATGACGAGTAACGTGTCGTGACCGTCTGACTCGGGGAGTCCGGTTATCATGTCGACGGAGATGTGCGTCCATGGCTCCATTGGGATTGCGTTCGGATGAAGAGGCGCCGCTTTTGCCTGGTTGCTCGACTTGGTGCGTTGACAAGTCTCGCATCCTGCGATATACACCTTAACGTCCTTTTCCATCTTCGGCCACCAGTACTCACGTAAGACGAGCTCCTTGGTTTTGGCGATGCCGGGGTGTCCTGCCGTGATGTGGTCATGGCATTGGGAGATGATCTCCCCTCGTAGTCCCGAGTGTTGTGGTACGTAGATTTGTCCATCGTAAAGAAGGATCCCTCCTTCTTCGGATATGCCTTGTTTGTGCTCGAGGGAGGTGGCAATGCCGGTATCCCATAGCTCCTTCTGCTTGGTGGTGCGCTGGATCTTTTCGTGGGTTTCGCTGACGGTGGGCATGATCATGGCCCAGAAGTGGTGTGGGGAGAGAACCGTGATGTCTCCATTGTCGTCCTCCCCTTGATCGTGATCGCTTCATCGGGATAACAAGTCGGCCTTGACGTTCTGCGTGCCTGGCTTGTGGTGGAGTACGAAGTGGTATTCCGCGAGTTCGGTGACCCAACGAGCTTGATGGCGGTTGAGCTTCTGCGGCTTGCGGAAGTACTGGAGGTTTTGGTGATCCGTCCAGATCTCCACGTCTTCAGCTGCGCCCATCAGGTAGTGGCGCCATTCGGAAAGCGCGAGCATGATGGCTAGCAACTCCTTGTCATAGATCTCATAGTTGCGTTCGGTAGTGGTGAGCGCTTTGGACATGAAGGCTACGGGCCTCCATTTGCCGTCTTGCTGTTGGCTGAGTACGGCGCCGATGGCTCCATTGCTCGCGTCGGCTTCTACTCTGAACCTCCCGGTTCCATTCGGGATGGCGAGGATGACGTCCTCAGCCATCTGCTTCTTGAGCTGCTGGAACGCTTGGTTCTGTGCTGCTCCCCATGTCCAATCTGCCTTCCTGGTGAGTTGGGTGAGCGGGCGTACGATCTTTGAATAGTTCTTGATGAACTTTCGGTAGAAGTTTGTGAAGCCCAGGAATGACTGGAGTTCCTTTTTCTTCGTCGGGGTGGGCCATTCGGCAATGCCTGCGACCTTGACAGGGTCCATTCAGACCGATCCTTCGCTGATGATGACACCGAGGTACTCCGTCTCAAGGACCTCAAATTCGCACTTCTCGGCTTTGAGGAACAGCTTGTGTTCCCGCATCTTCTGAAGTACTTGTCGTACGATGCGTCGGTGTTCGTCGAGATCTTTAGTGAAGATCAGGATATCGTCGAGGTAGATTGTGACCTTTCCGCTGGCGATGAGATCCTTGAAGATGTCATTCATCATCCATTGGAAGGTGGCGGGGGAGTTGGTGAGTCCAAAGAACATCACTGTCGGTTTGTACAGGCCACGGTTGGTACAGAATGCAGCCTTCTGTTCGTCGCCCTCCTTTATATGGATGTTGTTGTATCCCCAATGAACGTCGAGCTTTGTGAAGTATTTTGCGCCTTGGAGCTTGTCGATAAGGTCTGAAATGAGCGGGAGGGGGTATCAGTTCTTGATCGTCATCTCGTTCAGCTTTCGGTAGTCCTGAACGGGACGTAGAGAACCATCCTTCTTTTTGACGAAGAAGAACGGTGAAGCGAATGGTGACTTGGAGGGTTTGATCCTTCCCGACTCGAGGTTCTCATCGAGGAACTTGTCGAGCTGTTCCTGTTCGTTGTGGTTGAGCAGGTAGACCTTGCAGTCTAGTGTCGACTTGGCGTTTGGGATTAGCTCGATGGCATGATCCCAAGGACGCCGTTCGGGGAGCTCGTCAAAGTTCTCTTTGGCGAACAGGTCGCGGTATGAGCGGTAATGCTCGGGGACCATCTGCTCGAACGTGAGCTTCGGTTTCTCTGCGTTGGCTGCTGCGGTGAGGTCGTTGGCATGGTGGATGGCACGGATGACTAGTTCTTCCTCCATGTTAACTGCGAGGATGCTGTCGCCTTTCTTGAGTTCTTCGTCCCATCGGTCATGGTCGTCGTGGTCGGGAAGAGGGAACGGGTTGTTAATGCAGTGACAGCGTCTGAATATGATCGACCCCGTTTTCCAGTTGACAATGGGATTGTGGCGTTTAAGCCAGTCAAACCCGAGGTACAAGTCGGTCTTCCCGAGATCTGTTACAGCGAGGTCGATGCGCTCGCTGTGATTCCCTATCGTCATGCGGAAGGCTACGTATTCCGTAATACTCCCGGCTGAATTGCGAGTGCCATCAGCGTTGTATACGGGGATCGGTACCGCCATCTTTTTGGTGTCGAGCCCGTGTTTGAGTATGAAGGCTCGATTGATCGCGCTGCCTGTGCAGCCACTGTCGAGCAACCCTCTCGTTAGGAGAGTCTTGGTGCCTAAGACAGGGTTCAGCTGGATGTCAAGAGTGAGGTCCCTTTCGCTGGATCGGGTTCGTCGTACGTAGCATACAGGTTCACGGAGTTTGTATAACTGTTTGCGAGCTGTCTCCCCTCCGAGTCGTAGCGAGGCGAGGAGGTCGTCGGTGATCTCGGTGATGCAGTCTTTATGCACCCATATGAAGAGGGCGGCGTTGTTGTTTCGTGCTTCGCAGACGGTACGTAGTGTCCAGTTGACTGCAAAGGGTTTCATCCACCGACCCTCAACCTTGGGAGGGGCTCGGGGGGGTTCGTTGTTGGTGCGGGGAACTCGTGGGTAGTTGTCGTCGTACGGGGTAGAAACGCGACCCTCAGCCTGGGGAGGGGCTCGTGGGTTGAGTACGATTTCTACCGTCGGTGTCGTTTCTTTGGCTAACCAGATCTGAAACGAAGTGTCATCGTCCTCGTCGGGAATTTCGATCATAGTTACCGGCGGGGACCCCCTTTTCACAGCCTGGGTGCTAGCTGCTTCCTGCCTTGTGGCTTTCTTGTCATCTGGTGCGATCCCTTCTGAGGATCTTCCCTGTTCGTTCAGGGGCGGGATGCTGGGGTCGTCTTCATCGTTCATCGTCGGTCCAACTCTAGGAGTCGTGATCGAGGGGGCTTGAACCGCGAACACGGAATTACCAGTCTGCCTCGTTCCCTGGCGACTAATAGACTGCTGCCTATTTATTCCCATCCCAGGACCAGGTATAGCCCTCGTACTCGTCAGAGTTGTCGTCGGATTCCTTGTGGTATTCTCCGGATCCAGAGGAAGCAATCCATTGCCGGCTTTCTTTGACTGGGGAGCCGCCTGCTCATTACTAGACGAGACTTCACAGGGGGTGTATTTCAACTTGGCCCATGCCCCATCCGATCGAGGCTCAACGCTCGTCGTTATGATGGGTACCACTATGGTAGGTGGTTTTTCGTCGTTTGCTTTCGCTGGTTGGGTTTCCCCGTGTAGGCTACTCGCTCAACACTTAGCCCCTATGCTCTTGAGATGGGTGTCAGCGTTGGCTTTGTACACCTGACCGCTTGGTTGGTCGTTCTTGAGGGCGGGGGTGTCGGTGTTGGTATCGGTGTTGTTATCGTTGTCGTCGGTGTCGTGCCCTTCAATGTCGAGAAGGGCATATCGGTTTGTCGATTCTAATACTGGGTGTCGGTTCGTGCTGGTAGAAGTAAAAGGTACTGCCCCCAAAGCGGGGGGGCAGGGTATATTCGAATGTGTTATATGCGTAACATGTGTACTATGTAAGAAAGAATCAGTCCGGCCAGCAGGAGACGAGGGCACACCAGTAGATAAGTCCTTGGCGGTGTTAGGGGAATCGATCCCTACACCGCTGCCGCTTTTTCCTCCTTTACCTCCTCGATCTTCGTCGTGTCACTCAACGGTTTGGTAACTTGTACCAACCGTATATCTGTGAACTTGGTCTTGTCGGGGCAATCCCGACCCATGTGTCCGTGCTTACCGCACCGGAAGCACATCCCTTTCCTCCGCATCTCGCTGATATCCATTGGCTGCCCTTGGCCGCCGAACGTTACTCCTGTTGTTTTCACCCACTTGCCCGTCATCGTGTCGCGACCTCCCTTCTCGCCTCCACTGCTCAACGGTTTGGCCATCGACGAACTTGTCACGCCACCTGCTGCTATCTTGGCGTAGCTGGTGGTGGTAGTGTTGGCGGGGCGACTGCTGGCATACCCTCCTGTCTTCAAGCCTCCATGCGTGGCATCGAAGGCGATCTTCTTTTGTCGTTCCTCATACATAACGAGGATCCGGGCCTTCCATTCGGGGTAGGTATCTGGAACGTCTTGCCCGTAGTTGGTGATGGCGTTGGTGTAGGAGTCGGGGACTCCGGTGCGTACCGCACGAACCATTGGTCCACGGGCGTCCTCCTCATGGCGCCGACCTGCCTGGTCTGCCTCCGTCTCCAGTTCCTGGAAGTACTAGGTGGCCGGCTTGGTCCCCATTCAGAGGGCGAACATTCGTTGTTCGTGGACGTCTTGGATTGTGGGGTCTCTGAACTGCTCGAAGACGAGCGTGACATACTCTACCCAGGAGGGCCATCGGAATTGGGGCACGCCTCCCTGCGTTGTCCAGAAGGTCTGGCAGACGTGTATCCACCATTTCTTTGCTGGTCCCTCCAGGTAGGAGGTGGCGAACGGGACTTTCTGTGAGGCGTACAGGAAGTACGTGGCGAATGTTTCGAAGTAGATCTGGCAGTCACCGATGTACCTCTCGATATCATCGTGGTCGCCCTTGAACTTGGCGGGTGGGGGTAAGAGTACGGGTTTGATCCCGAGGAGGGGGTGTCTGTCATCGAACTCGCCCATTGGGTGTGGGGGGGGTTCGTTGGGTTGCCATTGTGGTGGCGGTCGTGGGACAGAGAATCTGTCGGTCCTTTCAAAAAGTGGTCGCTGCGGGTTAGGCAGCTGCGGTCTCCCACGGGGTGGTTCTTGTCCCTTTCCTTTGCGAAGGTTGGGGAGCCAGTTGTAGTCGACATGAGCGTCATGGTCGCGCTCTGCTTCTTCTACTAGTTGCTGGAGTTCCTCTATTTTCCGGGCTTTTTCTGCTGCAAGGTTGATTGCCTTCTGCAATCGCTCGGCTGGGGAGAGGACAGGGGGCTGTCGTGAGCCACCAGCTTCGTCGTCCTCTGGGATTGCATCTCCTCCTCCCATGAGGAAACTGGTCGTGGTGCCGGGGCGATAGCCGCGTGGCGGGAGTTTGCCGCTTCGCGGTCTTGTTGTGCGCCCGAAGGCGTTGCGGGGTGGGGATAGGGGGTGTGGCTGGGGGAACCAGTCTGGCGGGGGATACGGGGGTGGCGAATACTTACAGTATTGTCCTTGGTACGTCGGGTATTGCCTTCCGTATCCATCGGTAGTGCCAAAGGTTTCGGCATCGAAGTGGAACTGATCAAAGATCGATTCCGGGGTCGGTTCCAACCAGAGTCGCGTCATAGTCGGGGTCGTCGAGGTCGGGGCGATCCCCGAGGGATTGTGCCAGTGTGAGTAGCTGGCGGTCGAGCGTTGCCTGCTCGTCGGCGGTTCAGTCTCGTAACCCGTGTACATGGGGTCCGGCGGAGGGTAGGTATAATGTTCGCTCCCGGTTGGCGAATATTTGGGCTGCCATGGCAGCAGTGGTGTTCCCGAAGAACGGGATTTCGTCGCCTCGGTGTCAAGCGAGGTACTCGTCCATGGTGTCCCGCTGGGGTCCACCAAGGAATCCTGAACGACGGTCGATGTCATTCTGTCTGAGCCCCCATGCTTGGGAGCGTTGCGGGCCAAGGATCTCTCGATCGATGGCGGAGAGGAGGGGCCAGACGTAATCCCCTCCATTAGAGTTGAGGGGATCGTCGTCAAGGCGATCGTGGGGGAGTTCGATAGCGACCTCTCGCTCTGGTGAGGGGTCAGGAAGGGTTTCTCCGTGCTCGAAGAAGAGCCGGAGGGAGAACTCAGAGCCGTCGTCTGAGCTCGAGTCATCGGGGGGGAATTCCCCAGCGGTGATGTGCTCGGTAACGGCGAGTGGCAAAAGACTAGTGGGTGGAAATGAGCTCCAACCAACACTAAACCTCTCCACACTCTACACTATCACCAATGTATTGAATTCGGGTGTTTCGAGTACAATAGAAGCACTCTGCAGACTCGATAATCAAGGTAGGTTGTTCAAAAGACATTTTATTCGTTACTAGTGAGTTTTACAAGCGTACCACTTGCACTAGTGGGGTGGGTAAGACACAATTGAATGAATGTGACTTGGTTTTGAGCTACTGCGCTCGCTGGGACTCCGACTGTTTGGACTATTGGCTCTCTTGGCCCTGTAATACTTCCTACAAGTGATCAACACTTGACTAGTTTGCACTCTTGGCTTACTAGTGGCACTCTTGGCCTAGAAACTGCTCCTTACAAGTGATCAACACTTGACTAGTTCGCACTCTAGCTTACTAGTGGCACTCTTGGCCTAAGAATAATACTTTAACTTTGAGAAACTGCAAGAACTAACTTTGGAGCACTCTTGGCCTTTGCAGGACACAATAGTACACTCAAAGGGACTTCAATTCACTCAATACTATAGGTAACTTAGCGACTAGTAGCCGCTTCGTTCAAGGTTAAGCACAAAAGCCTTTAATTGGGGCACTAGATACTGACTAGTAGGTCTCAATCGCAGGGATGGCATTGCCTCCCATTGCGAGTGACTATTCTACTACTTATATACTGTAAGGAATGGTACAAAGCGACACAAACAGCTACACTAGTGGGGTATTTTCGGTACTGATTTCTTGGCTAGTCACGAAATACTGCGAAAAAGCACGCAATAGTCGGTCTAGAAACTACTGCTGGACAACTAGTAAGCCACGGAGCTACGCTAGCGGTTTTATCTCGCATTCTTGACCCAGCAATGCGCCACTAGTGCCGAGGATAAACTACTAGCCATGCTTCCGCATCCGCAACGCAGTTAGCCGTGATCGAACACGCAGCCTGGCTAGCCTCGTGTCCGATCGTAACAGATCTGATCGCACTAGTTGGATCTAGATGCGAGGTTAATCCGTTGCTAATTCATTTCTAAGTCCTGCTTCGAGATTGCTGCGCAACTAGTTAACCTGACTTAGGTGTTTATGCCCTGATCAGCCTGCTAGTGACCGGACTTCACGAGATCTGTGTATCCTGCTTCTTGTTTGGTGCGCTAGTCGCGTTACTTGTCTACTAGTGGCCTTATATTAATTAGTCCAGCTAGTATTCAAGTCACTAGTACGGCCGGCTGGTAGATTTAACCCACTAGTGGTATCACATCTAAGTCCTGGCTTCACTAGTCGCATACTGCTGTAACTATCAGCTTGAAGCCTCAGCTATAGTCCTTTTACTATCACTAGTATCGGATAGATATGCAATTGTATTGTTACAAATTCGCAAAATCTAGGTGTGAACGCATAGACGGCATATCAGCGGGAATTCGGTCGTGGGCGTTGAGGGGTCGCAGATGGGTGGGGAAGGGTGCGAAGTGTCACGGTGGAGAGCGTGGTCGTGGGGCCGCGGTGACCAGGATCCTCTCAGGTCATTGGGGAAAGATGTCGTCGTAGAGGGGAGGGGAGGGGGCAGCGAAGTGCTGGGCGGAGTAGGCGTCCTAGGGACGTTGCTGGGCCCGGGAGTCGCGTTTCGAGGCTCCTCCCTACGCGGAGGAAACTCGGACGAGGAGGGAGGGGAGGGGGTGGGAGCTGGGACCGAGCGTCGTCGTGCGTGCTCTCGTCCGGGCTTGAATCCCGTGGCACGCCGAATCTGTTGCGGCGGTGCCCATCTCTGTTCGTATGGTGTGACATACCTTGAGAAATTTTGATATGTCCTGGGGGCGGGGTAGCATTGGATTCCTAGGAATCGACGGATCTGGTCCTCGTACGCGAGTACGAGGAGTCCTACGAGGAGGGAGAGTAATGCTGCTCCTCCGATTGCTGATATGATGGTGATTGTGTACTGGTCGTCAGTCATGGGTGGTCCTTCCTCACGGCTGAGCGTTGGAGAGAAGGAAAGGAAGATTCGAACTAATTGTTAGGCTTAGCCTAACACGTGACCTTATTAACGTAAGGTACTACAAGAGCTGTCTCGCGTTTGGACAATCACTCGAGCAGATGCTAGTCAATCAGTGCTAATCGTGCAGTTGGCAAGGTAGAGATAAACTTTAGTTCGAATCTAAGGATATACAAAGGATATCTGTGCTACTTATATACTAAGTCTAGAATGCTATATATAGATGTTGATACATGTCGAGTGTTCTGTAACCATGTGTGAAACAATGAATGTTGTACATTATGCAGGCGAGAGTCGCACGCCGTAGTAACGGGTCTGAAGTCGTTCGATAAGGTCATGGTGATCGCGTGTAGATGCGGTCCGATGTCCGTGATAAGCGCCATAGATAAGATTTGATTAGATAGGCACTGGGAGATAAGATAAGGAAAATGGAAAATCATAACAGGTGGAATGGCTCAAGAGTCAGGCACAGGTGCATTGTTGGCGTGAACAATACATGCTCCTCAAGGCGGAAATGGAACGAACTCTTATCTCACTGGAGTTGCATGCTCAAGATTGGGAAAGGCTGGGAAAGGCTAGTGAGGCCTTGGAGGGATTGGCGGCACTGCTCGAAGGTAGGCAAGCTTATGCATCCAGGCAGGCTGCAATGTGGAGGAACCTTATGGCATTGTTCAAGTCGTTGTGGGCATCCAAGGCTGGTGTTATGGTGATATGACCCCCTTGCTCTGTGGAGGAGGCAATGGCAATGGAGGTGATGGAAGATGCCATGACTGAGAAGGATGCAAAGGCGGCTGTAGATAATGATGTACCTGCGTAGTTGCCGAATAAAGATGTGCCATGTTTTTTTAATACTTGTGCCATTTTGGGTCAGACCGAGAACAGAGATGTGGCTAATATCCACAGCTCTGTGGATATTTGCTCAATGCATCCATATAAAGAGGCCAAATTGGCAGTGGAATGACCTCTCATATGCTATGGATGATATCCACAATTGAGCCTAGGGACCCATGGGATATATCCATAGACTTAGGCCTATGACTGCATCTAAGGGTGATGGTTGAGGGTGTGGATATGGTCAACCAGCTGAATTTCACCAACAACTGATCCTAGAGGGCGAGGCATGAGTCAAAAATTATGATGAAGAAAGGGCTGAGAGAGCACGTAAGTTTTTGAGGAGGCATCTGGGCACCAATGCAGACAGATATGCTGAGCCAGAGCTAGAGCTTGATTCTGATGGTGCATCACTTCACAATTCCTCAATTCTTGTTCTGATTTTCACTAGGTGAACCAATAGTAACCAGAAGTGGACTTGTCATCATTCTTAGGGCCACAGAGGTTGTCCGACCTAGCATTGTCATTGCAGACGGTGCTACTTGACGATGATCACATTGTGGATCATTCCCTGGTGCATATATCATTTCATGGTGTAGGAGCAGAGGCACCATCGTGCAAAGGAAAGGCTGAGCAGATCGCAAGGGATGATGAGCTGGATGAACTGTCAAGGGAAAAGGCGATAGCTGATGCCAACTGAGGTTCAGTTTCCCTTCACTGTTACTGTACACTCACTCAGCATTATTTAGACCTTAAATCTCGGTTTCGTGCAAAATCTGAACGATTGCGGAAGAAGCCCATTGCACCCTCTGCTCGAGAAAGACAACAAGGTGAGTCAGCAGTTTTGTATTGCCAGCTGCAAGCCTAAGTTTTGCAGAAGCTTCCTATGTTGGTGCCCCTGCATTACCGCTCCCTGAAGGTGTTGCGCCAAAAGACCCCATTGCCCAAAGCAGACATGGAGGATTTTCTTGATGACCTTTTAGGCTGAACGTGGCTCACCAGGAGAGATAATAGGACCTGGCACTGAGAGCCTGTGTCAATTCTGTTTTGTCAGAAGTCTTGCCTTCTGCTGCTCTTCCATGATCTAGCGAGTCACAAGACTCTACACCATGTATGTCGCTACACACATCTTTCTTGTATCACAGTGCTTAATAAAATTACAGGTGATGTAGCTTATGGATATTTGCACACATCACTCTCAAATATCTCAAGGATGTGAAAGAAGCCCCCAAAGAGTGTGATGAGCTTTCCAAGGAGCTTTCAAATCTGGTGATTTACCTGACGATGGTAAATCAACTTACCCAAACAGCAGTGGGAGGCAACCCCTGGCTTATGACAGTGCAACAGTTATCGGATCCTTTTGTGAAACTTGGTGTGTTACTCAATGATCTCAAAAAGAAGTTGGAACCTGCATTGGATACTATGGGAAAGATGAATCAGATGGTATTGTGGAAGTTCAGCAAGAAGAGTGTGGAGGATGCTTTGGAGAAGATCAAGAGCATCAAATCCTTGGTGATTATTGCTGTACAGCATGATCATGTGTGAGTTTTTCCATGTGTTAGCTAGTCCATGCTGAGTATGATGCACAGGACTTTATCTCACATGATCAACAAAATGTTGGCGACTGTTGACACCAAGGTAGATGACGTCTCGGATATTACAAAGTGCATCAAACTGTTATGATTTTTTTATTTTTCTTATCTTATCAAAGCACTGATCTTATCTGGATCTTATTGCATCTAATCTCGATGCTTATCCAAGCACCATGGTCATACACCCACCCACATTGAACCCCGGAGCGCTCCTCACGCACAAGGCTCCAATACCTCCACCAGAGCTCCAACCTGCACCAGCCTTGCTCATTGATCACTCCAGTTCTCACACGGTTACCAAAGGACGGTTATATTAATAGTACCAACAAAAAACAGTATATAAGTAATGTAGCTCTCGCTGTATATTCTCCAGCTTCAAGCTAAAGTTTCAATACACCAAACTTACTCTCAGACTCAATCCTCGCCTAGACAACTAAGTGTTTTATCTCACAACTACTGTTGGCGAACTTTGACACTCATTGGGTGACTGTATGAATGCGATACAGCCCTTTGTTTAGTCTTGTTTGTTTTACCGGGGTTCGGGTCTAACACAAACACAATGTAGGCCATGTAGACCGAAATATCATCAAAATCCGTGGTCAAGTAATGCATATAAATGATGGAATATTGCAAATGCAAAGTCATATACAGAAGTTTCAGGATGGTGTGTGCATTTCCTTTCATTGGTGACTTGTTATTGATGTTTATACAGATGAAATGCGATGGTAATGTGACAATTTTGCACCACCAAGGTCAAGGGAGGAGTGGGCAGGGAAGGGCACATCGATCTGGAAGGCAAGGTATTGGCCAGTGATGCTTGATATATTGTGTTCTCGGATGGTCCTGATGTTTGCGAGAACCTGAAAAAGATGTATGAGTTTACGAGGAGACAGTCACAGCAGTGAAATACAAGTATACTGTTGATATCAGTGTCCGAGTTGTACTTCCATACCTGACAAGTCTTTGAAACCTGCACCAATCCCTGACCTCTCCAGAACCTTTCCCGACAACCACCTTCTCTTCATGGAGTGTCTTGGCACCAGCAGCTTTGACAAGGTCTACAGCATGGTTGACGTTACCTCACACAAGGACCATTTCTCTGGCCTTGCTGTCAAGTCCCTTCATAAACCGGAGCGTAGTTCGTTTGAGGCAGGCCTATAAGAGCACGAATTCCTCAGATATCTTGCTGCTTCTTCTGAACACCCCAATGTCATCACTCTCTATGAATTCATCATTGACAAGCCCTATGTCTATGTTGTGCTTGACCTTTATGATGATGGCAATATGTTCCATGCCATCATCACAGAGGGCTGCTTCAACCAGCAGACAGACAGAGTCAAAGTCGCCTTTTGCAGATACAGCACTGCTGTCATCAACATAGTGTCTTCCATCATGGTATCAAGCCAAAGAATATCTTGTTTTTGAAGGGACAGTCTCGGGCATTTCTTGCAGACTTCAGTTTTGCTACACTAGAGCCGTATTCAGAGATGTGCTATTTGTGAGTATATGAACCCTGTGAGTTGTATGCTTACTGTATGCTAATGGTTTAAATTTGCTTTAGATAGAGTGCATCAGCAATGAGTTCTGCTTCTGGGCAAGCCATATTCAACATGAGTCAATGACACTTGGGCCCGTGGCGTGCTTCTTTTTGACATGATTACGTCTTGCTCATCATGGGAGGCAGTCAAGAGGAAGGACAAGCACTTCGAGGCCTACCTTACTGACAACGAATATTTCTTGGCTGTTCTAAGCATCTCAGAGGGCACAAAGAGTATTTTTAAGAAGATCTTTGACCTTGACCCTTTGTCGTGTATCTCCCTTTCAGACCTCTATGGTGAGATTGTCATGCTCAATGATCATTATCTATATACCAGCTGGTATCAACCTGCCATCTATGCTCTTGGCAGCTGGCTCTTATGCATGAGTTCAATGACCTGGAAGGATCGAATGGTGTACAGCCGTCAATCTATGGAATATTCCAGGTGTACTTGTCTCAGAAGGTGCACAGTCCTTCGTCCACCGAGTCATTCACATCTGAAAAGATATAGTCATACCTTGAATAATTGTTCCGAGATGCCAAGGCTGACAACTATTCCTAGTTTGTCTGAGGATCCTACCACCTACACAAGACCACATTATAGGATCATCGATGACACATCAAGGACATCTCAATGTTAAGAGTTCAGCTAGGAAGGTAACACCTATGAAGCTATCAGGTAAGAGGAAGGGTAGGACTTTGGAAGAAGGCTTGCCACTTAATGGACATTGTGGACAGAAATGTTAGAGTGTTGAGATCCTCGCAGGCTACAGGATTTGATACTGAACCCGACATACCACTAGAATAGGACTTGGATCTGCCACACACATGTGATGGCCTTCAAATGCTAGTAGGTTTGTTTGTTTTCATTATTTCTTGCAATGCTCCGCCTTCCATTACTTCACACAGTCCTCCTAAAACAACCATCTGTACGTCTAAATACGAAAATTGGATTGTGGTACATACTTACTGTGTTCTCGCAACTGGCTTGGTTGCAAGCAGCAATATATTGCTCACAGACTTGTGTGGATCATAGGTATAAGTATGAACTTCCAACCACCAAGGTGCCTTCTTTATCATAACTTTAAAGGACTTTATGCAGTTGTCACGACACTAGTGTTGCTCTGATTCCGAAATAATGACAATGGAGGAAGCATAGCTGCTGTTTCAGCTCAGAAGGAAGTACATGCTCCTCTCACAGAGCCTTGTTAATTTATCACCATTGGTCTAACAATGTTTCAGGGTGTTCCCCAAAAGGAAATCTACTATTAATTCATCTGGGTTCTGTCCTTGGGATGCTGTTTTCTGTATTTTCTGCTATTTCCATTGCACTTCTGAAGCAATCTGCCATGTAGTAGGACCTCATCCTGAGCAAAGTCTCCCTGGCGCCACTCAATTAAATTCTCATCATATATCACCCTCTGCACCTACTGCGTTCTTTCACTCCCCATGGATGCAACCAGCAAATTAAGCATTGGCATCGATCTCTATTGGAGAAAAGTATTGGTATACAATGTACTGCCTGGGATTCATAAACTCAAAAGCAGATTACATTCCCAAACTGGAAACCTTTCTGAATTTTGTTTCTTCAGGTGCTATGGTACACTTCTTAGGTTCTGTGACAAGAAACATAGTACCAGTCAGACAATAATGAAGCATTGTATGCTGAAAATGTCAATGGTCATTGGTGGCAGCATTTGAGCCTTTAAAGCTGCCACTGTCCATCAGCTCATCCTCACCATGCAACCAGGTCTATCCACAATCACCCAGTTCCCATTCTTGTGCTCCAATACACTTTTCATTATAGTAGTGATCTCAGAAATGAGCCTCACAGGCAATGTCCCTCCAATTACCCCCTCTCGCTGAATCTGACACCTCTTTCACTCACTGTCTAGGTTCGTGACCACCCCGAGCGACTTTGACCCCACCACCTCCGCCCTCTCTGAAGCACAGAACAGTACCATCTCATACCGGTTCATTCATGAGATTTGGTACCTCATCATCTACAAGACCATGTTTGAGTACTCCAAGGACCCTGAGGATATGAAGATCTGGCAGCTGCAGCATGACAAGTGGGTGGAGTGTACAGAGGAGTCTGGATCGGTTTCTCTCCGGTGCTTGGGCTGCTCAGCGTTCATGATGTTCGACACATGGGAGGCGCATCGGGACGTGTGCCTGGGTATCGAGGATAAGATGGTACGCGTGGTGATGGCAGATATGGTGAGCAAGCACCACGAGGAGGATCATCGACAGTGTTGGACAATTCGGTCGCTGTGCAGGTCTCCTGTGGCAGACAAGGGTGATGTTGAGGTCCAGAATGATGAGTTCGTTGAGGTGCATGAGAGTAAGAGGAAGAGTTTGGGGATGTGGTTGTGTTCAGCATTGGTACATTGATAATTTTATTTCATGCTCTTGGTCGTGATGCTAATGGCATTCATGATAGCACTTTATTGGGTGTAAGCATTCAAAGGAATGAGTTGGTGTGGACACGGATGAGTGTATGGACTTTTATAGATTAACAAACTGTTGTATTATTGGGGCCAAGAGAATTCTGCATTTGACACTTGTGTGCGTGCATTCAACTGTGTTTGTCTGCATTTGCATAAGTTCAACTTGTGTGCATTGGTGTAGCTATCGATGTGTTTAGATGCATTGTTGTCTGGTATCCAGTGTCGTTTCAATGATACCTGTTGATTATGTTTTCCATTGAACATTGACTTACTTTTCTGAATTTCCTGGAGATATCTCCATGAATTATTATGCCTCAAGAATGAAGGGGAGTCATCTGAAAATGTTATAAACACATTCATGTAAGTCAGTTATACTATCACAAAGAATATAGTACCGTTTTATGTCGAAGTACTTGTGATCCCTTAGCTTTTCTCAACTTTGAGTGAATCAGGCACCTCTAAAATCAACACAAAGACTCACGCATCTCAAAAATAAGTCACATATGCATCAAAACATTTAATGCAAGTGTTAAGATAATGCACGCATGCATTTGAGTAAGGGGGTTGCGGCCTGAGAAGCTGGCACATCAGGTTGGTTGGTCAGTCAGTCAGTCAGTCTACAAGGCCCTTAAAAATTTTTTCCCCCCCTCTTGTAAAATAGTATCTAGAGACCTTGGATGTGGTTAGAGATGTTTGTTTTAGCTGATTCATGTATAACTCTCACCTCACAAGCTCAAAGAAGTTGAAAGAACACCGGAAAAGCAGTTAAAATGATGTCAAAGGCTCAAAGCTGCCCAATGGCATGTTGCCAGATATTGGCACAATTAGTCAGTATTGAGTTACCAATTGTAAAACTATTTTCAACTGCTTTTCCACCTGGATTTAAATGCTTAGAGGATATGGGTTTTGTCTGCTAAAGGGATTCATCATTCCAGGCCATGCACTGAATGTGATACTGTCTGATCTTGGCTGACATATTCACTTTCTACTCACCAATTCTGTCTCAAAGCCTTTGTTTTTGCATGCAACCTTGGATAACATGTTACATGATATCTTGGCCATCAGTCTTCGATGGCATCACTGCATTCACACACCCACAACTTCTAAGTCAGCATCTTTCACTTACAGCCAATTCATGTTTCCTGATTAGCTGAAAAAGATGATTTAAAGGGATTGGGCTCACAGGGTACTGGAAACTTGAAGCTCCCATCACTCTGACACGAAGTGATTACATGATATTTCCTTTGTGGGTATGTTTTTCCCACAGCAGTCGGTCGGTCGGTCCAATGAGGCGTTAAAAATATTTTCGACCCTATATGATTTTTTTCAGTTTTTGCAACCCCCTTGCATTTGAGATTAAACGCAAGTGTGTGACAGTGGCGTGACAAATCTGTGTTCAGTGCATTTGATGTGTTCAAGTCCGAGTTGAACCAGTCGACTTATGACTGCTTCATCTTCCCCTGCCCATATTTGCTTCTAATCGCTCATTCTAGGTAGGTATTTTAATTTCATGATGTATTCTAGTTGTGCATAGCCAGGTCACCGTCAAGTTGCCATTTTGGAGCCAGGATTTGGCTCAGTTTCTTCAGCTTGTTCCTTGACCGAGCTGCAATGGCAATGTAGTTTTTACTAAATGCTATCATACCTCACGGCCTCTAATATCTCATAAACCCTCTGCATGTTCTTACATTTAAAATTTCAGCTTGAACATTAATGGATTCAACCAAGATTCAACTGCACAGAGACTCTACCATGACAAGAAAGTCAATTATGGCCGGTATCGATGTCATGCTGCATAGAAATCTTACATACTGTAAGACTTACTTATGGTGTAGCTAATAAAATCATCTTATAGGCGTTTGTAAGCCCAGATGCACAAGACACCCAACAAACGCATCCCTGTCACGCTCTCGCAGACGTGACAAACGCATGCGTGAAAACGCAAACGCATGCACGCAAGTGCAAACGCAGAATTCTGTGCCCGTATTATTGTATCTGTAGCATGTACTTGTATGTATTATGTACAACTCTATCGACGTGTAAAGTAAAGGTCTCTTGGTGCACGAAGTGAGAATTTCTCAGGCATCGGAAGAGCTTCATAGTAGGGTATTTTGCGCGCGGCCTGCCCATGAGTCGAAGGGGTATTGCACCCTCAGTCGGGAGAAAGAAAGGTATATCGAAATAATATGCTTTGAAGTGGATCAGAGCTTGGCCGTTGCATACCCTCTATTATCTATTAGTAGTAATATTGCGTCCGCTGTTTGATATCATCATAAGCACGTTCTCTAGAAATGAAGAATTGAAGTGCTTACCGAAGTCTTTAGGTCTATCCTGTGGTATCTGACGTGACGCTTTAGAACGTATGTCGCCGAACTAAAGATAATTACCACTCACAAAATGACTGGTACCGGGTATCGTCATGCTCTTCGTATTAACTGGCCGTAGTCCTATCATCTTCTGGGTGAGCGAAGGACCGATTATCCTACAATCCAAGATCAGACAAGAACAGTCCCAAGAAGACGAACACTAACCCTCCGTTCTCAGGCAAGACCCAGTTCAGCTGTATGCCTGCGTCCAATTGGTGCAAAAGGCCGTACACCGTAGAAGGTGTGATAGGATCCGCATACAAAATCGTCTCGCTGATTGACGAGGTCTTTAGATGGACCTGTGAATCGCCCTCGTTCTCTCGAAGACCATGAAGTATCAGCCTGTCAAGAGCTGCAGGGTCCCAGCTTTGGTACGGTCTGTATTGCCGCAAACATTCTTCGGCGATGGTCCTGATGGAAACCGTAAGGTCGAGAATTGAGGAGGAAAGGAAATACCCACCAATTCATCCACGTCGATTGTCGGAGTAGGGATCCTTTCATGAACGAAGTCATTAGTTTCTTTCCGGCGCCACTATCGAAATGGCGAGGGGGGACGATTATTGGGTCGACCAGAACTAATGAATGGAAAAGTGTGGGATATTGTAGCGCTGCGAGTGCGCTGGTATGGGTGAGTTAAGACTTCGAGGTACAGCGGAAGGATATCTCACGAGACGCATCCTCCGTATGAATGTCCCACCAAAACGATCTTTCTCGATGAAAAACCGTTCCGAATGCGATTTGACACTTCTGTCTCGTCCATTCGTATTGAAGATAGGTCGTCCGGTAAAGGATTCCGGTTGACCTTGGGAGGAAGATAGTGTTTGAGGAATTCAAGGAGATCACGCGTATCATCTTCCCAGTTATCTGCTCTCACAGATAAGTCATGATTCACATGAACATAAAGCAGACTCACAAGCGCCGCTTAGTTTTCCGGCATTCAATACCCCGCTATCGCCCTGGAAGACGCTTTCCCACATCCATACCTCGTCAACAAGCCCTGGTGAAGCAGATATTAGGTGTTGGACTGCAGGTTCATATGTCTAGACTGCGTTCAGTACTCAAAGTTGATGAAAATACTCGCGTTAGGACTCACCTCCTTCGGTATCCCATTTCCAGGAACGAACACAAACGTCAATCCCTGCCCGACGCGATTACTGACATATCTGTTAACGCAATTCCAGAGGCGATGCGTGTTTGACGTTCCGAATTTGATGATCTCGCGTCGGCCTGTTATTATCGTTTCTACTGCTTGAGATGCCCTTGTTTTATCGACAAAAATAGGCTGGTCTATGTGGGGCGTGAGGCGGGGGCTGGGGGCTGGGATTATGTGTGAAGAGAGCGTGTATCGGCCGTGCCTTTCTATTCGAGGAGCAGGGAGATCAGTTGGCGTAGACAACATGGGAGAAAAGAAGGAGAGAATGATTACCTTAGGAAACTGAAGAGTGAATCATAAGTACGTCGCAGAGGCTGTGAGGAACCGTGATTCGGAGGTGTTTTCTTTGTTCATTGATGGGGTTGAGTCAACCGCGGTTCCTATTTGCGGCCAGTACGGGATCGGCATTCAGCGGAATTAAACGTTTGGCTGATCCGGCGGATCAGCTTGCCGTTCATAAAATGGAGAACCGTAAAAGAAAGATAAGGATTATGGCGAAGTCGCTGTGAGAGGGATGGTGCACCGTTTGAATAGTGGATGAAAAGCAAGTTGAATTTCCTGGACGGCTCCGCTCGGTCCCTTGTACGAAAGATATGAGTCATTGCGGCAGCTATTCATCAGGCCGTCGAGGTCGCATCATCGTTAAGCTGTGCTAAGCCACAGGCAATCCAGGTGATCGCAGCCTTTCTTGATACACGTCGTTATGGTGCTTTGTCTGTCCAAATCAGACATCAATGTGTATCTGTCTAAAATCTGACACATACCAAATGATTTTTATTCCTGTTCACAAGCATGTACACGAGAATACTTAGCCTCATCCGGAGTTGACAGTTGTATCAGATCTAACAAGCTTAAGGGAAGTGAATATTAGCGCACCGACTTCTTCTACATCAAGATGCCGGAAGTTGTGTACTTCGCATCTAAGGAAGGTCAATTGAAAAAACGTGTTTCAGGCAGTGAAGTAGTCTAGAAGTCGCTGAAGACTTACTAGAGACTTAACTCCATGATCCGCGGATCATTTAAGAGGCATGAAGCCCGCCCGAGATTCTTGGTGACTGCTGGATAGTTGCTGGAAAGGAAACTTTATGCCAGAGAGTGAGATATGTAATATCAGTATTTTAGAAAGAAAAGAGAAATGCAAAGTTGCGGAGGTAGGAGACTCGGAGCTAAGTAGATTGGAACGGAGACGAGTCAAGGTGCGGCTATTAAACATGTCACCGAAGCTCGCAGTTGAAAGCGGTGATTTCCAATTAGACGGTGGTGACCCACATTTTACCGCCATCTGAATATCAAACTCTGCGTTTCTGGCTGGTCAAAGGTTGCTTTTCTATCTCTTGCGAAGACCTACCAACTCATTTACACGTTATCGAAAACCCGCGCAGCCATGGAAGCATAGATTGCAAAATCCCGTGCCGACAATCGCACGACAGATTGAACGGGAACTCCGAGTAAATATGTCGGCGGTTGCAAGTCAGCGACGGCGGCTGCATTGTCCACAATTGAACTATGGACAGAATATGCCGTGTTCCGAGCCCACAAGGTCCAGAGCCGCCCTCTGGATGACTTCACTCAATCTTGTCGATGATCTTAGTGCAGATGGATCTCACCGAGAAGCTTTGTGATATTATAGCGTCGCACTGTTTTCAGAATAGCTGCACTAGAATAGCTTGGAGTAGTTTCAATCTCCAAGCACTCTTCTTGAAACATAAGAAAGACAATAACTCCTAGTGCGCGAACTAGCAGTACAATATGACAGTATCGCTTCAGGCTCTCCTTATAATGACTTCCTTGACACCAAACATCGATATTCTCGCGCTGTGTACACGATGGAAAACGGCGCGTCTATGGATGTAATATCCATTGCCGCTCTCGCGTTGGAAGGCATCCTGTATGGTAAGTAACATTCTGCCAGCCCAAAATCCATGCTCATTGTTGACTAGGTCTTTCTCTCTTAATGTTCTCTGCGACGGTATATGTCCTAATTAGACGTCGTCATCGAGACGTCGAAAGCAGGGGCATCAGTACGAAAATGATGTTCACGGCCTGCGCTTTCGGCGCATTGAGTACCGCGGTACGTTCTATATTTTCACAAACGCCACGCTAATCTCAGCTGCATGCAGCATATGATAGTCGACGTACATCACCTACTCTCTGGCTTTATATACAAGAATAACTTGCTCGCAGGAGGTCCAGCTGCATACTTCTCGGACGTCAGCGAAGTGGGCTTCCTTCTCAAGATCTCAGTCTACTCGGTGCAGACCGCTCTAGCTGATGCAATCGTGGTAAAGTAGCTTTGTTCACCTCCAGCATAGCATCATTGACCAGATTTAATAAGATGTATCGGTGCTATGTCGTCTGGGGATCACTTTGGGCCATTCTCATTCCCAGTATAGGCTGGAGCTCATCCGTGGGTCAGGCTCTAGTAATGGCTAGTAAACATGCAGATAATGCTGACATAGACATTCTCTATAGCGTGCGCGGTCGGAACTATTTATAATTGCTCTCTTAGCCACCAACAGGGTGTCTTTGGGCATGAAATCGAGCACTGGATGCAAGTCTTCTTCGTGTCGACGTTAGCTACAAATATTTCCGCGACCGGTGAGCGAACACTTCCTGTCTTATATGTTTTCGTCTTAACAAATTTCCTAGGTCTACTTGGCTATCGCGTCTGGTCTATTGACAGAAATATTGTATCTCGTCGGCATGGAAAAAGCAACCTTATGGCCCCGCTACTGATCATCATCGATGCGGGAGTATTGTATTCTGTTTCTCTGCTTGTGGCTGTAGGGTGCTATACCACAGAATCTAACGGCCTTTTTGTTGTGCTGGACATGGTAAGCATGGATCTCCCCATGTTCGGTTATTCATTTATTCAAGACTCGTTTAGATATCCCCGATCATCAGCGTTACCTTTTATATGATTATTATCCGCATTGATGTGGCAGCTAAGGGCCAAACAAGGGCGAAGAGGGTTACCCGCCACAGTACTGACGTTCAGCGTTCTCCGTCGCCATGGCATAAAGAAGATTTCGGGATGGGACCGCTGCAAGTACATATCACGCAGTTTCACGAGAGCCATATCGATGGTGGGGAGGGTCCTTTAACAGATTTGGAGAGCGAGTATCACTCCGAATCTGGCTGGACCAGTATACCTGTCTAGATTCTGGTTTTATTCCTCTGTATCGTATCCGTATTACTCGATTTCCGAGATTAATTCCGAAATACCTTCAAATCTAGGCTTGATATCGACTTTAAACGGCAGCGGATGGACGTTGGCTGTTTGGGTGAATGCCATGGTATCGATCGGGCTGGGCTTGCTTATGTTGAAAGCCCAGAGGATCATCGCAGCCGTGAGGAACAAGGACCTACCCAAAAGATAGTCAGAACCATAACTAACTGAGGGGATATCCAGTAATACCTTTCGGCGACGTGAGAACCCGGACAAACGCGACGGCCGAAACCAAAGGTGAACGGCTTGTTATCGGTGTTGAGGGACGAGTCCGAGGCGCGTATCCAGCGCTGGGGAATGAACTCGTTCGGGGAGGGATAGACCACTCTTCTTGAAACATAGGAAAGACAATAACTCCTAGTGCACGAACTAGCAGTACAATCCGACGGTATTGCCCCAGGCTTTCCTTATATATGATTTTTCTGGCACCTAACATCGATATTTTTGCGCTGGGTACACGATGGAGGAAAACGGCACTTCTATGCATCCACGCATTATCCACGCACCGGACGTTCAAGTTGCGGTCGTGGCCCGTGGGGGAGAAGGACTCGACAGCCAGGAAAGGCAAAAACTCAACTTGGCGTCGTATCCATTCATCAAGACTCAGCAGTTCTTCATCAATGGGCGGTATACGGGATGACTAGACCTCATGAAAGACCCGGTATGTGTACACAGCTTTTCCCGAGACAACTACTACTTATACAGTCACGAAATTTTTCGTTAGCTACGCAATGCAGATGATAAAGGCCAGGCAGGAAGCCTGTCCTAGTCTATGTTGCCTCTAGCGACGCGACGTTTCTCGTGTCTCTAACGGCGCTAATTATCTTTTCCTTTAACTATGTCTCTCTCGACACTCGTTATATTTTTTTCTCTGTGAATACTTGTCGCGAGGATCCACACAGGACTCGTCGAACTATCCGTACAATTCTCGAGACACAGGGGTGTCGTGGGAAACTTCGCTTGCACTCAGCAAGCGGGCCTCGTGCACGGTCCGGCGGACACTCATTTATACACTTCGGAGATAATATAGAGACAATTTAGAAGCAATTTTCCAACCTTAATGTTCCTCCGGACAGTGTAGTTTACGTGCCAGAGGTCCCATCCGTAGAGGCATCAGCACAGTTGAAAAGCATCGAGTTAAAAAAGGAGCGATCCCAGATGATGGTGGTAGACGAGTGAGCCAGATAAATTTCAGTTCACACCTCCTGCTCGACTTCAACTCTCTTCGAAATCTCTAAGGCGAAGTCCTGGCTAGAAGATTCCTAGGTTCTGAAAACACAGAAGATAAGTATCTGCGCATCGACAGGAGTAAGTAATACTGTTTCTCACCCTCTCATGGATGCCAGGGGGGTGAATATATCGGAAGGCGGCAATGTGTAAATGCGTGTTCGGCGCGAGCTCCCGGAAGGAATTGGAAGTAGAGTGGCAAATTGAATTGGATGAATACAGTCACTTTTGTCTTGGAAATGAATTCAACAGGCAGGTTGTACTTCAGGATAAACTCACGTCGAAGTAACAGGGTTCCCGAACTTTGCCAAATCCCTGTATAGTCGTGTAGCGCCGATGCTCCTGAAGGTATCAGCAAGCTCGGAAGAAAAAGTAAATGAATCAAAAGTCTTACAGGATAGTTACTAGGAAAAGGACAAGATCCATGAGATGAAGACATCCTGAGCGGTTGCTCATATTCGACTCGAAGACTTACGTGCAATTGGTTGGAACATCTGCAACAAGAGAGCATAAATTTGCGGTGTGAGCAAGTGGCCAAACATGATGACAGACCAGATTCATAGGATCTACATTTCGAAAGTAAGAATATCTCAGCAACCACCCATGAAAATCCTGAAGACAGTACCGTTTAGATTCAATTCTAGGAATGTCTTGATATGAAATGATGTCAGTGGACAGTTTCCGAAACGTTCAAATGAACATACAACTGTAGGAACTTCTGCAATTGTCGCTAGTGCCGTCCAAACAACTCCCTTCAAAAAATACGTCAGGTATCACATAACAAGGATACGAGAAAGTCAACCAACTTGATGATAAAGAAGTCGCCATAAGCTTCCTTCGTTCTTCGTCCTCAGCACACCCCATAACATCGAAACCAAGAGAACAAAATCTGCAATGAACGTGGCGACCCAGTTTATAGCATTCTCGAAGGTATTCAGGGCGACGCAGGATTTTGAGATGGGATCCCGGACGATCTTATTAAGAGAAATACCACTTGGCCCATTAATTGCTTAGAAAAAGTTATAATCAGTCCGTAAATGACCATCGTCACCAGAGGCGTACAGAAAATCATAAACCCTAAATTGACCAGCCAGGCGATGACATTGAGAGAAAAAACCAGCCAGTGACGGTTCCAAAGAGCGATGCTGCAGAACTATTAGTCCCCGACCTCTAGGGAGAGAATTCGATCATACGCTCGCATGCCAATCAGAGCTGAGGCTAGGGCGAGGGAGCCATAGGAGAACGCCTGGAGAAAACTCGTCAATTATCTGTCTCCCACCAGCGCGCGAGGTGACATACGTAAGTAGCCTTCAGCCATGCCTATCGTAATGCTAGAGTCAGCGGTGAACTAAAGTAGCTTTGCTTTCGTCAAAGTTACCATGCAATCAAACTGTTCGCTGATATTAGTAGTATTGATCATGTAACAAAGTATAGTTCCCATCGTCGCGTATCTGATGAGTAGATATATCTACAATCGAAACCTATCAGCAAGGGGAGGTCCATCAGTGCAAGCCGTGCACGTACAATCAAGGTCCAACGGAAGGGTCGCTTGCGAGTATAGACCGTGTATTCGTAGTTCAGCGTGGAAAGGAACTCCCATCTTCGATGCGTCAGAGATTCAAGTTTGACGAGTAGTGCGAGAGGGAAACTTACAAGAATATTCCGGCGCAGAAATGTGTTATCTCGATAAATTCCACTATTAGAACGAGTAAATGCATAGATTTGGTTTCCAAAGGTAAATACTTGCGGAATTGCTCGGCAATTGTGGCAGCATCTTTCCAGTTAACCATGATGCTCGAAGGTTGTAAATTTGGTGGTGGTGGTGGCAGGGAATGAACCTATGTTATATACGGGCACAATAGACCGAGGGAAGTATTATGAAGAGTTGGCGCCCAGAGACATGCGGAGTCACCGACGGTTAAATGATCACCCGATAAATACATCGAAGGAACAAAAAGGGTGAAAGAAGAATGGGATTCATCTGTTTTGCGCCGGTGTAGGGGATTTGTAAGGGGCTGTGAGAGGAATATCTGCCGTCGTGGCACGGAATGTTTTTGAACCGCATCTTGATAATCATGGGATCTTCTGGACGGGAACTAATGAGGTCGCGGTTTCGTACGGAGGACCACAATTGACATCGTATGTCCCGTCTTGTTGCTGCATCACCAACCGGCGGAAATGACATAACGGATGAATGTATGGATGCCGTAGAGCAAGGAGAGCCACTGAGCCGGAGAGGGTTACTAGGAAATTGAGGCCTGTACACAACGCCGGTCCTGCTGGCTATGGTGGGGCGGGGAGAGCTTGATAATGGGTGAGGTGCTGGCAGGAGCGGATAGACGACCATAGCGCGGGGAAGACATGATAGCTAGAAATATTAGACGTTTTACTGAAGGAAACAGTGTGAGTTTAACAGCTGGGACTCCAGTATAGGATGTCGAACTCACCAGTCGAGTTGGACTGACTGAATGCCACGGTCATCGTCGACAGTGTTCACGCCGACGACGAACTTGGGCCTTGATCGATGTTCGGGAAATGCCGGGTTTCCTTTTTATGGCTCAGAACCATCCGGAACGGAAAGACCAGCCATGCGTACTACAAACTTGGAAATTTTACAGACCATCGGGATCTATCTTGGTATATTTCTTGCAGTCCCGTGCAACATCTTACCCAAATTACAAGTTTAGAGTTTCGCAAAATCGTTGAACTTCTGCGTACTCGTTTAGATATCCCCGATTATCAGCGTTACTTTCTACATGATTATTATCCGCATTGATATGGCAGCTAGGAGCAAAGCAAGCGCGAAGAAGGTCACCCGTCATAGCACTGGCGTCCAGCGTTCTCCGTCGCCATGTCGTAAAGATTTCGGGATCGGACCGCTGCAAGTACATATCACGCAATTTCACGAGAGCCATATCGATAGTGGGGATGGTCATGTAACAGATCTAGAGAGCGAGTATCATTCCGAATCTGGCTGGACTAGTATACCTGTCTAGATTCTGGTTTTATTCCTCTGTATCGTATCCGTACTACTCGATTTCCGATATTAATTCCGAAATACCTTCAAACCTAGGCTTGATATCAACCTTAAACGGCAGCGGATGGACATTAGCTGTTTGGGTAAATGCCATTGTATCGATCGGGCCGGGCTTGCTTATAGCGAAAGCCCAGAGGATCATCGCAGCCGTGAGGAACAAGGACCTACGCGAAAGATAGTCAGAACTATAACGAACTGAAGGGACATCCAGAAAGACCTTTCGGCGACGTGAGAACCCGGACAAACGCGACGGCCAAAACCAAAGGTGAATGGTTTGTTATCGATGTTGAGGGACGAGTCCGAGGCGCGGATCCAGCGCTGGGGAATGAACTCATTCGGGGAGGGATAGACCTCTGGGTCTCGAGAAATGCACCTTTGAGGGTGTCGGTGTCAACACTAGCCAGAAGATGGGCGTAATTGAGAGGCATTGACGTACCAATGATTTCCGATGACGGTCGCTCCAGCTGGGATCATGTATCCTTGCTGATGAAGAATTCCTCAGGGACAAATATGGAGACACCAGTGGGTCCCACGCACCCAGTAAATGTCTTTGGTCGCCTTATGAGCGAATCCTAATAGGCTAATCAAACGGGGAACAGCATCATTTTTAACTCCGCATTCGCACCTGAAATGCTTACGGGCCGCCTAGTCACGGGAGTTCAACCCCGGGTCAGATATCTGACAAACGATGACTGACCATCTTGTACACTCCAAGACGAACGCTTCGACTCGCGGTAAGACTTCTTGGTCTTTGAATGTCGGGACTGTAGATCATGGGTTCAGTAAATATAAAAAAGGTTCTATGGTTGTGTACCTCGTTGCTGCCCGACTATCCTGTCGATCTCCTTTTGCGCCCATTTCTGTGGGTCCGGGAATGAAGCGCAAGCCATGATCATGAAACTGATTGCGGCTGCTGTCTACATGAGTTTTCAGTAATCAGACACATAATAATGAAGTTGAGGAAGACTCAACGGTATCCGAGCCTGCACCGAACATTGACCCAGCAGAGTACGCAACCTCATCGTCGCTTAACCCGTACGTTCTCTGGTTCTGGAGGAGGTGCTTTGCGAAACTTGGAGGAAGCTCCTCGTCCTGAGAGGATGTTAATAGTCGTGAATTCGGTCTGGGGAGTTCGGCATACCTGAACCATTTTCCCTTTGACGGTCCCGACTTGCTCCCGGAAGAGCGCGAGTTCCTCTTGGTGTTGGCGTTTGAGATTGGAGAGGTAGCCGGGTAGGTAAGCGAGGATGGGGAAGGTGTCGACGAGGTAGGTCCCTGGACGGACGGCTGCGCCCAGACGGAATAGACAGTTGTTGACTTGCTGGACTTCGGGATCTGTGTAGCTTGTTGGCGTGGTTTTTCCGTAGGTGAGGGTCATGATAACGCTCGCAGAATATCTTATATATGTTAATTTCGGTGTTTACGAGAGAGGTGAGGTAAGTACCGCTTAGCGTGCATTTGGTGTTGAGAAGGGTCTTTGAGCATGTCTGCGATAAGATTCTTGGCGTGGCGTGACTGTATGTCTTCGTAGGTTGCAGCCACTTTTGGCTGGAGTTGCGCATGCAGGGCCCTGTCAATATGAATTAGTGAAAGGAAGGGGCCGAAAGGAAGTGACCTACTTGCGAAGTCTCTTCAGTCTTTGTCCGGCAGGCGTCAGTAGAACACGCATCCCACCAGAAAGCGTGTCTCCGGCTGCGATGCTCCGGGGCCGATCAACTAACGACGCGCCTTCCTTTTCCATTATGTCGCAGGCTGCCTGGGAGTAATGGTCACGAGGAGAAAGCGGGAGGGATTAGGCGTGAGTACCTGATACCTGCCGACTACCACAGTCGTTTGACCTCCTTGTTTCAGAGAGAATACAGGGCCATACTTTTGCGTCCATTCTTCGAACTGGAGGAAGGCACTGGAAGTCGATGAGCTCGTGAATTGTGATATTGAACGGAGATGTACTCGGTAGATGAAATGTTATTTCCGACAAAGAGTCTTCCTGGTGGACCTGGAGGTAAAGGCAAGTGCTGTCTGCTCTTTGATTTCCAGTAGTATAGTGTTGCCAAGGCGATGGCAGACAAAAGCAAGATCGTGGGGGAGTCCATGTCTTTCTGAGGATCGGTTGGGGAGGTTTATTTAAGAGAGCTGAGAATTGAATTCCTGACAGACATAGCTCCCTCGTGATACGTCAGGCCAATGGTCCCATGATGAATCTGATGAAAAACGCGAACTCGAGGAAGCGTCACAGTTACCCGGAGATGCCAGTTATTATTTGCAGATACGTGCGTCTTCGTCAGAGTTGAATCGTATATCGCTACCCAGTAAAAGTACCAGTAGGAGGGAAAGTAAGAGAAAATAAATAGACTTCTTCTGACATTGTGATCCTCAAGCAGCGCTAGTCAGAATCAAGTAGTCTGTGAGAAAGAAGTTGAATGTCCGTTTCCGTCGCAAACGAATCTTGGGGATTCCTTTGTGTCAGTCAGGCAGCAAGCACGTTGAGAAATCAGGTAGAATATGGTCAGATAGATAGTCGGAATAAGGTACAGAATAAGTAAATATAGTAACCGTAAGTAGCCGAATGAGCACAGCCTCAACACTCCCACACGAATGAAGGCTACGAAATGTAAAGTAACACCGTCAAGGGTCCAGAATTCCCATCGGACAGGAGGGTATATGAAGTACTATAACTCCCACAGAAATCCACACTCCCACACAACTTCAAACTCCCACCATCCTTGGAACGGAACGGTCGTTGCCACGGCAAGATCTACAACGGTAAAACATGAGTCGTCGTACCCTCATAGTCATCAGCTGTTTGATTGCCAGTCACAAATCCGAGTGCCATGTGTGCCTGATGATCTCCCTTCATCGCATCCGCTGATGTGCTCGGTAACGGCGAGTGGCAAAAGACTAGTGGGCGGAAATGAGCTCCAACCAACACTAAACCTCTCTACACTCTACACTATCACCAATGTATTGAATTCGGGTGTTTCAAGTACGATAGAAGCACTCTGCAGACTCGATAATCAAGATAGGTTGTTCAAAAAGATGTTTTATTCGTTACTAGTGAGTTTTACAAGCGTACTACTCGCACTAGTGGGGTGGGTAAGACACAATTGAATGAATGTGACTTGGTTTTGAGCTACTGCGCTCGCTGGGACTCCGACTGTTTGGACTATTGGCTCTCTTGGCCCTGTAATACTTCCTACAAGTGATCAACACTTGACTAGTTCGCACTCTTGGCTTACTAGTGGCACTCTTGGCCTAGAAACTGCTCCTTACAAGTGATAACACTTCACTAGTTCGCACTCTAGCTTACTAGTGGCACTCTTGGCCTAAGAATAATACTTTAACTTCGAGAAACTGCAAGAACTAACTTCGGAGCACTCTTGGCCTTTGCAGGACACAATAGTAGACTCAAAGGGACTTCAATTCACTCAATACTATAGGTAACTTAGCGACTAGTAGCCGCTTCGTTCGAGGTTATGCACAAAAGCCTTTAATTGGGGGCACTAGATACTACTAGTCTGTCACAATCGCAGGGATGGCGTCGCCTCCCGTTGCGAGTGGCTATTCTACTACTTATATACTGTAAAGAAAGGTACAAAGCGACGCAAACAGCTACACTAGTGGGGTATTTTCGGTACGGATTTCTTGGCTAAGCCCGAAATATCGCGCATAAACACGCAATAGTCGGTCTAGAAATTGCTATTGGACGACTAGTGAGCCACGGAGCTCAGCTAACGGGTTAATCTCGCGTTCTTTGACCCAGCAACGCGCCACTAGTGCCGGAGATGAACGACTAGCCACATCCTCGTGCTCGCAACCGTAGTCGGCCGTGATCGAAAGCGCAGCCGGGCTATACTAGTGCCGATCGTAATAGATCTGATCGCACTAGTCGGATCTGAGCGTAACGTTAATCCGTTGCTATTTCATTTCTAAGTCCTGCTTCGAGATTGCTGTGTGACTAGTTAACCTGACTTAGGCGTTTCTGCCCCGATCGGTCTACTAGTGACTGAACTTCACGAGATCTGTGTATTCTGCTTCTTGTTTGGTGCGCTAGTAGCGTTACTCGTCCACTAGTGGTCTTATATTAATTATTCCAGCTAGCCTTCAAGTTACTAGTACGGCCGGCTGGTAGATTTGACCCACTAGTGGTATCGCATCTAAGTCCTGGCTTCACTAGTCGCATACTGCTGTAACTATCAGCTCGAAGCCTCAGCTATAGTCCTTTTATTATCACTAGTACAGGATAGATATGCAATTGTATTGTTACAAAATCGCAAAATCTAGGTGTGAACGCGTAGACGGCGTATCACCGCCGCGCATCGAGCCTTCTTCAAGTCATCCCACCAATCTGGCCATTGTCCCTCCTTTCCTCCACCCGGACGAAAACAGTTCGGATGAGTATGTCCAATTCTCCCACAGTTATCGCAGGTCTCTGATCCAATCCCATCTTTATAACCGCCGTTCTTGGTCATTAAAGCCATTCCCGGTCCCACAGATGAAGACGACACTGGGCCTATCTTCCTGTCCCTCAAGATACTCTTCTCATGTTCCAAGACAGAGCGTTCAACACCATCAACGGTCAACAGAGCCTTGGTCGCATTCAATATGGTCCGAAGTCCAGAGTATGATGCCGGAAGAGATGAAAGCATGCGGGCAATAATCTGGTTGTCTGAGGGTTTGTCACTGTGGATACGCTCCAGCTTCTCTGCGATAGCACGAATGCCGCCCAGGTGAGTAGACATCGGCACAGAGTCATCGGTATACGTAGCGTTGTAGAGTTCCTCCCAAAGATCAATTGAGCTGCCTATTCCTGGTCCTTCCCCATGCACAGTGGCCAGTCGCACCCACATCCCTGCAGGGTCCCCTTCAAGTCCTCGGATATGCACCAGCTGCGCATCATCCAGTCGACTGATGATCAGTTCAGCAGCGGCATTCCTACGATCCCTCCATGCTTTCCAACCCTTACTATTCCTCCCGGTCAACGGTTCATCATCATTTCCTGTCACCATATCCTCCAGTTGCTGCTTGCGAGCGACCACCATGGTCCGTAAAGCCCAAGCATCATAATTGTTCCCGGTCAGAAGTGTAACACTGTTCTTCTTTTCGTTTCCTGAGTCCGTCATTGTTCCTGGTCGGGTCTGGGTCTGGTCCTTGGTCTGTCCTTGGTCTGGTCCGTAGTCTGTTTATCGAAGGGTCGGGGGGAAGAGCAAGGGAGATGGTATAGGGGTAAAATGGATGTTTTTCGGTCTTGTTCGTCCGTCTGGGTCCCAGGTATTGGTCAAGTCAAGGTGGTATTAAATTGAGTAGAAACGGGGCTGCATAACCTGTCAGTCAGGCAGCAAGCACGTTGAGAAATCAGGTAGAATATGGTCAGATAGATAGTCGGAATAAGGTACAGAATAAGTAAATATAGTAACCGTAAGTAGCCGAATGAGCACAGCCTCAACACTTTGGGGGTCTAGCGGGAGGGTTTGAGTGTAATCATTATGACGGTCTAAGTTCGGAGTGAGTTCCAGGGAGTAATGTTGATTATTCGCATCCAAGGAAGGAAAGGTTGTAGGAGGAGAAAAGATTCAGATTCAGATTTGGCTTTGATTTGGCTAGATTTGGTTGAGAGTTGCGGCCCGAATACCGGAGGTCCTGGTCAGGTGCGACCTAAAATTTGATTGCGAATTCAGATCCAAATTCTCCAGTGTTTCGCCTCTTGGACTCGTACCTCCACCTTCTTTTTTCTGTACAGGAATTTTTGGATATCGCTTCTGCTCCCGTTTTCTCTTCTCAGCAAATAATTTCGAAATCCGAATGCGTGCCTCCAAAAAGTTCGTCATTCTTGCTGGTCCGATGAGTAGTCGTTGAGGCGAGTTCTAGTACAGTACGAAACCTTATCGTGATTTCTTATCCTTGGCCTGACTTTTCACTATATTTGCAGCAGCGAAACCTCAAAAGATCTCCCGCTGTTCGCCGCTGTTACTATACTATGGTGCTGGTATAGAGACAAAAATAGGCAATATACCAGAATCACCCAAAACGAAGGGAAAAACCGCTCATTATCCGGTAATCCTCAGTAATCAGCAGTAATCAGTGGGAATGCATGGGAATGCACGGGAATGCACGGGAATTCGCGGTAATCACCAGTAATCAGAGGTAATGACCAGCCTTTTTTTGTCAGAATTTCACTTTTCCACCATACCACCCAGGCACAAACTTCACCTTTGCACAGGGCTATAACAGTTGCACTGGTCCAATCATCTCGACACTGGTTGCAAACATCAAGCTATGGAAGTCATGGACAGGAAGGAGACATACCACATGCCGGTGCACCCTCCACTGCAGCAGAGTTCTTCACTTTCCGCTAATGCTGTGACCTTGCTCGCTGGGTGTCAATACGTCGTCGTAGCGCAAAAGTCATTGTCCAACAAGATACTTGGGTCGGATATGATTCTGTACTGAAATATTTACATAGTAGAATGAAAAAGGCTGTCGTTGAGGACATACCTTATTGCATGCAAACCATGCAACTCAATACTACCCTGCATGAAGGACCTCAATGACTGCTTGCCGGATGTCAATACATAGTGTCCAAGCAAAACATTCACAACAAACATAGCCTCCCTCCCTCGATGTAGCCGTGGTCATATTGGAGGGAAGACAGCGAATGGGGTGCAAGATAGAGAGGGAGAGGGTAGCAATGCCGCATGAGGACCCCGAAAATAAAGTCCCATATTTGATTTAGAAAAAAATGGCGATTTGGGTGTGGTAGTTCGAGACGCGGTAATGGGCAGTAATCTGCGGTAATGGGCGGTATGGTGGACAAATGAAATTCTGACAAACAAAGGCCGGTCATTACCTCTGATTACTGGTGATTACCGCGAATTCCTGCGAATTCCCGTGCATTCCCGTGCATTCCCGTGCATTTCCGCCGATTCCCGCTGATTACCGAGGATTACCGGATAATGAGCGGTTTTTCCCTTCGTTTTGGGTGATTCTGGTATATTGCCTATTTTTGTCTCCATACCAGCACCATAGCATCCGTCTTGCTTATATACATGGCTGACTTTGTTTTTCCCAGCAGCTTTCTATCTTCAGCTTTGCTTTCTCACATCCGTCATGATGTCATCATTTCAGGACCAGTATATAACATTGGATGGGTTACTCATCGACATTGTTACCAATCCTCACAATGGCTGCCCAGCTACCAACGACTACTCGCTCGTATTACTTCCCCGCGCTTGGATCCTACACCAATCTCGCATTGCAGACTACGCCCCTTCCCACCCTGAAATCTACCTTCGTACTCGTCAAAATCCATGCTGTATCGCTCCAGTATCGCGACCTGATGATCGCATCGAACACGTATCCTCGACCCGGTATATCAGAGAACCTTGTCCCATGCTCCGACATGGCTGGTGAGGTTGTCGCTGTCGGTTCTGACGTGACTCGCTGGACGGTTGGCGATCGGGTCTGCGCTAACTTTACGACTGACCACTTGGACGGAGATGTCAATGCTGAGATCGTCAAAACAGCCCTTGGTGGAGGACGGCAGGGAGTGTTGACCGAATACAGGGATTTTCCAGACCATGTGAGCATCATGTCCTTGTTTTGTTCGTTGGACTTATGCGGTGTATCAGTCTCTGGTCAGAATTCCAGAGCATTTGTCCTACGAAGAGGCGTCGACTCTGCCTTGTGCTGCTCTAACGGCGTACAACGCGCTAATGGGCCCCAAGCCTGTCAAGGCAGGTGATACTGTTCTCGTCCTTGGAACTGGTGGCGTCTCCATGTACGTCTCTTCCATATACTGAGCATCATTATTCTTACCCTTTTCAGTTTCGGTCTCCAATTTGCCATCGCATCCGGTGCCACTGTTATAGCAACATCTTCGTCCGACGCTAAACTGGAAATAGCCAAGAAACTTGGTGCTGCGCACACGATCAATTATAACACGACACCCGATTGGGACAAGGAGGTGCTGAGGCTTACCGAGGCACGGGGTGTCGATCATATTTTGGAGGTGAAATTTCTTCCGGCTTTTATTACTTTGTGTATAGAACACATCCTTCTTTGCTCAGGTTGGTGGACCGGGAACGTTTGAGAAATCTCTGGCAGCCGTGCGCTACGCAGGATACATCCATATCATAGGAGCTGTGTCACAGAATGCGACTACGGCGACAAGCGTCGTCGGGCCATGTATCGGGAAAGCGATCATCCTCCGCGGAATTCAGATCGGCTCTGTCGCACAGTAAGTTTGGACGCTCGTTCATTTTTGCTCATGCTGAATGGCGCGGGTGTACAGGTTCGAGTCCATGACTCGGCTCCTTCGTGTTCGCCCGGAGTTGACGCGTCCGGTCATTGACAAGATGTTTTCATTTGAAGAGGCGGTGAATGCGTATGCGTATTTGGAGAGTCAGAAGCATGTTGGGAAGGTTGTTATTCGTGTTAGTCCAGTGTCGGAGTGAGATGCTTATTTCGTTGTCGTCACTATTGTTGTTCATCTGTGTACATTATCAAATATTAACGGACATTTTTCACTCAATTCCATTGAAACACATCAATATGTTGGACAAAAATATGTCCAACTCTAATTCCGCAAGGCACATAGGTGTTGTAACCTACGATGGGAGACGCTCTCACGTTATGCTGTTCGAACCCTTGTCGCCCAAGAGGTTAGTTAATGTATCTTAACGTAGCCTGACACTCGATAGGTCGATGCCCAGATTTATGCTGAATAAATCAACACTGTTGAAAAGAAAAGCACTCCTGACACGTTTAACAAAACGTCCAGAGAGAAAACACGACTTGCGTAAAGGTTTCATAAGTGAATAAGGCTATTTACAGACTCGCTATTATTGGGCTCGTACCTTGTTCGCGAGTTTAATAGGCGGAGCTCTAACGCAGAAGAAATACATTCCTTGGAATGTTTCAACGCGAACCGGGGCATAAACAAATGGGCATCCTGCACCGTATGGGTCGCGATGAGGCCCGCGAATACCATATCCTTGACTCCCAAAACAAAATGGTTTCAAATGCATCGGTATCGTAGTAATGCGTGGTGCTAGATATATATTGGTCCTAGAGTTTATTAACGGATATTAGTCTATATTTACTAGGAGAAGTCGGGGGCCGAAGGAGTCATCACATTGTAGCGGCGATACCATAAGCAATTAATTACCTGAAGATACTATGCTGTTGCGACGCTGCTAGCTATAACGCCATCACATAGAAATAAATACATTTAAACGTCGTGGTATGGTTCCAGAATTTAACGGCAGCAAACGTATTGGTTGTAATTTTCCTACCAAGTAGCTACTCGTGGTTCTGATGACGAGGTGATGAAAATGGAGCAGAATCGATCTCGCTTACCGGCAGAGTTTTTTCTCAAAGTCCACGCGAGCAAAGTTACTTGCCACGATGGCGTTTCTACAAAACTCCCAGCTGCCATTCTCCCTTAAATAATTCCCTGAAACTAGGTAGGTATCAGGAACTGATTCTGGCCTCGAAACTTCTTGATGTTTTAACATACCTAGCTTATTTCAACGTTCATTGTACCGCCCGCATATTCTGATAGTTGCACTGGACGCTCCACCATCACATTCTGAAGTTGAAACTAATTATAACTCGCTATTGAGTTAAGGAATTGAGAAGGTATTTCTGGACTGATTTGTTACCCATGAAACATTCATCCGACAGCCGCTCCACCTTCGTATTTTTGGACGTGAAGAACATGTAGAGAACTCAGCAAGAGCTCAGAGCACAGGTTACATACATCGCGTATAAAAGCCAGTAAATTCTGGTCATGATATCTAACAAACCATACTCGCACATTTACAAACATCTACTTGCATCCCATCTAAATTATCCACTCCCGCCCAAAGATGATGTTCCAAATCAAATTGACCGCAATGGCATTGGCAGCCGTGCTCCTCTTCGCAGGACATGCCAACGCTCTCGCAAAAAACCCTGGTATGTATCGCGCTCCTTCGCGACTATGGCGGCCTTCGCTTACCAAAGTGCTGTCACAGTTGATGCGTGCAACGGTTCCAACAACTACGGTGTCGGACACTCTTGCGCCTACAGTTCATCTGAAGGCACAGTCGAAGGCAGTGAGTAGCGGTCTATAACACGTATATTGTTCCAGTGAAACTCACGATTTCGCAGCCTGCCAAAATGACAGTGATGGCGTGCTCGTTTGTGTCCCTAACTGACGTAGCAGTATGACCGAACGCGATGAAGCTGAGGACCGGCGGAATAGTCAATATTATAGTTTCGTTGCGTAACCTTGACCAATTCCATGCGTGTTGTTCGAGCCACCTACGCAGGCTGATATATCAATGAAATGAATTGGAGACGAGTGAGGTTCTTCTATTTAAACTTAACTTATTTCCGGTTGATATGGGGCAGGAAAATCTGTCTTATTGTTAGTCCCGTTAGGATGATCCTATTCCCGTCGCTGAATTGGACCTCCGACGTTCCAGAATCTTTTAGCTACTTATCGATTACGGCGGATGTCGATTATTCCCACGATTATGGACTCATAATCGTTGTATAATCGCCTTCATAATCGTTCATAATCCTGTACTCTGACCCCCCCTATTAATTATGCCTCCTGCCTCATTTGGGGAAGCGACGTCACCGCGGGCTTCGAAGAAGCATTTCGACGGCGTCTCCGGCTCAAACAGCGGGCCCATAATCGTTTTCATAATCGTTCTCATAATCGAGGCATAATCTTCAATTTTGACCCTCCCTATTGACTAGCACTCGTAGCATTTACTTACCTTCAGGCTCCCCAGTGGCAGGAGTCCCCACTGCCTTCCCTCTTTAATGTAATGTAGTTGTGCCCTTAAGACGCTGAGTCTGCCTACTTGGTGAAGAAATAGTATTCATCGGACATCCTAGATAGTCCGTCTATGTCGACTTTGCAACTTCACAATAATAAGACTGTCTATACACACGCAGAAAATGCGCTAACGCCAGCAGAGAAACTTGAATCCCGAGATGTCACACCTTGCAGAATCGCACAGGAAAACCTTGGGAAATTCGCTACGAGGAAATGAGCGGTCAAATGTGGTCGCGATTTTTGGTCCGATTTTGATGTATAATCGGCTCGCAAATCAGCTACAAAATCGGACACTTTGACCACTACTATTGAAGCGGGCAACTGGCAGTCTGGTAAGCAATATTATTTGCTCGAAGATATTCAGCTGTTGCAGAATTTAGAGGCAACGAACACATTAACTGTAATGTTTCCTACTGAGTAGCTGGCTACTCGTAGTTCTGATGAAGAGGTGATGACAACGTAACAGAATCGATCCTTCTTACTTGCGAAGTTAAATTTAGATTTAGGCTATGCAAACATCGGAGTCACTACTTGCAACAACAGCGTTTCTACAAACTGCCAGCCGCCATCCTTTCATAATTCCCGAAACAAGGCGAGTATCAGAAGCTGATTCTGGTCTCGAAACTTCATGATACTTTAACATACCTAGCTTATTTCGATGTTCATTGTACCTCCCGCGTATTCTGATAGTTGCACTGGACGCTCCACCATCACATTCTGGAGTTGAAACTAATTATAACTCGTTATTGAGTCAACGAATTGAGAAGGTATTTCTGGACCTCGGATTTGTTACCCATGAAACATTCATCCGACAGCCGCTCCACCTTCGTATTTTTGGACGTGAAGAACATGTAGAGAACTCAGCAAGAGCTCAGAGCACAGGTTACATACATCGCGTATAAAAGCCAGTAAATTCTGGTCATGATATCTAACAAACCATACTCGCACATTTACAAACATCTACTTGCATCCCATCTAAATTATCCACTCCCGCCCAAAGATGATGTTCCAAATCAAATTGACCGCCATGGCATTGGCAGCCGTGTTCCTCTTCGCAGGACATGCCAATGCTGTCGCGCCGCCCAACCCTGGTATGCATTGTACTCCTTTGGGACTATGGCAGTCTTCGCTTACCATGTTGCTGCGACAGTTGACGCGTGCAACAATTCCTTCAGTGTCGGACAGTCTTGTGCCTACAGTACATCTGGAGTCACAGTCGAAGGCAGTAAGTGAAGGTCTACAACACGTATATTGTTCCAGTGAAACTCACGATTTCGCAGCCTGCCAAATCAACAGTGACGGTGTGCTCGTTTGTGTCCCTAACTGACGTAGCAGCGTCACTGAACGTGATGAAGAGCGGCGGCGGAATAGTCAATACTATAGTTTTTTTTGTGCAACCTTGACCAATTTCATGCATGTTGTTCCGAGTCACTTTCAATTCGTGATATTGCGTACTGCCAGGATAGCAAACATTGAGCTGAGCTCAGAGCTGTTGATAGTACGTAGGTCCCGCCCTTTGATGGATTCAGTCTTCGTCTGACTTAGCATCTAATGCGCTTTTCTTAAGCTTAAGCCTGATTTTTCAATGATGAAATGAATGCGAACTTGTTCTGCCATGGCATCTTATTTCCGGTTGGTGTGCCACCAGTGTGGGGCGGGAAAATCTTATTTAGTCGTCAGGGTGATCTCATTTCCCTCGTTGAATTGGACGTTCCGGAATCTTTTGGTTACTTATCGGTCGTAGGGCTCCAGAAATTGGCTTTGATTTCGCTGGATTGGGTTGAGATTTGAGGCCCGCCTACCGGAGGTCAGGCACGTGCGATCTGAGAATTCAAACTCAAATTCTGCAGCGTTCCGCCTCTTGGACTCGTACCACCACCTTCTTTCCTCTGTGTAACAATTCTTGGATATAGTTCCTGTTCTCGTCTGCTCTTCTCAGCAAACAATTCTAAATGCGCGCCTTCAAAAAGTTCGTCATCCATGGCTGGTCTAATGAGTAGTCGTGGAGGCGATTTTCAGTACAGTATAAAGCCTCACTGTCGTTCCTGACCTTTCACTAGATCTTCGACAGAAAAACTTCAAAAGATATCCCGCTGTCCGCCACTGTGATGTATTAATAGACAAGCTAGTCGTTGGACATTGTGGGAGGTACGAGGATTCGCAATACGATTCTGACACATGTCTAATTTTCTTAATTTTTCTCCCAGCAGCTGGGAATAGCTTTCCGTCTTCAGCTTCGCTTTCTCACATTCGTCATAATGTCATCATTTCATGCCAGTATATAACATTGGATGGATTACTCATCGATACCAAACCTCACAATGGCTGCCCAAGTACCAACCACTACTCGCTCGTATTACTTCCCCGCGCTTGGATCCTACAACAATCTCATGTTGCAGACTACGCCCCTTCCGGCACTCAAGTCTACCTTCGTCCTCGTCAAAATCCATGCTGTATCGCTCCAGTATCGCGACCTGATGATCGCCTCGAACAAGTATTCTCGAGGCGGCATACCTGAGAACCTTGTTCCATGCTCCGACATGGCTGGTGAGGTTGTCGCTGTCGGTTCTGATGTGACACGCTGGACGGTTGGCGATCGGGTCTGCGCTAACTTTACGACGGACCACTTGGACGGTGATATCACTGCTGAGATTGGCAAGTCAGCTCTCGGTGGAGGACAGCATGGAGTGTTGACCGAGTACAGGGATTTTCCGGACCATGTGAGTGCTACGGTTTCCTTCGATTCATCGTACTCAAACACTGCTAGTCTCTTGTCAGAATTCCCGAACATTTGTCCTATGAAGAGGCATCGACGCTGCCTTGTGCTGCCCTGACGGCGTACAATGCGCTCATGGGTCCCAAGCCAGTCAAGGCAGGCGATACTGTTCTCGTCCTTGGAACTGGCGGCGTCTCCATGTACGTCTCTTACATTTACTGAGCGTTATTTTTCTCACTTCATTCAGCTTTGGTCTGCAGTTTGCTGTCGCCTCCGGTGCTACTGTCATAGCAACATCCTCTTCTGATGCCAAGCTGGACATCGCAAAGAAACTCCGGGCCACTCATACCATCAACTACAACACGACGCCCGACTGGGACAAGGAGGTGCTGAAGATCACCGAGGAAAGAGGCGTCGATCACATTTTAGAGGTAAATCCTCTTCCGACTTCTATTCCTGTGTATCGATACATTCTTCAGGTCGGTGGACCGGGAACGCTCGAGAAGTCGCTGGCAGCTGTTCGTTACGTAGGATACATCCATATCATAGGAGCTGTATCTCAGAATACGTCTCCGGCGACAAGCGTCGTTGGTCCATGTATCGGGAAGGCCATCATTCTTCGTGGAATTCGGACCGGGTCTGTCGCGCAGTAAGCCTAAATGTTCGTTCCATTTTTCCCCATGCTGAACGATTCGGGTATCTAGGTTTGAGTCAATGACCCGACTCCTTCGTGCTCGGCCGGAGTCGACGCGTCCAGCCATTGACAAAGTGTTTTCATTTGAACAGGCGGTGGATGCGTATGCGTATTTGGAGAGTCAGAAGCATGTTGGGAAGGTTGTTATTCGGGTTAGTCCAGTGTCGGACTGAGATACCTATCTTGTCGTCGTTGTTGCTGTTATCATTCGTCACTGTGTACATTATTATGTCTTCTGGAAGACCTTCTATGCAATTCTATCAAGACTCGTATCACTGCGCTAAGCAGTCGACTCAGTGGCATCTTTCCCGTCCTTGCGCTCAAGCAATGTCTGGAGTAATCCCGATTTTGAGCTTTGGCTACACAGACTCTACGTTAGAACGGTCTGAGGGCTCAGCGTACGATGACAATGAGTCTGTCACTAAGGACAATGAAAATGAATACCATGATCAAACTTCCCATACGGACTCATTAAAGCCTCTTCACGCTCGAAGGATCCTTGCGATAAATCTATCTCCCGAAAATACAAGTCAAACCAATTCTGCAACATATAGCCCGTCTCCCCATATCACAATTCATTCGACACTGATTAAGTACTGGAAGCGAAAGGGATTCCGTTCATTATGGACAAGCTATTGACCTTTTAAGGGCAGCTTCTGTTCGAACTCTCACCGACCCGCAATTCTCGCAGTCATTGAATCCATACTAGAAGATAAACAGAGCGGACTGGACAGCAGCCGGTACTTCAAGTTCGCTGAGACATTTATATTTATTTGTCGTGACTGTTTCTTCAATCAAGAACGTTCTCGGTCTCTTTAGCAATGCCCAGATCTAGCAGTCTCTTTACGTCCAGCAGGTCGGGTATCGTGAATATCGAAACTTTCTTGAAAAGGTTCTTTCGATGTCGTTGTCCGACCACCCAATGCTGCTCTTGAAACTGGTTCATAATGATTGGACTGTTTCCTATCAGTGTGTAAGAGCCCTCTGGGATTGGGTATTGGTGGTCGGCGAAGATTTGGAATGTATGTGTTTGCCCTACGTTGTCTTGAAGAACCAATGCTCCTTGTCTGCGCCTCCCTTCTTGCCATCCCTCTGCCAAACCACGCACATAACCCGATTCAATACAGAAACCGTTATACCAATCTTCATCTGTCCCATGTAGCCCCAATGTCTGATAGACGCCCAACAGAAATTCAGAAAACGGAGACGGTGGTAGAATCTCATTCATTACTTGTTTCCACGATGGTCGCCAGATTTTTTTTGTTTCCGCTCCCAGGTTCAGGATACGAGAAAAGCAAGCATGCTTGATACCGAACTGACATCACATTGACCAGTGATGACCATGCATCCTCTTCAGACTGCTTCTCATAGTACGCCGGTATTTGAGTTGCAGACAGAAGGTATGCCAGTCCCACGATTCTATCAACAGGATTCGTTGACACCCGCTTCTGCATCTCCGACAGCGCATCGAGAGTGTTGTTTGAACCCGATATGATGCTATTCCGCATCGATGAGAGCTGTGTCTCAATCCGTGCTCGTATGCCCTCTTCCATGATCTTGTCGTCACCAGTATCACCGCCAATGATGGGATGCGTGGCCTGGGTCATCTCCTGCAGCGTCCACGCGCGCCTGAACCAGCACCGATCACTCTCAAAGTCAGATTCCCTCATACTCAAAGGCCGTCCCAGTCCACTGAAGTAGTACGCCACCTTCTCAGCCATCTGATACACCCACCCGATTGTAGGCACGTCCAGCTTCCACTCTTCGGCACGCAGGTCTTCGCTCTGTCCACCTTTCTGTCTTAAACAGAGAACGTCTAACCATACATATTCGGCTCCTAGATTGAGCATTTCGATGTGGATTAGGTCGAGGTGAGCGTCCTTCAGGATAGGCACGGGCCATTTAGATCCGTTGATGGGTGTTAATGTATCCTCGCGGTCTTTCTCGTTCATCCATGCGTGAGATATCCCCCATGGCACTGGTGTCTGGAGTCTCGGTTCCCAAGCTACCCAGCGTGGCACCACCTGATTGCTATACAGATCCCATACACATCGAGGGGGCAAGAATGAACAGACAATCCTGTCATCGACAAATGCATCTCGTCGCATCTCCTGGTCCTTTGCTTCGCGGGTGCGTAGGTTGTCCTCGACCCCGGATAGGTCTTCATACCACAATCGGCGGAGATGTGCAAGGGCAGTTCCAAAGTCGTGGTATTTTGAGATGCAGGATTGAAGAAGAGAGGATAGGGAGGGGGTTTCAAGGGTGTATGACGTTCCGAGTGTGGCATTGAGTTTTTCTAAAAGTTCAACGACACCGAGATCGGTCCAGGGTGTGTTGGCGAGAGAGGACGGTATGATAGGTTTCTACCAGTGTACCGGCGTTGGTTCGGCACTGTGATAGAACATTCTGGCATTCCGGTCTCGATGAAGGCAGAGAGGGTGACTTCGGGAAGACTGTCGTACTTGAGAGGGCGGAAAGGAGAAAAACGTTACTAATCTACGATCTATACGTATTGTGCTATGTACTTACCTGAGCATATCTACTTCGAAAGATTGGAATGATATCTTGGAAATAACGCGAGACCCATTCATTCATACGGTCCCGGTGGGCCAGGGCCTGGCTACCCATCTTGAGTTTTCCTGGTCAGAGCGAGATAAGGACTTCAAACACATTGATATAATACAGCGAAGCTTACTATTGTGCTTCCTCTAGGCAGTCGACGCGATATGGTACCAAAGCTGTAGTTGTTTCGGTGCTGTATCGAGAAGGTTAGAGCGCCTGATGGTCTTGGTAAGAGGTATAGATGCAAATGATGAACCGGAACCGGATCATCGAGGTACGAGGCGCATCTGCTTGATGAAATGGCAACAACGAGATGGAGCCTTTCCGAGAAGAAGGTGAGCGCTCGGCGACAGTTTCATTGACATCAAAGAACAAGCGCCCACTGCCCATCATATTGGGCTTCTTGATGTCATCTCCCCATCGCATGCTTCCAACCTCTTTGCTTCTCATCTCTCACGCCTGGTCCTTCCATCATCATCAGGCGCTTTACGAGGTCCCGTGCGAGTTAGATTTTTATGGCAGAGTACACCAATCTGGACATAAATTCCATACCAACCTAAGTACAGGTAGCGTTGGGCGTCTGTCAGCCGGGAACAATCAACTTAATGAGATCGACAGATGGAAGGAGACGTGGACGCACCGTAAATAAGATCGCTCTGTGCTCCGGCATGCATATGCATCTATATTTGCGTTTATGCCCTGCCTTGATTTTAATTTTCCGGCGACCCGTGCGTAGTCCTCCAGGGCACTACGATGAAAGATCACGCCATAAGCGTCGGTAAACAGGGACTACTCCTTGGTCTTCCAGAGCCGCCGTATTGTACTCGGAGAATCCCCGAAAGTCAGCTGAGTCGGAGTATTATCAACGGGACTCAGAAATAAAGACTTCAAATATGAGAGCCGCTTTTGCGAAGTAGATATCTTGGGGAAAGTTCTGTCAACGTTCAGCAAAATAAAAGCGGAACGTACTAGCAAGAGAGCCTTACAATGAAGTCCTCGTGGCGGAGCTTTCGAATTTGTCTTGCAGGCGGGGCCGGTGCTTTACTCCTGAAGGAATTCTTCGTCTCAAAAATCGCGTATACTCTGGATGCATCACGCTTTCATATACTTGTGAAGCCTCGGTTTAATAGAGGGAAATCAGGACTTAGGGCTAACAGTAACTTCTTCTCTGAAGACAGGACGCAAGCTGTCGCACTCTTGGAACCTGAGAGAAAATGGTTAACCCCCTGCATGATGCTTGAAAGGTCTGTTCAAAGCAAAGCCAGTCGCTGGGATTGAGGATAGCAAGGCCCGTTCATCGCATGAGATCATCCTATCATGAACTAATGAGCGTCATTTGTTCGGCTCCGCAGAAAGAAATGACCAACCCGGACGGAAAACATATATAACCCGAGGCCTTTCTGTATTACGTTCGTTCCTGAGTTCTCGAAAAATATCGTTCAATCACAATGAGTGCCTGAGAGGTAATAGTTTCCTAGAGCAACCTCATTGTGGACAGGTTCCTAGCGTCGAAGGCCTGACAGCTTTGGCTTACAATGGGACTAGAGAGTGAACACCGTTAGAACTAAAGTTGGAACACTGAGAGTCTGTGACCGTGCGGTTCTCGGAGTCGCGTCCTAAAATGGCAGGACGCCACTTGGAGCACGTGATGTCTGTCCAGTCCCGTCGCGATTTCTTCTTGGACTCAAACCACCATCTTCCCCTAACAGCAGGGCTCGAAATACGAATCAAGAGCACGAAAAGGCGACTTTTTGAAGGAGTGGTACCGCCGCAAGGTACGTAACGCCATGATGGACGAAAAATCGTTAATGAAAGGATCGCCTGATGTAGATCTTGAACATTCATTGCACGGAGTACAGGGCATTGAGGCACCGGGAAAGCAAGGAAGATATATTCAGAGTTGGATTTCTAGGGTGCGTCAACATTCCGGCATGGTCTGTCTGCCATAATGCTTAATGACTTTTTGACAGGTTCTAGTAAGGATACCTCGGCTCAGTCAACGATACCGTAAAGCAGAACGACGAGGCGCGTAATTTGTGCCTTTGAATACAGGAACTGTAGAGCTGAATGACCGCAGGACCACCAGGGACAACATACAGGAAGGTGCGTAGTACCTCGATAACGCAACACTTGACGAAATGCCCTTGCAGGTAATGCAAGATGCTAAAACCGCGGCAATCAGGCATTCCGACCCCCGGACGCGCGCGCTCCCTGTCGCGATCGCAATCATACAACCATTTACATACGACACACGAAGATGAAGAATTATCTCGCGCATTTCAGGACGTTATGCGGGGGAGACCACCGAGCATCACTTCTTACCCCAACCCCACTGCATCGTCGCGGGCAAAGACGCCGGTTTCGAAGGCACCAGCGAAGCTCGTTGCATCAACCAGCAGACCTCCGAGTAGGACCGCAGGCCGACCTCCATCCAACTTACACGCTTTCGAGGAAGGCGATAAGGTGCGCATCGAGAGCCTGGGGTTTGAGGGGACGCTGCGGTTTATCGGGGAGATTGAGGGCAAGGGGGACTGTGGGCAGGGGTAGAACTATCTGGTGGCTTCGCTGGGAAAGGGAAGAACGACGGAAGTGTTGGAGGGTGAGTACATTCCTCAGAAACTTGACTTTGGGCTACGGTTTCGGAACGATTTCTCTACCGGATTTTCTGGTTTATAACACTGTTTTTCTTCGACTTGATAACTAAAACACATTTTCAGGAAGCAATACTTCACCTGTCCGCCACATTGCGGCGTCTTCGTCGCTACAACGAAACTCAGTGCAGCGACCGCAGGCGTGACGAGGAGACCTCCCTCAGTACTAACCGGACGAGCGACTCCGTCTTCGTCCGGCAGACCACCGTCGTCGCTTGGAGGTCGTACAACACCGTCTATCTCGAATGGCAGAATCACACCTGCTGCCAACGGCCGGGTCACTCCATCAATATCCAACGGAAGAGTCACACCCTCGACCAGTTACACAAGGAAACCGGCGGTGCCGACACTGACATCTGCTCCGCGTCTACCTAAGAAGGGCCTCAGTACTGTGACGCCGACACCCGGTACCAGAGCCAGTAAATATGCCGGCATGACCGCTACGCAGCTCCGGAGCTCGCCGCAGAAGATTTCGTCGCCCAGTACGATTGGCTTAGGCTCGCCCAGTGGTATTGCAAGGAGCGTATCATCCCCTAACAGGTCTATTTCGAATGTGGGCGGCACACCGTCTTCACCGTTTGCCACTCCGAAACCGTCTTCGAAGAGGCGAATACCTAGTGGTGTGGCGATGCCCCCGCCGCCGTCACCAATCCGGATTGAATCGCCTACGAGGAGCAACAGCGTTAGCAGCAGTGTGTCTCCGTCCGTGAGCGTCGATTTGGATGCTCGAAGTCGGGATATTCAAGCGCGCATATCTGAGATTACCGGGGGTGGTACTGGGAAGGGCCTGGATTCTCCATTTTCGGGTTCGTTGAAGACTGAGATGCTGCCCCCTACTTCGAGTCCGAATCTATCACGGACTAGTCCTGTCCCCAGGCGTTCGCTGGGACTAACGCCTTCGTCTCCAAGTCCGAGAAGGTCGATGGCTTCTAGTCCTGCCATTCGACCGGAGTCGAGTATTTCGGTGAGAAGCGATGGGCGGATGGAGGCGCTGATAGACGACAATGAGCGTCTTCGAGCTGACGTGGAACGGTTGAAGGCAGATATAGCGAAGTTGGAGGGCGAGAAGATCGTCAGGGACGACGAAAGGGAGAAGCTGAAACTGGAGGTTGAGCAAGCGAAGGAACTCAAGGAAGAGGAAGAGAAGAAGCGCGAAGAAGTGGAGAGCAAGCAAGGGGAGCTGGCAAAAAGACGGGAGGAGCTAGAAAAGCGCGTGTCAGAGCTTGAGGGCGAGATACGCGAGAAGGACGCTGCTGGAGATGTCCGCGTGAAGGAGCTCGCTGATCTGGAGACAAAGTTCAAGGAGGGCGAAGCCGAGGTTGCAAAGCTGAAGAAGGCAATATTAGCTTTGGAGGAAGAACGGTATGACTTGATGAGTCAAGTGGGTGAGCTTCGGGAGGCTGGGCAAGAGACGATCGCACTGTATGAAGAGCGACTTCGGGCGACCGATGTGCAAAAGTATGAGATGCAAGACCGACTTGCCGAGTTGGAGGCACGCGTGCCTGCTGTTGAGCCTCCCGCCATCACTCTCAGCGCCGGACAAGAGATCGACAACGAGACGCTCAGGGACCAGGTACTGCACCTGCAGAAGAAGATCGCGGGTTTGGAGGATATGGTCGAGGATGGGCGGGTTGCTGCTGAGCGCGAGGAGGGTGCCTGGAGGGAGAGGATGAAGAAGGCCAAGGAGGAGAAGGATGCGATGAGGAGGGAGCTTGGAGAGGGTAAGAGGGAAGCGGATCGTGCGAGGACGAGCGAGGAGGAGGAGAGAGGACGGAGGGGCGAAGTTGAGGAAGCGCTGAGGGAGAGTATGACTGCCCTGGAAGAAGCTAGAGCTGAGCTTGAGGGACTGAGAAGCGAGTTGGCCGTAAGAACCCTTTTCTGTCCGTGCTTCTTCTGTGTCCTTAACTTTCCTGTTCACAGCAGCTTAATGGTCTCGACGGCAAAGAGGAGCTCGCGCGCAAGAACGCGGATTTGCAGCAAATTGCAGAAGAGCAGGTTGCCCAGCTGGAGAAGCTGCATCAGCGATTGGACGATCAGTCGTTGGAGCTCGAGGCGTTGAGGAAGAAGGTTAATCGGGAGGCCGTTGTTACGTCGTCGAAGAGCGAGATGAAGAGTGCGCAGGAGGAGATTAAGGGGCTGAAGCATATCGTGCGGGAGCTCCAGGCTGAGGCATCTCGTTTGGAGAGCGAGAATAAGATGCTCATTGGGGAGATGGAAGAACTGCGCCAGGTGGGTTTTGAGTGCTTCTTTTTGTTTTCATTTCCTTGTTGATCGTGTTTGTGATGTAGGAGGTGAAGATCCTGGAAGATAGTATGGATAGGGAGGAAGAGGGTGTTTTGAACGACGATGTCGAAGATTTGAGGAAGAAGCTTGCGGAGGCTGAGAAAAAGAATCTAAGAGTCGCGAGCGATGTAAGTGGGGTTTCTTGGTTGGGCGTTGGGTGGGATGCTGATGGGTTTTTTGAGCAGCTTAATAAGGAGATCAGCGAGCTAGAGGCTTTGGTGGAGAGTAAGATATATCGAGAGGTGAGACGCGTTTTTGCTTTTCCGTCCTATTTGGATTTCCCGGCATTTTCCGGTTTCTGTTTTTTGAGGAAACCATGGCTCTTGTCTCTCTTTGAAGCTGTATACTGACTACTGTCCCTCACAGGACGAACTCGAACAAGAGATTGAACATCTCAAAGCCAAGCTAGCGAAGAAATCTTCCTCCTCCTCCAAACTAAGCGACACCTCATCGATACGTCGTGTTCCCTCCACTTCGAGCCTCGCCAGCCTCGACGCGAGTGCTGTTTGTGAGATCTGTGAACGGCCGGGGCACGATATCTTCAGCTGCGATTTGTTGAAGGGAGACGCTCCGGCTCCCATCAATGGCACGGGAAGCGCGCTGAATGGGAACGCGACCGACAAGAGCCTGTTCTGCGAGGACTGCGAAAGCTATGGACACCTTCCGGTCGACTGTCCGCATTCTATGGATGTCTTCTGATGTATATTACATATGTTTTCCCTTTTCCATCTTGATACCCATCCACATTCATTATCTCATTTCACGTGTATACAATATCACACTCTCGTTTGTTTCGCTTTCCTATATGCTTTCGTTCCGGATATTTTATTCCTCTCTTCTGCACATTCTTTCCCCCTCTCTCTGTTTCTGAGTTATAGGTATCTGTATACTCACTAGGTACATACTAGAGCGGTATAATCAAAAATAAATAAGGATTTCGGTACGCTGGTTTGAAGTCACCGGTGTCTCTTTTTCTGACTGTTCTCCCTAGAGCTATTTGGTCAAAAAGAGATATCGTAGATTCGTGTCTTCAATGCTGGACACAGAATAGGCTAGTTCGCGGCCCGAGTCGTCGAGTTCGGACTCATCGTATCGTTGCCAACTCTCACCCTCTTCCCAGAATCCGGACCCGATGACAATATCTAGCCCTCGTCAGCTTCGATTTCACGTGATTGTCGTGCTGGTCGCCGTGCTTATAAACCTGGACTTGGCTGGTTATTCATCTCCCTTTCCTGGAACCTTCGCGATGGCTACCCAGGTCCCAGCAACCACACGATCGTACTACTTTCCGACCCGCGGCTCCTACACAAACCTCACCTTGCAGATTACGTCCCTTCTAGATCTCAAGTCCACCGATGTCCTCGTCAAAGTACAAGCGGTGTCTTTGCAGTACCGCGACTTGGTGATAGCCTCAGACCACTACCCTATAGGCAATTTACTCGATAACCTCGTTCCAGGCTGCGATATGTCTGGAGAGGTGGTCGCGATCGGTACTGACGTGACGCGCTGGAAAGCGGGCGACAGAGTCTGTGCGAACCCTTCGATGGAGTACTTGGATGGAGACGCCGACGCGGATACGTTGCGGATGGCGCTTGGTGGCGGACGGCACGGCGTGTTAACCGAATACAAGGCTTTTCCAGATCAGGTGAGATGCCGACTTGTGGTTCTTGTCCTGGTTCTCACCGGGGTTTTCAGTGTCTGGTTAGAATTCCAGAGCATTTGTCCTACGAAGAAGCGTCGACTCTGCCTTGTGCTGCTCTGACGGCATACAACGCGCTGATGGGACCCAAGCCTGTCAAAGCAGGTGATACTGTTCTCATCCTTGGAACTGGCGGCGTCTCCATGTACGTCTATTCCATTTACTGAACTCAAGTATCTTAACTTCGTCCAGCTTCGGTCTTCAATTCGCCGTGGCTTCGGGTGCTACTGTTATTGCAACATCTTCCTCCGATGCCAAGCTGGAGATTGCTAAGAAACTCGGTGCTACCCATACGATCAATTATACAACAACTCCAGACTGGGATAAGGAAGTTCTGAGGCTGACGGATGGAAGGGGCGTCGATCATGTTTTGGAAGTACGAGATCCCCGCTTTCGTCATCTCTTTCTAGTAATAACTTTGGGGCCTCCGGCAGGTTGGAGGACCTGGAACTCTCGAGAAGTCCATAGTGACTGCGCGTTTTGCAGGGCAAGTTCATCTGATTGGACTTGTTTCGCAGGATGCCGCTGAGCTGACCAACATTGTTGGGCTGTGCCTCACCAAGGGTATCATTCTCCGAGGAGTTCTGATTGGCTCTACGGCGCAGTGAGTCGAGTTAATTTTTTTTCTATCTCTTATTCATTCGAACACGTAGGTTTGAGTCGATGAATCGTCTGTTGCGTGCTCGTCCCGAGTCGACGCGTCCCGTGGTTGACAAAGTGTTCTCGTTCGAGGAGGCCGTCGATGCGTATGCGTATCTGGAGAGTCAGAAACATGTTGGGAAGATCGTCATTCGTGTTGGTGCTGAATCCACGTTGTAACTATTCGAACTCAAATCAACAGTATTTTCTCGACGATTTGCAATAAACTGATGGATCACCTTGATTCGACCACGGGAACCGCGGTACGGTCTGCTCACATGGTTCTTCGCCTTTGTCACCCTTTGACGGAAATTAGAAAAGAGATCAAGGAAGTATCCGTCCTTCTCACCTTCCGCTTGATTGACGCAATCGTCATCATGTCACCATGCTTTTGATTATAAACAAGCAGATTTATCATCTACTCTTCAACCATCTTTGTCACTAACAACCACAATGACTTCCCAGATACCAACCACCACGCGATCGTACTACTTCCCCACTCGCGGATCGTACAGAAATCTCGTTCTGCAGACTACGCCTCTTCCGGCCCTCCGGTCCACAAATGTCCTCGTCAAAGTGCATGCAGTATCTTTGCAGTACCGCGACCTCCTCGTCGCCTCGGGCCAATACCGTTTAAGCAGCGTACAGGACGATCTTGTGCCATGCTCCGATATGGCAGGGGAAGTGATCGCGACGGGCTCTGAGGTGACGCGCTGGAAAGTCGGCGACAGAGTGTGCGCCAACTTCTCGACGGACCACCTGGACGGCGACGTCACTGCAGAGATCATGGGTACATCCCTTGGAGGTGGGCAGCATGGCGTATTGACCGAGTACAGGGCTTTCCCTGACTACGTGAGATTTTTGCTGCTATTGTGCTTTTTCTCGTACTCACCTGGGGCATTATTTCCCAGAGTCTGGTCAAAATACCCGAGCATCTATCTTACGAGGAGGTGTCAACTTTGCCATGTGCTGGTCTGACTGCATACAACGCTCTTTTAGGTCCAAAGCCAGTCAAAGCGGGTGATACCGTTCTTGTCCTGGGAACTGGAGGCGTGTCCATGTGCGCCTGTTCCACGTCTTTAGTATAGTCGTCTTATTCTTTTATGATATAGTTTTGGATTACAACTCGCCGTTGCCTCTGGTGCTACTGTCATAGCAACTTCATCCTCCGATGCCAAACTCGCAATTGCGAAGAAGCTCGGCGCAGCGCACATTATAAATTACAACACTACGCCGGACTGGGATAAGGAAGTACTTAGGATCACCGAAGGAAGAGGTGTTGATCATATTTTGGAGGTAGGAACAGTTCTCGTTTCGCTTCAAGCACTTTTCTGACTTGGGTTGGGAAGGTTGGAGGACCGGGCACTCTTGAGAAGTCGCTCGCAGCCGTACGTTACGCAGGATACATCCATATCATTGGATTCGTGGCACAGAACCCTGCCGTGCTTAGTAGCGTAATTGGACCTTGCATCGGCAAAGCCATCATCCTGCGAGGAATTCTGATTGGTTCCGTTGCGCAGTGAGTTGCTTCCACCTATCGCCCCTTTGCTACCAATGATAAATCATTCGTAGATTCGAGTCAATGAACCGACTTCTCCGTGCTCGCCCTGAGGAGACTCGCCCAGTGGTCGACAAGGTGTTCACGTTTGAAGAAGCGGTTGATGCGTATGCTTATCTAGAGAGCCAAAAGCATGTTGGAAAGGTGGTTATTCGGGTTGGTAGCAAGTAGGTGTGGTGGTAGTAGGTACAATCAACGATGTCATATCGACAGATAAAGAAAGACAAACAAAATTTTTAGGGCACTATAGCCAAGTGGTTAAGGCGATAGATTAGAAATCTATTACTCTCTGAGTGTGCAGGTTCAAATCCTGCTGGTGTCGTCAAAGAATATCTTCCTTTTTGTCATGCGGCTAATTGTTTCTGTTATTCAAGCTCATGGAAGGTTGAAGCTTTCCTAGGTCCTTCCTTCTAATTTCTAAGACTGTCATGTTACAAATCATAAGCTCAGATTCATGATATTTATCTTATTAACTAAGTTGATACATGTCAAGTCTCAAAGACCATAAAGATATTACATTTTCAAGTTGTCATATGAGAGCCAGAGGGGTTAATAATTGGCCAATTGGTTTGCGAAGAAATCAAATAAATCAGATACATATTTGGATGACGCGGTGCTCCTTTCATCACGTGGTCGTGGAATCGCTTCCCCTTTGGCCGCGCGTCTCGGTGCCACTAGCTTCTCTTCGTTGCCTCCTCTTACATATTCATCCTCAGGATGGATAAAGGAAAATTTGAAGAAATATCCATTGAACGTGCTGCTTCCTCTGCTCTCTCCTTCTTTCAGTCCGTCCATACGGCCGTTGCTTTCTACGGCGAAATGGCCTGGAAAGCTCTCTGTCCCACTTCCTATCGAATTCGTTGCGTAAGTTGCTTACGCGAATGCACTTGAAATCTCTGACAATTGTTGTGGTTTATAGGCACGGCTCGATGTGCATGTCGAAGGCGACTGGACCAATCTGCTCTGCGCCACTGAACGCCTTGCAGAACTGGATTCCGCATTCAAACTTGAGAAGATATCAGATGGAAAATATGTTGTGATGTCCTATTATGACGATACCTTCCTTGACGACAACGTTCCGGACGGTGCCCACCAGAATTTCGAATGCCAGGTGTTCCTTAACTGCGGTTTGGTTGGCATCGATTATTTCATTCATGTCGCTGACATTCCCCTTCTTCCTTTCCAACTTCTCCTACTCAGACGCGTCAAATTCTATATCAGCACTACTTCCGAGAAGAAGCTTGATGCTATGATGCAGGAGGACCTTGCAGCGACCGAGGCCTACATCCGCCTATATCCTCATCGGCATGAGCCGTGTTTATTGAGTCCTTCTCAGCAGTTATCTGTTCTACAATTCGCCTCTCGGATAAGGAACTCCGATCCTCATGCTTCCGATACTTTTTCGCGTATTGCCCTGAGCCTACCTTCTACCTTGATAGCTCCTGAAAAATCTATCGAAGAATCTGCTGAAACGTGCAATGTTTGGACATCGTCTGATTTACGAGATGTTGATTCCTTCGCAAAATCATTCCCAGCTCAGCATATGTTGACTGAGATTCCCGTCGCTGTACGCTTACCCCAGGGAGCAGGAAAAGGAAATAAGCATAGTTTAGTATGGCAATCGAAGAAGAGGGATTTACAGCAGGCGACATTTATTCTCTCAACTATCCGCACAGTATCGGCTCGCCTGCATAAATTGGGATGTCCTTGTTATCTGTCAGGTCCGAAGGATGTGGCTTGGCTTATCCTGGGCTCACCGATGGTGCCCTCGGTAAGGACAAAATTACTTTTGTAATAATGCTTTCTGCTGACGGACTATTAACCCTTATCAGACCGATATATGGCTCTCTGTGGTCCTTAGCGACGGTGCGGCGGTGGATGATGTGTTCAAACGACTCGGATACACCAAGCGGAGCGATAACTCATTCGATTACACTGACTCTTCACGGAATTCCTGCAAAATCCTCATTGAGCGAGCACTGCCTCCTGAAAGCATGGGGCTGCATCCAGTATCAGCGTATAGGATAACGAAGGATGGCATACCTATATATCACCCTGGTCACACCCTTCTCTCTCACCTCACCCAGCCACGCTTACAGAGCGCAATACTAGCCAACTACGGCCTTCCGGAGCGCACATATGATCAGATCGTCCCAGTGTTGAAGGTCCTCGCCAGCTCAGGCGTGGATTTGCGGCAGCCGTTTCTGGATGGCGAGAAGAGGGATAGACTTGACGATTTGGTAAAGGCGGTGTGCATGGTAAATTTAGATCTGAAAGAGGTATTCCGGAGCGTTGGGTTTGATATACCCATTGGGCCTGAGGAGGTCGTCGATGCGGCCGCTATACAGAAGGAAGAGAAAACGAAGGACGATGTAGTCATTGACGCTGCAAAAAAGACCGTAAAGGTACTCCAAGAGGCTGGTTATGTCTGCGCCGTCTTTGGCGTGGTAGCATCTTACCTGCGTGCAAACGACAAAAAGTTGCGGTTACCAGATGTAAGCCGGATAACTCCTTTTTTAACTTAACAAATCCTGAATTTCTCTTCCTAGGCCACGGAGATCGTCATATTCTCCCAGGATGACATCAAAACCATTCATCGTCTGTTTTTGAATAATCCTCTGTTTCATAGCTTGAAATTGAAAGTCCCAGGCTCGGATACAAAGTCTCCAATACTCCACTATAGAATTCGGGGACGTATGCGAGGGGCGAGGAAGAATCGGACGTTGTGTCAAGTCCATTTTGTCATGACGCAGGAAAAGATATCTTGTCGGATCACAGATGGGCTTCCTTTAGTACCGCTCTCGAAACTGCTGGACGATGTGTTGCAACGTTGGTATGACTATGCCCTCGCCGAGTCTGAGGAGGCAGATAGGTACGCGGCATATGTTCAAGCTCTACTATCCGCGGTGAACGAAGAGGATAGTTCCGCGTGGACAGGGACGAGTTGGAACGGCCAGTCACAGAGGACCCGCGTGAGGTTATTTTGCTCGATGTTTGCAGATTGTAAGGATGCTTGGGGCCGACTTGGACATGATATCATGTAGTAGCGCGTTCGAATTTTTCCCTGCTGGAGGTTTATAGCACTATATTGTACAGATTTTACACCTCGGCGATACAGTTATTGCAATTACTATCAGGGAGTACAAAACGACGGTACCCTGTGGCGGTATAATATACAAATTCTATTGGCGAATAGCGGGAAATTACGGTTATATTTGTCGTAAATCAAATATATGGTCAACATGCTTTCCGACTCTAACAGCGACGACGTAGGTGAAGCCCAGTTCATGAGGGTACCGCAGTGGTCTTTGATTCAAATTTTATGTCAAGTTGGCCGTAAGCATTGACGAAGAACAATATTTGTGTTCAATTGCGCCGGGTGAAAATCCTTGCATTTTTACCGTCACCGAAAGTGGACTGATTTGTCAAATAGGGTTTCGCCACTGAAATCTTCACCAAAATATCAATCATTTTTCCATTTTTACCAGAACTCCACAAGAAATGGTCTCCGCATCGCCTCGTACTGCCCCGTTGATTTGGACGGTCTACGATTTCTTCGTAGAATGGACTGATGGTAGACTGGGATTTATGAATGATTAAGGTCAAAGTTCAAATGCCACTCCAACCGAACTTGAATGCTCTTTGTGTATGATCAGACAAAAGAATTGTCTTGGTGGCACCATCTCGAACCTTCTTGACTTGTCTTGAACCTGCTTCACGCCCTTTAAATCTCGGGACTTCTACTCTTTCAAGTAAACTCTCATCTTTCGAAATTCGCACCTTGACTCTCGGCTCTGACCAGTGACTGACCATGATGGACGATAACGTGACCGTATTTCCCGTCGCTGTACATGTTCCACAGGGACCAGGGAAAAGGAACAAGCGGAGCGAAGTGTGGCCGTTGACGGAAGAGAACTTGAAGCAATCAAAGTTCATTCTATCTGCCGTTCAGACTATCTCGACGCGTGTACAGACGTTAGGATACCCGTGCTATCTATTGGGGCCAAAGGACGTATCCTGGTTCATCCTGGGCGCTCCTACAATACCACAGGTAAGAAACCTTTATCATCTTATGCTCACCATGGCATACTAAACATATCAATCACTACCCTGACAGACTGATATTTGGTTTTCCGTTGATCTCACCGATGGAGTAACGCTGGACGATCTGTTCCAGCAACTCGCGGTCGTGAAACAACGCGGTAACACGTTCGAATACACCGACAGCTCACAACGTTCCTGCAAGATCGTCATCGAGCAAGCATCGCCGCCCGAAAGCATTGGGCTGAATGCTACCTTGGCCTACGGTCTGACGAAGGATGGGATACCCATCTACAACCCTGGCCACACCCTCCTCTCCCATCTCACGCAATCACGCTTGCAAAATGCGATCTTGGCTGACTACGGGCTCCCGGAACGAGCGTACGAGCAGATCGTCCCGGTTCTGAAGGACCTTTCCAAGTCTTGTGTGGATTTGTGGAAGGTGTTTTTAGATGGTGAGAAGAGGGACAGACTTGACGAGTTAGTGAAAGCGGTTTGCGGCGCGCACCCAGATCTGAAGGGGGTGTTTACAAGTCTTGGATTTGCGTTTCCTGTGGAACCAGAGTCGATCGTCACCCCAGTGCCTATATTAGTACAGGAGGAGAACCCAAGGGACGACATAGTATTCGAAGCAGCAGAAATGACGGTCAAGGTGCTCTGTGAAGCTGGTTATTCCTGCGCTGTCTCTGGAATGGTGGCAGCCTACCTTCAAGCTAATGATGCGGGATTACCGTTACCCGATGTAAGTTCTATAAACCTCTTTCAGTCAGAGATGCTGAGGTTCTTGTCATAGTGCACGGATATCACCGTATTTTCTGACGACGATATCAAAACCATCCGGCGTCTCCTATCGAAGCATTATCTCTTCTACACTGCAAGGATGAAAGTCCCAGGATCGGATACAAAATCCCCGGTCCTCTTTTATAGGATTCATGGGCGTGGACGGGGGGTCAGGAAATGGAAGTTATGCAAAGTCCATTTCGCTATGACGCAGGAACAGATATCATACGAAACAAGGGAGGGGCTTCCTTTAGTACCGCGAACCACCCTGCTTGCTGATACGCTACGAATTTGGCACGACCATTCCATCGACGAACCTCAGGAGGCGGGGAAGCATGCGGTATATGTTCGGGCTTTGCTGAAGGCAGTAAACGAATCGGATGATGACTCGTCGTCTTGGGCTGCGAATTATTTGGACGACGAGTTGCAAATTGCCCGCATGGAGCTGTTCTGTTCGACCTTTCTACTTACTGGGATTCATACTGCGGGATAACAAATATACCCATCAGGGTTGTTCGAAGGTAAGGCCATGGTCAGGCCGGGGTCGGGCGAGTCAATGCTCGGTGAGAGTCTTTGCATGGAGCAGCAAAGTATACTTTACATAGCGATTTTCTGGGCCAGGCTCGGCTCGGCTTTGGAGGCTTAGGCTCGGCTTGGGCGGGCTCAGGCTCTTCAAATCGTGAGCCGAACTCTTTGGCCGAACTTACCATTGTGTTCCTTCTGTTCCGTTTCCATAAGTTGATGGGGATGATTTTCAGGGAGCTTTAATTTACCTTATAATAAGGGCTGCTTGAGAAGGTTGGCCGAGAACCTCGGTGACAATTCATCTTGAACTGTCCAGTGTCGACCAGCATACTGTACCACTGTCACACAGAATAAGTTACAAGTAGGCGGTGGCCTGACGGCCCTGACCAGTAGTCAGAGGTAGTGGAGAGCAGCAAGAGGGCATAATGGTGAAACCAGTGTATTCGCACTCGAACACTTCGGAGCATCAGGCCTCAGCTTTCGAGCAGACGGCCGCGGTCACCGACCCTAATCTAGGTGCTGACTAATCCTCGGTCCGCCAGCCGCACTAGGCCGCACTGTTCCTTCCTACTGCCACGGGGCCACCACCATGACCTGAGAGTGCCGGCGCTCCACACTTCGATGTTTTCATTTCCTGTTTTTCGCTTGCTTTTCAACTATCGCCAACTTCTATTGCACAAATCAGGTGCTTAGCTTCAACCATAGACCCATTTCATGGACTCACTTTGCATTTGAACTTGACAGCTCTCGAATCCAGTCGATTCGCTTACGCTAATAAGTCGGGCGTGTATCTGGATACCTAGCGCTGCCTGACGATGGTGCACGCATGAGTTATCCAAAATAGCGCACGTATTCGAAATTGGGCGTCGAGTACGCCTCGATTGTGAGTAGTGGCGTACCCATGTGGCCTGGAATGCTGCGCTGACAACTTAAATAACTCAGATCGTCTCCTCATTCGTTTCCCTAAAACACCGCATTCAGCTATCAAAGATTTCTTCTCGGACCGCTGGTAGGCCAATTTATATACCCTACGAGGCTACAGCGGGAATCCCATAAATCTAGAATATCTAGAATGGCAGTGGTGAAACAGGGATTGTCCGCCGGTGGCGACTAATCCATCATTCCAGCAAATGTTTACAAGACCTTTCGCACCGGGCCCTAAAGGAGCGTGAGATATCCATGCAGTACGTCGTTTGGACTACATCCAGTTGGTATTAATACGATCCTGAGATTATCATCGCTTCTCAGACTAGGTTGGTATGTGTGTCGGTGTATGACTTTCAATTTCAATCCCTTTGCAACGATATGTGCGTAAGAGAACCGAATTCCAGTTAAGCTATCCTGACATTTAGTCTATTGGCTACTTGCTAAGAAGACATGTACCTCGTTTTTTTATGATGCGGCTCCACGATCATGGAGGCAATATAAAGTGAAAATCTTGGGCGGCAACTCCTCCGCTCAATTGCCGCACTATCGATGTTCCTCGGGTGCCGAAATGGAGGATTTCGATCAAACGACCGCTCAGAAGAAATAAAATCATCGCCGAAGTCATTCGTACATGAGCCTCTGTGAGAGGTTCGTCGGTCTTTGTCCGGGTCGTCGTCTAAGTAAGACTACATCCAAACAGCAGTCTTACGATGAGCGTTGTCCTGACTCCTGAGTTGGTTGGGATTTGAATCGTCAGACTCGGTGTCAGTTCGCTGCGCAGTATTCACCCATTGTTAGCTCTCTTCTGTCATCATTATGCCAGCCGCTGTCGGCCTGGCTCGGCCATCGCGGACAGTTGGAGAGGCAGCATCTTCGAGATGACGACCCTACGCGTAAGTCGCTCCATTTAGAATTTATTTTAAGAATATGCATTTGATCTGTATTTTGTAGACGTGGTTAATGCAGGTTCAACACAGTGCCGCTGGTGTATTTCTGATATTCATCTCTATAAGTATGGTTCTCGACGCTTCTTTATTGCCATTTTCTTCCTCATGCCGGTCGTTCATTTACCACCTGGAATACTCTTCTGTCTCCGTTCCTCTCCACTCATCATCTTTCCGTTCTCTGTCTTCTGGATCCTTCACCGTATTCTCGGGCAGAAGGTCAACTCAGCGTTTCCTTCGTGGTTTATCGCTGTAGCGCCTTTGGTCGTACCCTTGGCCATTGCTCTTGGTTACAGTTATTTCACCACTAGGGCAGTGAGGAGGCATGCTGCTGAACGGGGCGCCATCATGGTACCTAGCGTGCAGGAGAACAGGATCTCTGTCTCACGGCGCCTAGTGCACGGCTTCGAAACAGGGTGCCCTGGTATGTTGCTTCTACCTCCCTGTCAGAAGCTCTGAATACTTAAAGTACGCGTTACCAGCTGATACTTTCCACGCATGGAACCAGAAGTATGGGTATATCTACTCCTATATCTCTATACTGGACCAATCAGTGAGGAAAGTCCCGCCGAAGTTGTTCAATCAGTACTGAAGATGACTTTAGATTTTTACAACGGAACCAGAGCACCTCAAGGTGGGTGATCATAGGGATTGGTGGATACCTCGTAACACGGCTCATCTATCATACAGGCTATCCTATCGACCCAACATACCGACTTTCCCAAAGGTCTGTTCGTCCTTATCTTTGTACTGTGTCGGATCACGAACAAGACACTCAGGTTTAGATTTCTTTTCTATATCGGAATCATTTCTAGGCACTGGTATCTTCAATACAGACGGTGAGAAAGCTTTCATTGCTTTTGGTAGAAATTGGTGCTCACTAATGAGTAATAGGTGATATCTGGAAGTACGTTTACTGAGTATTCGTGAACGGACCGAATACTGAATATCTGAGCTAGATCCCACCGAGCATTGGCACGGCCGCTCTTCAAGAAAGAACGTATCTCAGACCTGGAAATCTTTGAGAGGCACACCAATACTGTCCTCACTCAAATCGAGAAAAGACAGCGCGAAGGATATCCCGTCGATATACAGGTAAATTTCTTAACCGTTTCCTTTCACGTATACTCATCTAACCGAAAACCATAGGATGCCGCATCTCGTTTGACAATAGATGCGGCTACGGAACATCTATTTGGAAAATGTGTCGGTTCAACATTTGCGCGGTTCCCATACCCATCCGGATCTGGGCATGAGAGTTCTCTCCCAGTCGACAATCACCCATCCGATAGCTTTCTCAACGCCTCTGCGGGAGCTCAGAAGCAACTTCTCCTTCGCCTTCTGATGGGCCGCTACTGGCCTCTCGGTGAATTCTGGGCAGACAAGTTGAGACTCTTGCGCAGGTCGGTCGACAACTTTTTTGAGCCTGTGCTTGTGGACGCGCTGGAGAGAAAGAGTAGGGCGACGACTGCACCCGATCCGGAGAAGGATGGGAAGGATTTCGTGTCCTTGCTTGATCGGCTTGTGCAGATTACTGATGGTACGCGTCTTTTTATTCAGTGCGTGAAACGCGCTTAATTTTCATTACATCCAGACAAGAAATCTATTCAAGACGGACTGGTGGATATTTTAATCGCCGGGCGAGACACTGTACGTTATCAGGGTGCTGCAATTCAAGGATACTCGCTGACATGAGCATCTAGACGGCTGGGCTCGTCACGTTTTCAGTATACATGATGTGTGAACATCCCGACATGGCTTCTCGGTTGCGCTCTGAAATTCTCGAGAGAGTGGGTACTAGTAGAAAACCTACGAATGAAGACATTCGTGAGATGAAGTATCTACGTGCGTTTATAAATGGTATGATTTATTTTGTGAAATGCATACTTGTCAATGTACTAATTGTTTCCCCGCTTCCAGAGACGTTACGGCTGTATCCACCTGTGTACGCATTATATGAGCCGTTATTAAAGAGTAATTTACTAATACTAACGTGCCTTGTATAGTATCGGGAATTCTCGGTGCGTTAGGCTGTCATTTCTACCGCTTTCTCTTAGACTTTGCGTTCGTCAGAACCACCGAAGCAGCAACGACTCTTCCGAACAAGGGTGGAGCGCCGTATTACATTCCAGGAGGTACAAAGTGATTAGATTTGCGTTTGCTCTCATGTGAAGAGAGGTTCTAACCATATCTTGTAGGATTATTTTCTTCCCCTTCCTTACACATAGACGTACCGATCTATGGGGACCCGATGGTATGAGCAGTTCCACGCAACAATCACGCTGTATTAACATCGTGCTTTGATTCGTAGCTCTCGAATTTGATCCGGATCGCTTCCTTGACGAACGAATGGGCAAGTACCTGACTCCGAATCCTTCGATATTCCTCCCTTTCAGCGTGGGACCAAGAATTTGCCTCGGCCAACAGGTGAGAATATCCTCAAAGAATATAACTTGATTTCTGAAACAGGAGGACTCTTTAGTTCGCTTATAACGAGGCATCGTATTTCCTCATTCGACTCTTGCAGACGTACTCGTCTTTCAGTGTTGCTCAGGACACCCAGCCTTCCGAGTACATATCGCGAAAGAGCGGGGCCTCGACATCGCCAATGCCTATGGCTGGGGAAAAGATTAACTTTACACCTTATAGCGCAATAATAAATGCAAAGGTAGGACTAAGTTCGTTTTTTTTTGCGCTGCTGTTAATTGTTGTTCCTGCTTCTCAGGGAGGTCTTTGGGTGAGGATGGAAGAAGAAGTGGCGAAGTGAGACGTGATATCGAAACTCTCTGTCACCATGAGATAAGGCTATGAATTATGTACTTGTCACAGATCTTCCTTGTATTGCTGTCCCTTCTGACCCTTCATTCCATCTCGCGCTCAAAAATTTCTCTCGAAGATACTGCTAAAATAACTACCGATAATATTATGTACTGCTCACACCCGACGTCCCCTGAAGGATAGACCGGGCCTTGAAATACTACTTGTATAAATATCTCAGACGCAGACGGTACGAAACTGAACCTGCCTAAAGGATACGTATCCTGATGCTAGCTCTCATCTCCACTCAGCCTGGAGCGATGAGGGTCGCCGTGGATGGAAAGTATCCCTGCCCTGCATCTAGACTCTAGAGGAGGACATTCCCTGGACACTGATCCCTGGTACGGACATAAAAATGCGCGGCGAGAGGTTAGGCCCGACTCCCGAGCGGTGGTGCATCCTGGTGCAGACAATGTGGCAGAAGACAGGACAAAAATTATGGAGAATGCCGCCATCCGCTTTCGAGCCTTCCAAGCTGTGAATCAAAATGGGGCGCTGGCAAAATTGAGTCGGGCCGAAATGATGGCGTGCCTGGTCAACCCTAACCTCAAAATAATTTTCGGTCCGACACAGCCGCGGCGCGTTGTTTCTGCTTCCTGCCATCACTGTGAAGGTTGACGAACAGTCATCTGCTGTACTTGACATAGCTGCTACAGTGTCATCGTTTACCTCCATCTATTGAACGCTGCTCTTTATTCAGGGGATAGGGTTTACACTGAAGGTACGTTCATTTCCCGTTTCTTGCTCTGCCTAGACTCACTCAGTTTCCATCAGCCTTGGCTTGGTCCCTCGACTGCCGTTGCGCATATTCAGTTTTTCCTCGGCAGTAGACCTTTACTGGCATCTACGCTGTACGTTCGTTCAGCAGCAGTTCTCTCCGCGGTCACTACCCTATGGAACAAGCCCTATGCGCCGATGGCAAGAATCGAATACATCGCTGCCGGTTGGCTAGTTATTTTGAATCTGCCAATGCAGAATATTAATAGCAACAGTTATGAAAGTCAGACTTTCGATGTTGAGTGATTCGTGACTTTCTTTTCAGCCTCGTTGGTGCGTCATGCAGACCGTTTGTGTTGACATTAACACTTTGCCTGCAAATTTCATCTACAGAGCGTCATTACTTCTGTGTGTAAGCACCTCCGAACCGACAATCCATGCCTCCCTGCATCAAAAGCTTGTAAGAACGCTGTTACTTTGTGTATAACGGTACCATCTAACTGTCACTCCATGCAGCGAGAGCGCGTCTTGTGCAGTATATCGCGACTATCGAAATTCGAGTCAGAATTGAAGCTCACGCGCTGAGCAAATTCTTTCAGTTTGAACCTGCAGTAGACCTGGGGACTAGTACTTGCATTCTGTATATTTGACTCCCGATATGGTTTTTTCGAGCAATACGCCGACCCTGCTTGTGTTCCTTGATATTTCTTTGTTGACTCAGAAAGGCCGTCCTTTTATTTCGCACCATCTTCAGTTGCCCCATACACGTGGACGCAGAGGCGCTGTTTCGGTCCGAGCTGGGCCTGAACTGATTCGAATCAGAGAACAAAGGACGGCTTCTTCCCCCACTTTATTTGGCGCGTCTTTCTCCTCTCAACTATCACCATACCTTCTTCTCAATGCCTCCAAAGTCATCCCAAGTCCCTTCTCGTTCTTCTGGGCCCGCAATTCGTGGCCTGCGAAGAGGTGCACGTGTTTGTGCACCCCAGACTCGCCTTCCAGTCGGCCCAGCTCCCAGTGGTAACGACCACATCACGACTATTGGTGTCAAACGCGTCACGTTTGGTGCCGCCGGTAGGAAGGTGAAGATTATGATCAACGCGTTTTCTACTACTGTGCCCGATTGTGAAATATACCAGTACGATGGTGAGTATCGCGTTCTTCATCGCTCAACTCGTGCTGATCGATGATCTCTCGTGACAGTCGGTATGTTGAATTTTCCTTTTACCCTTCCAAGTCGTGACATAATCTCGGTATTCCAGTCATCTCATCTGACAAGACGGCGGTCCTGCCGGCTCGGTTCAATATGGAGCTATTCAAGCTCCTCCAGACTGACATCGCCTCGGAAGTCTTCACGCATCGTGCTGTTTACGATGGGCGCAAGATCGCTTTTACGGTGAAGAAGCTTCCCGTTAACGAAAAGGGTTCCATTGAGGTATGTTATCCGTGCACGATGGTCGCGACTACTGGTTGAAGTAGCTGGTACAGTTCAAGGTTCCATACGGAGTGAGACCTGTAGGTCCAGATGCAAGTTCACCGCGGATCTTTAAGATCAAGCTGACGGAGGCTGCGGTTGTAAACCCAGGGTACGATAATTCATGTTTATAACTTCCTGACACTTAAACTGACCGTGGGTATAGGGTGCTGAAACGTTTTATTGCCGGCAATCATTCGCAGGAGAACAGCGTCTTGACGGCTATCACGGTATGTCTCTAATTGTGATTCCTTACTCTGAAAAGCCTGACATCTTCCTTCTACAAAGGCTTTGAACGTCGTTGTACGGATGGAACCCTCGCTCAACCACCCATTCAACATCCGCTCGTTCTTTCACCAACTCCGAGATCGCACACGTCGGACTCGGTGTCGAGCTTTGGAGGGGATACTTCCAGTCCGTGCGACCTACAATCAGATCGATGTTCATCAATATTGATATCTCGACGGGTGCGATGTACATGCCCGGAAAACTTCTCCATGTTCTTTTCGCCATGCTCGGCAAGAACCAGACGCAATTGAACCCAAGGACGTTCGTTCCAGGTCCAGACCTGAAGGCAGGCGATATACGAAAGCTGGCCCGACAAATCAGTGGCGTGCGTGTTACGGTGAAACTTCCCGGGAGATCCGATGTTGAGAGGGTCGTGAAGAAGCTGTCCCTTGAGAGAGCGCGCGCCATACGGTTTACGTCACCCAAGGACGGACCGACGAACGTTGTGGGCCACATTTTGCGGATGTACAATGTTCGCTTACAGAACCCAGACTGGATCTGTGCGGAGGTAAGGATTTGAGTTATGTTTGAGTGTTTCTTCAGCTGAAGGAGTTATGTGCGGACAGGTCGAGAATGGCGCGTTCATACCTATTGAACTGTGCCATATCAGACCTGGACAGATCACGCGGAAGCAGATATCTGGAGACGTCATCGAAAAGGTTCGGGGTTTCTCTTCGATGAAGCCAGGTGACCGCTTGCGAAGCATCAAGCAAGGACTCGACGTTTATTTCTGTTTTATTTTGGTGGACCGTCCGACTTGATGACTGACCCATCATAGGTTCTGGCGTACGGCCAGTCAGACTACGTTCGCCATTTTGGAATGACTGTAACCTCGACGGAACCCCTGCAAGTCGACGCCCGAGTCTTAGCTCCGCCCGTTTTGGCATATGGTGGAAAGAGTCGTCAAAAGACAATTGTAGGCTACGCGTTTAAATTGCTGTCGACGATCCTGACTTTTATTTTCTGTTTACAGACACCTAACAATGGGACATGGAATATGTAAGCCCGGCTTGGCCTTTCCAGCTTCTTTGGAACTAACCCGACTACAGGGTTGACAAGTTTTTTTATGAATCCAAAGCTATCATAAAGTGGTCGTTGATCATTTTCGAGCAGAAAATGAAATTTAACGAGGCGTAGTGCCTCCAAACTACCAAGGCCTTTATTGATGCGTGTCGTACAGTTGGTACGTACAATATATTTTCGACAACTTACTCTCTCATCTTCATTGTCTATAGGTATCCAGGTTAAAGATAAACCCCGAACGACGTGGTTCAATAGCCAAGGTGCGATCGAGGATGCTCTTGCCGATGCAGCCAGAGACAAGCCTACTCTGATTGTCGCCATCTTGCCGATGAATGCGAATCATGTTTACAACAAAATAAAACAGTAAGTCCCTTGTTTCCCTTCATCTCTAAGACACCTAACTTTGCTACTCAGTTTCGGTGATTGTGTTGTAAGATCTTTCTATCAATCTTCCATCAACCTCACTCTGACGCTGTTCTCTAGGTGGGTATTCCTACGCAATGTATGCTTGCGGGCAAATGCTTCTCCGCCAAACCTCAATACTTTGCAAACGTTTGCCTGAAGTAAGCACAATGACTGTGTAGACTCTTATGCTCAACATTTTGTAGGGTAAACGTCAAGCTCGGAGGGATTAACGTCATCCCATCACCAGAATCTGTGCCTGCTCTGACGGATGTACGGCACCCAACAATGATCATCGGTAAGTTCTTTTCCAGGACTGTCGACGCTGCTTATCTTCCATCAGGTGCAGATGTTATGCATCCCCCTCCCGGGGCGAACGACCGTCCATCGTTTACGGCTGCAGTCGGTAGTGTCGACTCTCATACAGCGAAATATTATGCCAGTGCGTCTGAGACTTTTAGTTGGCTATATCTTGTTGACATTTGTTTTTGCTAGAGATGCAAGTTCAGAAAGGACGACAGGAGATCATCGAGGATTTCCAGTCCATGTGCAAGGTCAGTTCGGCCAGTTTTTTTGTCGATGGTACATTGAGCCGCAAAACGTTTAGGAGTTGATCCAGGATTATTGTGACTACCACAAGAACGTCGAGAGAAAGGCGCAGGTTAAGCCCGAGCGTATAATTGTTTACCGCGGTAAGAGTGTTTTGCTCGGATGTTTGTCATGTCCACTGAATCATTTAGACGGTGTTTCCGAAGGACAGTTCAAGGAGGTTCTTGATACTGGTATGTAAACCCCGTGCGACGTTGTCTTGATCTACTAATCATATTCTTATCAATAGAACTCGCTGCTCTGAAAGGTATGCAGCACGTGGTAGTTCCCTGAAGCGCCTCTCATTCCGTCCTTTCCGAATAGCGGCGTGCAAAGCACTTGCAGTCGACGCCAAGATAACATTCATTATCGTTGGAAAACGTCATCACATCCGGTAGGAATGGCTTTTATTTTATTTTGCCTTTATTGATACCTTGTATAATCAGGTTTTTCCCGATGGAGTCCGGCCCCGCAGACAGATCTGAGAACTGTCTCGCGGGCACCGTCGTAGATCGAGGTGTTGGTCATCCTACTGAATTCGACTTCTATCTCCAAAGTCATGGTGGGTTGTTAGGAACTAGTCGGCCCACACATTACTCGGTAAGTCTCAATCGTTTTTTCTGGTATCTCATATATTTACAATGACTTCATTTTAAAGGTTCTACATGATGTAAGTACCTCATGTTGTTCATTGTTGTTTGTTGCTGACTATTTTCCGCCTATATCAGGAGAATAAGATGATGTGCGTCTTCGGAAATCCTCTAGCGTCCGACTGACTTAATTTCTTTCCCTTATAGTCCGGATGATCTTCAAAGCCTCACCAACGCCCTCTGCTACGTCTATGCTAGGTCGACTCGGGCGGTCTCCATCCCAGCACCGGTTTATTGTGAGTATCTTTGCTACCGTTCTTTCGCCTTGTTTAATCCTCGATATGCCCAGACGCGGACACGGTCTGCTCCAGGGCAAATTACCACTTCTCTTCCGAATCGCACCTGGGGACAGAGGAGGATTGGAGCGCTTCTTCGGATGCAGGTTCGGGAACCCAGCGGAGATACTTGAAAAGTATCGCAAGTTCTTCAAGCCAGTGCACGGGGAGCAGAGGAAGCGGATGTGCTTCCAGGTGGGTGTATTCGTCGATCTTCTTATTTGTACCATACTGATGAGGTCGCAATAGTGACCCACTCTTTTCCGTATTCACGATTAGCACATTTTTTGCTGATATTATTGTTTACCTCGAATCAGTATTCATTTAAGATGTGTTTCCTCCACGGCGTGATATGTTCGGCACAAATTTCCGGGAACGAGGTAGGTGTTTTGGGCCGCGGGAGCTGTCGATTGGGTTCTCGACCGCGGCATCCTTGAAATCCTTCGCATTGGAGCGTTACTTCGATTTTGATGGGTTCCTCTCTCTATTATACTGAACGTGCTTTTCTCAGCTTCGAGAGATCATGCTAAGTCACCGTCGTTTCCTTGTTTTCTTTCCATCATTCTGGTCAGGGTGTTCATGAAGCCAGCACCGGACCCCGAGTACGTGACAATCTACCTGGAATAATGAACCGCTGTAAGTACGATAACACAGTGCCCCAACTTCCTTTCATTCCTCGCTATCATGCAACCTGGTGAGAATTCACCTCATACTTATGCTCACTTAATTAACGATAGCTCTCCCATAAAGAAATCGATGAGATCGTCAGCCCGGGTGTCGAAGAGAGTCAATTTAACGAATTTGGTGCGTACGCGCTGGCTTGTGTGGACGTGGGCTGACAAGGATCGGAAGATATCAAAGCCATGCCCGAATTCGAGGCACCTAAGGCTGGTGCAAAGGAAATATTGCTGGCTTGCGTCGCCTTTGCCCTAATGCTTGCCGTTCCGGTTGCACTTGCCATTGAATGGCTGAGATGATTTCACTGACGATGCTGCGTTGGTCTCTGCCTCGTAGCGATTCATCGTTCCGCCATACCATTCGCATAGTTACGGGAAACTAAAGGAAGTCTTATATTGGCCTTACGCTATACCACTGAATTCTTTCTAAAAATGTGTTAACATTCGGGTCTCGGTCATGACTGACCGAAAACAGATTCCGTTGTTGGTAAGTTCGACTTTTAACGTACTGGGTTCTGTCTGAACCGATCGCAACAAGTCTCTTTCCACTGTCTATATGCAAAACGGCCTCGGCATATCATTCTGCTTACTATTGAAATCCTCAGAGTTTTCGAAACTTTGCTTGGTCTTTCGAGTATGAAGTAGGAAATGCGATTCCTGTTATTTGGAGGGCGAAGTTCTTAGTGGACTGTCGCGGTAGCTACGCGTGAACAGCCGGTATTTTTCAAGGTGGGATGCATCTGCAATGTTTCGACTCCACGAATCGTTAAGTATTCTCTCATCGCTGTGTAATTTCATATCACCGCTTGGCTTAATTGCTTCCCTGAGCATTGCGCTCAACTAGCGCACCTCACGTATTATTGCTTATGTAGAAGTTGTGAACCGAGCCTGTAATTCAACAAAGAATCATTTTAACTTTATTTTCAAGTCCGAGTTCACTAGGTTTCACTTGTTCATCATCCGGCGAGCTGAACACCGACAATTTCTCAAACTTCCCATCCTCTCTTGGCCGCCCAACTGCCCAGTGATACAAACTTTGAGATAACATGCCGCTGCAACCTAGGAGTGTGTACGAGCCATTAGGTATGGGGTATGCGTGGTCAGCCACAATTTGCAACGTGTGAGGGGATCCGGCGGGATCCTTGAAGACCAGTTGTCCTTGTCGAGGCTTCTCTTCCGTTGGGACTTGACTTAAACCCCGCACATCTGCTGACTGAATACAGTAACCTTCATACCAGTCAGTGTCTGTATCCTCCGTCTGACCCACCTTTCCAGGCCAAGGATGCAAATCAGGAACGATAATCTTGTTCGCCATTACTTGCTGCCATGACGGTCGCCAACGCTTCTTTCCATTACCAGGCTCAGGATAATAGAAGAACAACTCTGCGCGATTCCAAGGCACCATGGCATCCATGAGAACTTCCCATGCATCCACCTCCGACTGTTCAGCGTCGTATATTGGAATAGAGTGCGTCCTGAGCAGGTATACTAACCCTGCAACTTTATCCAGAGGTTTTGTTGATACGCGATGCTGCATCTGCGCCACAATTTCAAGAGTCGTGTCCCGCTGTCGTATCTCCCGCAACGACAACAGTTGTTCATCGAACCTCCTTTGTACCTCGCTTTCCATGGCATCCTTGCCAGTCTCCCCACCGATGATCGCGTCTCCAGTGATCTCCTGTAGCGTCCACGCACGTCGAAACCAACTCCGATCACTCTCCAAGTCGCCAAGTGTCAAACGCAGTGGACGACCCAATCCGTTGAAGTAGCACATCACCGACCATTGCTGATACACTGATCCGATCGTGGGGACATCGAGCTTCCACTCGTCCAGGCGCAGATGCTCGTCCTTCCCACCTTGCTGCCGCAAACACAGAATATCCAGCCAGGCATATTCTGCTCTAAAGTCCGGTGCAGCTCCATGCCTTGCGTTCAACATCTCGATGCGGACGAGATCAAGGTTGCCGTCGTTCGGCATAGGCACTGGCCACTCATATCCGTTAATGGGTGTCATCACATTCACGTGTTCCTTCTCGTCAACCCATGCATGTGATATCGCCCATGCATATCGGCGTGTAACCCAATATGGCACCACCCGATTGGCATACAGGTCCCAAACACGACGAGGGGGCACATCCCGCTCCGTAATCCTGCCATCGAAAAGCACCTTTCGTCGCATTGCCGCATCCTCCTCTTCGCTGGCACGTAATTTCTGTTTGATGGTGGCGATGTCATAGTCAAACCAGTAGGGTCGCAAGTGTGCGTAGGCAGTTCCAAAGTCGTCGTTTCGTTCAATGAACGATTCAAGAATCGAATGTAGACTGTTTAGTTGTGCTATCCCGAAGAAACGAAGGATTTTAGATCCCAGAGAATAAGATGTGCCAAGTGTCGCATTGAGCTTTTCCAAAAGTCCATCGATTCCGAGGTCAGCGCAGCGAGTGTCGGCAAGAGAAGATGATATAACTGGTCTACTCCCAGTGTAGGACCGTTGATTCAGCACTGGAATGGACGATCCCACACGGCCAGTCTCAGCGAGGGCAGAGAGTGTGATCCCGGGAAGATCGGGACGTTTGTGATATATCGGTGGACTTTTTCGCACTAATTTATTCAGCTGCCTCTGAAAATATGACAGACAGAAGTCCTTACCGTTATCATAGCACCAAGATACAAGTGAAAGCATTAACCATTCATCCCACCATTCCGTAACAACCAATCTCTTCGTCCGCTGCCATCGCATCAAACGCTGGATGAATGTTTCTTCTAGTCATCGCAATATGACTGCCAATTCATTGAAAGGAAGACAACAACACATACCAATGAGACCATGGTTCATGGTGCACACAGTTGCGCTGAGAGCTTTGTATTTGTGCAGATTCGTGCCGTCGTCGTGGCGAAAGGCTGACAGTGCGGACCAGTGCTCAGACGATCAAAGCGGGTCGCCATCGGTGTTGCTATTAAAGGATAGGCACTAGCGCCCAAATTCGAGCCCCAATTAGAAGAGGACGTATACAAATAAGGGAAGTATCATTTAATACGGCGATGTATATCTGAGTGAGCCCAGTTCATACAAGAGATAAGCTGTTAAAGTTCTGTGAAGACTCACAAGTTGTACGAGTTTTGCATGGGATAAAACATGTATCCCACAAGCCCATCGCTGTTCGACGCATATATGCGTCACTCTTACAGATTACGTCTCCATCAATGCGGCAGCGCCCAAGTTCCGAGGGTTCCCCGGGCCAAAGTCGCCCGAAAAACGTCCTGCTTTATATTTTAAACTATGAGATAGAAATTCTTCGAAACTCTTTATAAGTTGAGAAGAACCCACCGCTTATCTCACGAAAAAAAAACCTTGAATGTCCTGTGGCGTGTGACCCAAATAAAGAATTGGTTACCGAGGCATCCGAGAGCGCGTAGTAAAACGGCAGTGTACTTACCTCAAATAGCCTAGCCCCCGAACACTATAAGCTAACCGTGGATAAATCCTCTCAAAGCCTAGAGCCCGACTACCCAAGAGAACGTCAATCGAAGCAAGGGGAGACTTATCCCTCACATAAACTGGGAGAAACCATACCTTTCCACATTTGTAGATTTGCGATGACGGTCGATGATCTTCTAAGATGGTCGGATAGATATGACACTGAGTGGGATGGTCATTGGTTCGAAAAACTGGATGCCACTCGGACTGAGAATCTGCATGGAATGCCCTGGAAGATCAAGGGTCATATGCATATCTATTTGTCAGACATAGGACGGAAAAGTATTCCGACGGGTCGCCTAGGTTGGCTACATGCTTTCTCCTAGGAACCAATGCGACACGAGAAGCGTTAGATCACGCCAAAGACGAAACACTAATTTGTGGTTTCCAGAAAGTGTGAGATGCCTCAATGGTATCGTCCGTGCCCAGTTTAATAGGCCTGTCGACTTCGTACGTCCGTCTCCATGCACATTTTCTCTTTTAACTACTGCTCAATTAGCGGGTAGTGAGCAATCTGCTCGTCTATGGGGCAGATAGCGTGCACCTTTATAAACTGTATCCTCCATCTCGGCATTCAGGTTTGCGAGCGTAAATACAATTATGCTTTCATACGAATCTTCGGTTGGTCAATTAAGAAAATTTCCGAAATGAGTTGATATAATGGCGTCAGTAGACCTCGTAGTCGGGAATGGATGTTCAGTGGGAAAAACTATCCCTATCTCCGTCGACGATCTACTCTGGGATGCAAACCTGATGCTCAATTCTGCCATTTCTGCGCGTTCCGGGGACGTCTCTTTCGTGGTCAAAGGAGGGAAGCGGCGGCCGAGTTGACAGTTCCTGTGGACATGGTAGCGATAGATAGCTCTCGAAAACGGAATGCGGGGTACCTATTTTATGGTGAAAAATGCGGGGAAATACCCCCGGGTCTTCTATCAGTAAGTCGTGCTAGGTATTCAAGTTCGATGGCAATTACGCGTTTATATTAATTATAGTTGTATAAAATCCGTACAAGTACTAATGATAACCATCAACGCCACGCCGAGCCATTCATGTTGGCTGTGTAGAATTTGCATAAGATTATCTGCTTGACTTGAGGGCGAAAGTGACTGACCTTTGCGCCCAACACGTCTGCCGCTGAGCCAGTGTTTAAAAAACGATCGTTGAGCCCAATAGCCTTCTGCCAACCACAGAGAAGAATCTGCGTTTGTGTTGATCTCTGTATCCCAAAGCTCGATATTCAATCCGCCAATTGACAGATCGAAAGAGTCGAACGAGTGAAGGGTCGTGTCTTCCCTTCCTCCGCGAATCCGTCTTGTCATACGGCTGTTGCAAACAGCAAGGACCGTATTCGAATACATATTTACCAAGCAGTGCGTAGGGACAGTGGAGTAGTTGCCACTGTAGGAGAGAAAGAGTGCCATGTCGACGGCAGCAATCGCAGCTGCGCAGATGGTAAATGAACTAATGCGATCCAATTTCCTAGTATATGACTAACCTGTTGCTGTCCCAGTTTCAATGCTCAGTCGTATTAGTCTGGAAAGAAGTATCCGAGTAGATTTGAGACCGGTTTGAGCTTGACTTAACTACAGGCAGCAACGATCAGTCAAGACCTAAGTGCTATGCCCCGACTTCACTTACGAGGTAGATCATGCACAAAGCAATGGCAGTATCACACAAAACGCTTCCACCCAACCATACCTGCGAGTTGTAAATGATTGAATATGGGACACGACGAAGACCTGCTCACTATTTCCGTCACCTTGACCTTGGAATTTTTGTGAAGATTTGAGTAGTGGCCACTGTTCTGTACTTGGATGCCACAATAAATCGCAGCTGAAAATTGAGTAAAAGCAATCTTTGATGAAGATCGTGTTTTTAGGGAGCAGTATAAGACATCTTTTAAAAAGCTTACCACTGACAAAATAATACATAACCATCGGGCCTTCTTGCTGAATTTATACATCCGCCAGGTGTAAAACAATTGGGCGATGCAGCTAACTACCACAATTTTAGTAACCCAAAGGGTAAACGTACGTGCATAAGTACGCACCAAATCCAGAGAGAACAGGAAGGGTGAACCATGCGATATGGACATCATCCAGTCCTGAAAGGTTCCCAAAGTCGTAACAGAATGTGTCGAAAGTGTAATAGATGTTGGTAGCAGTCTGAACAGTCTCGGTCAGCCAGAGAAGATATACGACCGTCCTCGATGTCAGATTATTATTTGGAAAGGAGATGTAGTATATGTCTTTGAATGAGGTGAGTAAGGGACAGTCAAGAACGTGCAGACAAGGATAGGACTACTGACAGACTTGATCGCACAATATGCCATATAAGATGAGACTCAGGAAGCAGCCGATCAACTGCATGAAAACTAAGCAACTGCCGCTTTCTAGTATATAAGATTGGAGCTGTACCAGGGGACCCGTTCTGAAGTATTAAAATCAGTGCAGAGATCAGTCTGAGAACGAGAGTGTTACCGACAATTTATATAAATCTGAGAGTGCTACACCAGCCTCTTCCGCCAGAGTACCATTAAATGAGAGCATCGAGGCGTGCAGAGTTGTCACGAAATTTCCCGCTGCTATACATTTAAGTAGCTCCAGGTCTACGCTCAAAATGCGGCTGACTGGCATGTTGCATAGGAGCATGCGGCCCTGCCATAGATGAGCAGTGTGCGCCTAGAAAAAATCAGCATGGATTCCAGTTCAATCGTCTACGTCGACCCTTGATCAATTCAGTTGGAATTCAGTGCTACGTACATCATTGCATGCTCCGGAATCTATTGAGATAAGCCTTATCTGGATATTGAAAGGTAAGTGCCAAGCTTCATAACTCGCAAAATTGAATGAATGAGTTCTCTTGCCTCTCGGAGGACAACCGGTAGAGGTGATGGTTGAAGCGTGAGATGGAGTCCAGAAAAGGCAACACATTGGACGCATTGGACGCGTCGCGGATGCACTCGGTGTATCTGAAGAAGAAGCCATGGATATTCCTACTACTTAGTCACCATGTTCTTTGTGTTTGCCAGTACAAGATGTCCTAAGTCAAAGGTGTCATTCTGATTTCAATTCTCTCATTTACTATGAGTCCTGACAATGTGAAATTCTGTCTGTCACTGGGCAGCATTTTTTCTCCCTTTGCCTTGATATTGGCCAAGATGGTAGAAGATACTTACCATGGGTGCAATTGTGAGAAAAGGATGGGATGAACAGTGGAGGTGCTGTATGCCCTTGAAGAGTGTGAGCAAAGCAATGATCGTCCCTGAAACAAGCATGGGGATGTAAAGCAGCTTTGTCACATTTGATGAGGGATTTCAGGACACTGCAAAGACAGGATAAACATCTATGAGCACCATCAAAACAATCTGAAGAAAGAAATATGCTTAGATGTAGGATCAGATACATGATGCTGTGCATAGTCACTGGTGTCATTGAGTTCATCTTTTTCTGCCACCCCCAAAATTTCATCAAGCTTGCTGAATCTTGCAGTCTGGGACATAGATATTTCGGTCAAACTGGATAAGGAAGGATTCAGCGAGATGCAGTCTTAGAGGACAGAGGAAGTTATTGATCCAAATACTTGGCGATGGTAGTTGCTGGAATAATGGCCTGTGGCCCATCTCCCGACTTGAAGTTACCCTTGGAGTCTGAGCATACCACAAATTAAATCAAGCAGGTCTCTGTGGGTATTACTTGTCATATACAAGCTGTGAACGCAATGTCATAATTCAACAAAGAAATGTTTTAACTATTCCGAGTCCGAGTGTCCCAAGCCTCACTGGCTCATCATCTACTGAACGGAAAACTGACAGTTTCTGGAACTTCCCATCATCTCTTAGCTGGCCAACTACCCAGATATCACTTGGTAAACGACCAACATCATTGCAGCCAATGAGTGTGTATGATCCATCAGGTATTGGGTATTCGTGATGAGCCACAATTTTCAATGTGCGTGGTGATCCAGCAGCATCCTTGAAGGCCAGCTCTCCCTGTCGAGGCTTCTCTTCCATCAGTCCCTCAGCCAAGCCCCACACATCTGCGGAATCGATACAATAACCCTCACACCAGTCTTCATCTGTGTCCTCTGTCTGATAAACCTTTCCTGACCTTGGGAATGAATAAGGCACAAAATGTTCAAGCATCATTATTTGTTGCCACGATGGTCGCCAACATTTCCTTCCCTTCCCAGGTTCAGGGAAATAGAAGAACAACTCCGCCCGACGCAGAGGCAACATAGCGTCCATGAGCACTTCCCATGCATCCGCATCAGACTTCCTCGCATCATACGCGGGGATGGACTGTAGGCGAAGAAGGTATGCTAAGCCTGAAACCCTATCCAAAGGCTTCGTCGACACCCGGTTCTGCATCTCTAACACGAGTTCAATAACCAAGTCCCGGTTTCTTATCTCCCGCAAGTGCGCCAGCTGTTCATCAAATGTCTTCCAAACCTCCTTTTCCATGATATCATCCCTGGTCTCCCCACCAATGATGGCGTCCTCAGTGACCTCCTGCAGTGTCCATGCGCGTCGGAACCAACACCGATCACTCTTGAAGTAGTCCGGTGTCAAATGCAGTGGCCGACCCAGTCCATTGAAGTAGCACACCACATGTGCGGGCCAAGTATACACCCATCCGATCGTGGGCACGTCGAGCTTCCACTCTTCCACGCGCAGATGCTCGTTCTTCCCACCCTGCTGCCGCAAACACAGAATGTCTAACCATGCGTACCCAGCTCTGAAGTCTGCTTCATCATCGCGCATCAAGTTCAACATTTCGATGCGGATGAGATCAAGATTGGCATCCTTCGGCATGGGCACGGGCCACTCGTATCCATTGATGGGTGTCATCACATCCACGCGGTCCTTCTCGTCGACCCACGCATGTGATATCCCCCATGGTCTTTCGTCTGCAACCCAGTATGGCACTACCCGATTCGCATACAGATCCCACACACGCCGAGGGTCCACCCACCGCGCGGTAATCCTGTCATGGACGAGCACCGTCCTCCGCCTCTCTCTGTCCTCCTCTTCTAGGGTGCATAATTCATGTTCGACGGTGGTGAGGTCATAGTCATCCCAGGAGCGGCGTAAATACGCGTAGACAGTGCCGAAGTCGTAGTTTTGTGCAACATAGGGTTCGAGAATCGAGACCACAGAGCCAGAAGTGTGTGATGTGCCTAGCGTGGTATTAAGCTTCTCCAAGACTCCATCGACACCGAGCGCAGCACAGGGGGTGTTGGCCAGAGACGATGTGATGACCCTCGAGCCAGTGAAAGACCGTTGCTTCAACACCAGAATGGTCGATTCCGCTTTGCCAGTCTCAGTGAGGGCGGACAGTGCGATCTCGGGAAGTTCGGGAGGATTGGAATATGGTATTGGAAGACTTTCCGTTCGCTGGATGAACGTTTCCTCTACTAGTCGCAGAATGAATATATATATGGTCGAAGGAATGACAAAAACAACACGTACCATGCTCCATTGTCGATGTAGTGCAGTACCAAGCTGCCCGTTTCGCCAACAGATTTCCGTCGTGCAGTCCTCGTGGTCAGAAGGAAACAGCGGACTAGCACTCTGACCATCAAAACGTGTCACCATCAGTCACGCTGTTGAAAGATAGGCGCCCAAAGATTTCGAGCACCAATTTGGATGAGCATGTATAGAAATATCGGAGGTATCATTTAATGCGGCGATATACACCTGAAAGAGCCCAATCGAACTCATGAGGAGATAGACCCACACAGAATTCTGCGAGGACTCACAGGATCTCCTTGTTTCGCATGGGGTAAACCATATATCGTATGATCACATCAATATTCAGCGCATATATCCATCATTCCTACAGCCCACGGCTCCATCAACGCGGCATCGTCCGGTCTTCTATTCAAAAGTGTGAGATCAAACATATTGATGGGAACAGAGACCCACCGGTCATCGCGTACTTGATCTGACGTTAAACTGATCATCGAATAAGCGAAAGAAAAGATTCGTTGACGAGGCGCTTGTAATAGGAATTGACCAGCCCGTAAGCCAACCCCATATACGTCGTCTCGAAGGAGAGCTCGATGATATCCTTCTCGTTTTGTTGCTAGTCCCCTTCATTTGCATTCAACCTAACTCAGTCTATCTTCTTGCTGCGCATGTGCCAGAGCTATAGCTAAGCAATGGGAACAGCAAAGTAGGCCTGGAGCTGCTCCGTGCTCTGCGGGAGAATTGGTTGACCCTGCGTGATTCTGGTCGATGGCGGTGGATGCGGTACTAGCGCTCCTAAAGTCAAAGAAAGACGGAATTAGCGAGGCGATATTGGAAGCTCAACCTTCACACCGGTTGCAGTCAATTCTAACACGGGCTTCATAGTTCGAGTTCCACTCTCCAAGGCTAGGGAGGCGGATGGCTAGGCTCGCAGTCGACCTCGAGCCAATCAATCCTGAGACGCCGATACTGTGCCTCGCCGTCGAAGGGCGAGAGGCCACAATGGAACACGGCACAGCATTTCCCTTGACCTCTCGGACGAGGCGTCATAGTTGGTTCGTCCAAAATCAACACTCGTCAGTATCCGGTAGTCGAAGAGTACGTTTCCTTTCTCTTAGGAATGCGGGAGTTATGAGAAACGTAGCACATTTCATGAATGCGACGACGGACTATCCAAATCACCGATAGTCGATGGAGCTGGTGGAGTCAGAGATAGATAGTGGACGGATGCAGACGAACCATAGCCCACACAATTTGGGTCTTGTTCAGCCGAGCAAGAAATATGAGATCATAATCATTTATTCTTGGTAAACAAAAGACAGCAAAGTGTCTAAGCATTACTGCAGCTTAAGAAGCGATATCTGAGCACTAAATATGTATGAATCAGTCAGTGTATCGCGTAAGAATAGAGGACCGACTTACCAGGCAGTTCTCCACACCTCGGCGCCGCTCATGTACCCTCGAACATCTATCCACCTACTCAGGTTCATTTCCGCGAATCCTTCCCACCACTGGCAAGGGATGTTCTGGTTGTCAAGTCAAAATTGCAACATTCGTCGTTACGGCGAGTTATAACATACGAATAAGAACGCAGTCGGTACAGGGCAGATCTACGATGTTTGTCCATGCGAGGGTCCACAACCTACTAGAGACGTTAGCTGCTAGACAATGGGGAGTGAGAGAAAACGTACACGCTGCCTAGCCGCACGCTCATACTTATTCCAACGGAAACCAAAAGACAGACTTCAGTACGGAATCCCGAAATGCCGTAGTTACGTCATGCTCGAAACCGAGTTTCCAAGGATTCCCTTGGATCTGAGAACAATGGACATTAAGTATCCCGCGGTCACACTGAGTACTGATCACGTACCTTAGATCGAGGACGGTCGTAAAAAGAATGCTCAAGCTGAGGTCTACGACCAATGCGCGCTGTTCTGCCTTAATGACTTTGAGCCACGACTTTGAAATACGTCGAAGAAGGACTAGGAGGCCAATCGAACCATAGTTGTGTTTGGAGCACACGGAGGCAAGCCTAAGGAATATTGTCTGATGCAGCCGATGATCCCTGCGCAGCTGAAATTAGCTCTGCCTGGGTAGCAGATATATGCAACAAAGTGTACCAGCTGCCTGAAATGCCCTGACAATAATCCTGAACCTTAGAGTGGCGTTCACCCGTCTATGTGAAGTGAAGACGTCGCCAATCTGGGGGAATCGACGACCCCAATATGACCATCTACAACGGGGACTGGTGAGTTCGGGATCCTTTCCGTATTGAAGGCCTCATTTCGTCAGTGCTTCAGCCTATAACATCTTCCACAAAAAGGTGTCAAGATTGCGTGGTCCCGATAACGATATTTTCGATGATGTTGATACCTAAAAATGGAGGTAAGCAGTATGTAACGAAATGTAACGATGTGACGCGCCTGGATGACTCGCGAGATAACCAGATCCACGATTCCGTGTGGGTTCTCTTGTACAATCACAGGTTGGCTTTTTCATACACTGTAAGTCAAAGCTCTGTAACATCACGGACTGGAGGACTCACAGAGATGGTGTGTGAATGTCACACCACCCCGAAGATCTCGTTTCTGTATTGTCTCTTTGCTTGCTCGATCAAGATACGTGTGATCCAGTGTGAGGTCTCGATGGATGCTGAGTCTAAGCCGACTTTGCAGGATGCGGAAGGACATGTCAGACGAGTCTGTACAACGATGGGAAGCAGACACACCATGCGCGCCAAATTTCAGCCGTCTTTCCATGATAGTACTCGAAGCGCCGTATCTTCATGATTGCGAGTCAGTAGGTCGCAAGTGTATCGATTCCTTGATCGATTCTACAATGTCGCCGGCGTTCGAGAGGTCGGTGTCGTCCTACGTGAGCACCAAGTAATCATAAATGAGTGATAAGAACAGAAGAAAGCAAGCTCACCTTGATGGGTGGGTGAGCACAATAGATTTAGTACGTTCATGATGAGAGGATGATAGTGAATGAGGACGTGGGAGCCACGGGATTCAACAAATGGCAACAACCAAGCCAGGAGACGGACCGCGGACCGGGCTGACAGCAACTGCCATCACCTTTGAATCTCGATTCATGGCTTCCTTCGTCCTCTAATTATAAGGCATCACCTGACTGACTAATTGATACTTATCCGTTTCGTGGGAATATTGATGAGCAAGCCTAATGGTATTTTTGAAGCGTCACAAAAGTAATTATGAACTTGATAACATCACATGCGGTGTCGCGTACTGGATCCTAGGATCCTACGACTAGCCAAACAAACGAGCGCTGTACCACAGTCAAGCTCCATATCTTCTGATTCCATCGACTTAACAGCAACAATCTCCTGCACCACCGTGACTGCAGACGATTAATAAGGTAATCCAGACGACTTCTGTTGCTACACTTACAAAGTTTCTCCAGCACTGCATGTATATCCTTCCCAAAACGAACACAACATTTTCCTTCCAACATGTCTGTGTTTTATACCAACTCTCAGTGTACGCATGGGACTAACTTCATATGAGCGAAACGATCTTTCTATTTGCAGAAGCGCCGAGTGCTATTTGTTGATTGATTAATGGACGATTGCCTATCAGGAAGCAAGAAAAAGCTTCCTTTCTCGCTGATAGCGGATACCCACGTGTTGACTGGGCATTCCCATCTGACGTACACTCGTACTAGTATCTGAACGGGCAAAAACCAGTGTCAGCCCACTCAAGAAGAATGATTTTACCATAGCAAGCAGTATTTCCCAGGCCAGGAGAATTCTGTGTTCGACACTTGCGTGCGTGCGTTCAACTGCGTTTATATGCGTTTGCGTGCGTTCAACTTGCGTGTGTCTGTGTACCTATCTATGTGTTTAGATGAATTGATTCCTTGTAGCCAGTGTCATTTTAACAATACAGGTCAATTATCTTTTCTCTTGAGCATTGACTTACTTTTATGAATTTCCTGGAGATTTTTCCGTGACTCAGTGTGACTCAAGATTGAAGGGGAATCACTTGGAAAGGTTAGAAATGCCTCTATTTTAGTCAGTTCTAGTCTCACAAAGACTATAATACCATTTTATGTCGAAACACTCATGAACACTTCACTGTTCTCGACTTTGAGTGAATCAGACACCTCTAAAATCTACGCAAATCACTCACGCACCTGAAAGATAAGTCATGCATGCGTCCAAACATTGAGCGCAGGCGTTAATATAATGCACGCATGCGTTCCTTTTGAAAACACATGCGTTCGAGATTAAACGCAACCATGTGACGGTGGTGTGACAAATCTGCGTTCAGTACGTTTGATGCGTTCAAGTCTGAATTGAACCGGTTGACTTATGATCGCTTCGATTTCCCCCGCCTGTTTTTGTCTCTAGTTACTCAGTCTAGGTATGTATCTTATTTTTATGATATATTCTAGTTGTGCATAGCCAAGCTTCCATTTTGTAGCCGGGATTTGGCTCAGTTTCTTGAAGTCTTCAGCTGGTTCCCTGCAATGGCAGCATAGTATTTACCGAGAATTATCATCCCTCACAGCCTCTAACAACACTTAATAACTCTGTGTGTTCTTACATTTAAAGTTTCAGCTCGAACATCAATGTATTTGACTGTACAGAGACTCTCCTGTGACAGGACTCACAGGAGAAGTCAATTATGGCTGGTGTCAATGTCATATTGTGTTGAAATATTATATACAGTGAGTCTTTCTTCCAGTATAGCTAATAAAATCGTGTTACAGCTGTTTTTAAGCACAAATGCACCAGACACCCAACAAACGCACAGCAAACACATCTCTGTCACGCTCTTGCAAGCATGACAACGCATGCATTAAAATGCAAACGCAGAATTCTACATGCCCGTATTTCCCTCAACCTTTGAATACTCTTACTCTCTCAATGCATGTGCCGTCAACACAGCTCATCGTCAGGGGACATGGACTTGGCTTAGAACAGCTGGTTGGCACTAAATAGAATTGACACTCGGTTCCACTTCTTAGAAATGATGCTGTACAGTTCTCCACATCGACGGTTCCACAGTGCAGCAAGACCGGAATAGAAAGGTGAATCCAATATTAAAGCTCAACGTCCATGCCGGTCAAGGTTGATTTGAACTCGAGCTTCATAGCTCGAGACAGTAAGCTCGAAGTCAGCCTCGAGCGACAACCAATCAAATGTACAAGACATGTGGACACTACCGATCCCTCCCAGGTGAACACTGGGCAAAATGTCAGCATATTAAATGCCAAGTAGTTCCTTCCAGAATTTGTTTTCCAAAATGTGACTTCTCGCATGCGGAAAAGTGGTCCTATCTGGCTAGTTTGAAAACGGATGTTTGTCAGAGTGATGATCTTGAAGAGCTCATCTCCATAAATGCGGCAATGGTGAAAGGCGTGGTGTTTTTGATGACCAAAACAAAAGCCCATCGAAGCCAGTGACGATTGAAGGAGATGGCATCGGTCAGAGATGGACTGTGGTCAGATCCTCACAAATGATGGCTTATGCGATTCATGTCTTGGTGAGTCAGGCAGGATAAGATAGAAACATAATGAATTATTCTCGCTAAACAAAAGAGTGTTGAATCATAGCTCGAGGTTGAGAACAAAAATTTGAATCTTACAAGTATATCCATCAGGCAATGTATCGTGCATGAATAGGCAGATGACTAACCAAGGAACATCCACTTAGGTTGCCACTGCTTCTTTACCCCCGAACATCTGCATGATAGGTTCATTGTGACAATCTCTTCAAATAATCAGCAATGGATATTTCTGTTCTTATGTTCGGGTGGCGACAAATATCATCATAGCGAGTTGACCTGCAAGGAAGAATATGGTCAAAAGCAACAGATCTGCAGTGATTACCATGACTCTAGAGATACCTGTGTTAGCCAGTGGCTAACAGGGAAAGACAGAATGCATACCTCAATATTCAAATGCCACAATCTGAGGCCAACTGGAATTATCCTCGAAGTCAACTATCCAAGAATTCCTCTGAGCTGCAAGGCATAGAATATTATTAGCCCATGATGACACTAAGCACTGAACACGTACATTTTCTTGAAGACGGCAGTGAAGGGGAGGTAATCAGCTTAGCATGTGTTGTGCTGTACAAAGCCATGATGTTGAAATCGTGATGGAAATGAGTTGGGCAGCCAGTCAAATGACAATCGTGTTGGAGCACATACATTCGAGCATCAAGACATTAGTGCCGAAGTTATCTATGCCACCTAAATTAGCTTGCCTAGGCTGAAACTGAGAGTTAACGCAACGTACTATGCCTACAGTTGCTGTAAAGTATCATTCGGCCAGGTGCACTGACTGTATGAGGACACATTGCACTAGACAACAATATGTTAATCTGAATGGACAGAATGATCATGAGTGGGACAAGGTCAGAGATGAATATGGACGTACACATGATCTACCCATAAAATTTTAATTGACCGTCAAACAACACTTTTACGGCCTGATTGTATGGTCAGTCCATGTGATTTTCTGCAAGTAAGATATTGAATATCAGCTGTCCCAACACGACGATTCCAAGGAAAGACAAATCTGTTGTCATACCCCGAGACACAGTTCGCAGAAAGAACAAAATGCAAGAGTCGAGGGTAAGGATGTGCCTGGTCAATAACAGAATAAAGTATTACTACTATGGCATGAAACACCAGAGCTGGTGTATCGTTTCTCGATCCCACTGTGAGATACTGTGGGGGATTCCTTTCAAGATTACATTCTAGGCCCAATATAACATGCAGGCATGTCGGAGGATCAGTCTTATTCTGTCCATTGGAGAAAGGAACCAATGAAGAGAAGAGTGACAGTGTTTATTAGAAAATGCACTCATATAAAACACAAATTTAGAACAAATACATGTGAAAAGCAGTTCTTCACATACAACTCTTGGACTATGTCTGCGAAAGGATAGAGATCTGGTAAAATAAAGATTCCATACATCCACTTTTGAATTTGATGTCATGAGATTGGGTGTCTAGCAAAAGTTCCAACAAGCGTCGAACCTAGTAGGAAAATGCTAGATCCAAGGAATAGTATAGGGAACAGAGGTTATGTGGGGGGGGCACCAAATGTATATCAGCAGAGCTATCTGAGTTTACCAACTATGGCATTTCATGGCTCAGGGCATTGCAGCTCCTATCAGCCATGGAACCACGTCCCAATATGACTATATGCGTCTGAGAGCTGAGTTAAAGATACCATTAAGACAATATTGGAAGTTTACCAGATGAAAGGGATTCAAACACGTGCATGATAGTTTGAGTTCAGTCATCCGAAGTTCAGCTCAATATAGGCCTGTTCCTATGGAAGGGCCATCAGAACAGGGCTAATCATAGAGGAGGATGATTCACGTGGTAAGCTCGTGGAAGAGTACCTTTGGACTTTCTGCCCAACGTCGAAAATCTCCTCATTCTCCACCATACATCTCAAGCTCTTGTAACTCCAAAGGCTCCAGCGCTCAAGCGCTCATCAACATCGCTCAATCTCCAGATGCAAACTCCATCTCCATCTGTCTTTCCTGTCTGTGCAACCGAGAACCATAGGGAGGGCAAAAAAATTCACTCAGCCATCTTGTGTTTGGCTGTGCTGATTCAAGAACATCAAATGTTGCCTTTGAACCTTCGATGATGGTAAGTATGGATTGAATGGAGAAAACGATAAGTATACCCACCAAAGTGCTCTGCCTCCATATCCAACCATTGCCCTCAATGTGACTGTCCAAGACGTTGACATCTGGTGGAGCTTTGTCAAGAGCACAGCTGCCTCCAAATTTCCGCTGTTCCATGTGTCCTTTATCCTCCAAATTTATCTTCCTGGGTGATTACAGCTCTTGACCTCGAGTGGGCAACTACCTCTCCGCTCGCATGTATCCATCTCTACTGGCGATATCTGCACCTCTTCCTTCCAATAACTCCATTCCGGTTGTCTATGGAACACATCTGTTAACGACAAATCCGTGAATCCTGAGATGTGGCGGTGGTTGGAGGATTATTTGTGGCGCAGTTTTGGCAGATAAAAAGGTACTCTTGAACGTAGGGCAATGTCACCTGCTTATGGTTACAAAAGAGCTTAAGAAAGTGATAGGCTACACACCTGGGTCTGATGTTTTGCTCCAAAAGGCTATCAAAGACAATAGCAGTGCCAGCACATGGACATTTATATAGGGTATTCCAGCTCCCTACATGAATCCAAGGCATGCATAAGTCGCAAACAAGGAAGAAATGCAACAGCACGCACCTTAGGCTAGGAAACAATACTGAGAAAGCTGGATTTCCCGAATCCCTCTGGCCAATGAGTTCGTTGAAGGATGCATCAATGAGCACTTATCAGATGTGTACCTCTTGACGTCTCATCTATGAGCACCATGATGGCAGTGAAAAGCGAAGTTGGAGGTTACTGTCACAGTCACTGATGTGTCTACCATGTGTGCGGCTCCGGCCCATGTCCGGCAGCTCTGAGTCTTGGGCACCTACCTTTCACACCAATGTCCATCCCTGTCTGCATTTGTGAACAGCTCCTGATACACGACAAGAACAAAAATTTAGGAAGAAAGGTACTAACCCCTTTGTTCATCCACCATCTGAAGATATATCTCCATCAAAGGAGAAAATGTGCATCGCGAGTCGCCCTAGCACATAGCTTCTACTACTTCATCGTCACACAAGCCTGGTGGAACATGAATTCTGGGCTTCATGCGAAACATTGTCTCTGCAGATGGAGAACTAACATCTGGTGCCACACACAACCTTGGAGTGGTTAATGAAAGCCATACTATCCTTGATGATTCTGTTACCTAGCAGCACCTCTTGAGAAATAGTAGTAACATTGGTTGTGAACGAAGAACATGAGCAATTACATGTGAATATGAAAGAAGTTAGCTGCATGTAATTGCTGTGCCGTTGTATTCACCACCAATGGTTCCAAGGTCTAAGCTGTTGTCACAGACTTCCTCTTCTTATCTTAGCCAGGTTGGGAAGGTGAAGTTCATCCACTCTACCATACCTGTGGGCCATGTGTCACTTCATAAGAGTCACAGCAAGAAAGGGTGTACCACCAACATGTTTGTTGCATGCATTTACTTGCTTATCCCATCGAAAAACGCGTCAATCGAAAAGATATCAGGGTGATCAGGCCTATAAACGCATAAAGTCAACAGCCAAAGGCATGACACTGTGTCCTCACCTCCTTGACGTGTCGGGTAGCATGAAAGTGACGTTTGTGGGGCCTGGGCTGGAAGCCTTTCAGTGGGCTTGCGGAATGGCTTGGCACAGGAGTGCATGTGCTTGGAGAGGATGTTGAGGAAATAGGTGATTCGTTGTCGCTTCTGAGAGACGTGAGCAGTTTGAACCATACCCTGAAACCAGATCTACTTTTTGATCCAGCTGGAGTCATACCACGGACCAAACAAACCACAGCAAATAAAGATGCACTCTTGCTTCTTACCTCCCTGGTGTTCCGCCATCATTGTTTGATCCTTTCTCTGCCGCAGCTGCCATGTCTCCAGGATTAGAAATCCATGCAAGCTCGACAAAGCCATCTGCTGAGAAAACCTTTCTTTGACTGACCCCAAACCCACATGCGGCTCATAGCCTGATGTGTGATGAAACAATGTATGTCAAACTACAATGTCTGTGTTCAAGACACATATTGTCAATGAGATGTGTTGGCCTTTCAAGATAGGCACTTCTGTGAGGGTACATAATACTGTACTATTTCGTTCAATTCGAACATCACGTGTCACAGCGAAAAAATCTGAGAACGGAAATAATTTTTTCTCGATTATTCTGATTTCTTTTGATTTTTTTTGCCCCAAATTTCTTGGATCACATTCGAATTGAATGAAATAGTACAGTAGTATACAACACTCTTGAATGGTATCGTTAATCATCACTTATTTCAAAGGTGCGTAACTCTATTCTTCGACTTGCAGGGGTATCTGACTCTATCAAATAAAGTTTAGCTCTCCTCCAACTACTCTTGAAGTTGAGGTATGTTTTCCCATGGTATCTACACTATTGATCCATATTGTGAACCTGCCAGAAGGCAGGGTTCAAGAGTATGGCAAGGTCAAGATGTCTCGTTATTTCCCACAGATCATGGCTTTCCAAGCACACAAGAGAGGTTCTGTGTGTCGAGGTGGACAGGAGACGATGGGATATCATCCATTGATCCAGGTATATTTCTCCAGTTCTTCACTCAACGTATTGTGCATCTGTGGCCTTCATACATCACATCTCAGACTTAAAGTCTACTGGAACCCTCGTATTTAGAGCTCCAAAATATTATCATGTAAGGCAAGGCAATTCTCTCCTTCTTGTGATGGTTAATTTCTCATGATATTGAAAAGATCGGGTTGATGGCGGACAACTCTAATGGGTACAATGGCCTCGATGGATTGCCATCTGATGAACAATTCTGACTTGTTTGATGCCTGTACCATTGTTTCCTGTACTAACCTGCTTTAGTGTTACCCCAAGAACCCCAGGACGAGATACACACAGGGTAACCTGTTGTCCGCCTCCCTTTACATAGTCGCTGGCCCACTGATAATGTTGTCGTCCTTCAGTAAATGAGTTGTATACCTCAATTGTGACATCTTTCAATGTACAGGTGCAGCTGCTGTGAACAAAGTAAGTACTTGTTATGGCTTTTCCATGCTGTTACTTTTCCTCATATGACTTAAACCTCTGAAGATAAAAATGACATGAGAACCAACACAAAGCCTGCACTTTATGTTAGTCATTCGTTTCCATTTATTATCCCTTCACAATGCTTACTTTATCAGAATACAGCTGCAAATTCCAGGATCGAAACTTTGCGGAACCAAACATGGCTGAGTAGTATGGTTCCCTATTCCTGGACAGTCACTGCTAACCATTTGTAGAATATCACTATACGCCCTTGTCTTAGTGCCTGGTGCTCTTTGTTTATCCCAGGAACACAACCTGCGAGTGCACACTTGCGTGTTGAAAGCCACAGCTGGTGAGTAATGCTTTGTTAAAAGTTATTTTGCTGATATTTCCTTCATTTAGTTTCAATGTCAAGCCCAAATCCACTCAACGCAAACCCTTCTGGATTCACTGAGCCATCGCTATAGTTAGCAGACAACCAGTGAAGTCAGTATTTTTCTAACCCTTTTATGTTTACCTTCAAGTTTTCAGGAACCAAAACCACGTGGAACCAGGTCGTGAGAAGGAGTTTCCGTCTTTAAACATTGAACAATTCCTCACTAATATACTTCTCACCTAGCATTGAAATAGACTCAGGCAAGACCCTACAGAGAACAATACCCATAGTGGTAAGTACTCCTGTTTTATCATTTAAGTCATCATTGGCTCATTAATCTCTAGCACAAGGCTCATACTTGGTGTCAAGATGTCTGGCCCAAAAGGGTTGCGGAGGTGACAGCCGATGAACCATCAATTTGTGGAATCAATAGACCATTGGCCCACTACTTTACTGATGTAGATATTCTCCTGGTTAGGACATTTCCAACCATGTGAGGCTTGCATCACTGAAGTCAGACTGTGAGTAGTAAGCTTCCATTGTAGTTGCTGCCTTGCCAACTTCATTCAACAGTAATGTCTTGTTGTGGTAATATCAATTTCATATCCAAATTTCACAGAGGCCTAAGGTTTGATTTGATTATACTGCATGGCTAGACACACACCCGAATATGGAATATGTCTAGTCCTGTTATGTTGACTGTGAATGAAGATGATACTAAAACAGTGAAATACAAAAATTGTGCTGTTGAGAGGTGTTGGGTATCACATGACAGGAAATCAGATATGGAAGATGTCAGAATGGTAAGCTTTATTGTCCCTTCTTGACATTTGAGGATCATGATTGGCTCACATATCATATCGTTCAAGAGTCCATGCAGAATGTTGGTTGACTTTGTTGCAACTGCGCAGTGGTGTGCTCGGTAACGGCAAGTGGCAAAAGACTAGTGGGTGGAAATGAGCTCCAACCAACACTAAACCTCTCTACACTCTACACTATCACCAATGTATTGAATTCGGGTGTTTCGAGTACGATAGAAGCACTCTGCAGACTCGATAATCAAGGTAGGTTGTTCAAAAGACGTTTTATTCATTACTAGTGAGTTTTACAAGTGTACTACTCACACTAGTGGGGTGGGTAAGACACAATTGAATGAATGTGACTTGGTTTTGAGCTACTGTGCTCGCTGGGACTCCGACTGTTTGGACTATTGGCTCTCTTGGCCCTGTAATACTTCCTACAAGTGATCAACACTTGACTAGTTCACACTCTAGCTTACTAGTGGCACTCTTGGCCTAAGAATAATACTTTAACTTTGAGAAACTGCAAGAACTAACTTTGGAGCACTCTTGGCCTTTGCAGGACACAATAGTAGACTCAAAGGGACTTCAATTCACTCAATACTATAGGTAACTTAGTGACTAGTAGCCGCTTTGTTTGAGGTTAAGCACAAAAGCCTTTAATTGGGGCACTAGATACTGACTAGTAGGTCTCAATCGCAGGGATGGCATCACCTCCCGTGTGAGTGGCTATTCTACTACTTATATACTGTAAAGAAAGGTACAAAGTGATGCAAACAGCTACACTAGTGGGGTATTATCGGTACTGATTTCTTGGCTAGGCCCAAAATAGCGTGCATAAACACACAATAGTCGGTCTAGAAATTGCTATTGGACGACTAGTGAGCCACGGAGCTCAGCTAGTGGTTTAATCTCGCATTCTTGACCCAGCAACGCGCCACTAGCACCGGAGATGAACGACTAGCCACACCCTCGTGCTCGCAACCGTAGTCAGCCATGATCGAAAGCACAGCTGGACTATACTAGTACCGATCGTAATAGATCTGATCGCACTAGTTGGATCTGGGTGTAACGTTAATCCGTTGCTAATTCATTTCTAAGTCCTGCTTCGAGATTGCTGTGTGACTAGTTAACCTGACTTAGGCGTTTATGCCCTGATCGGTCTGCTAGTGACTGAACTTCACGAGATCTGTGTATTCTGCTTCTTGTTTGGTGCACTAGTTGCATTACTTGTCTACTAGTGGCCTTATATTAATTAGTCCAGCTAGTATTCAAGTCACTAGTACAGCCGGCTGGTAGATTTGACCCACTAGTGGTATCGCATCTAAGTCCTGGCTTCACTAGTTGCATACTGCTGTAACTATCAGCTCGAAGCCTCAGCTATAGTCCTTTTATTATCACTAGTACAGGATAGATATGCAATTGTATTGTTACAAAATCACAAAATCTAGGTGTGAACACATAGACGGCGTATCAGCGGATCATTCTCCCACTCACCTTGAAAGTCACCATCTTGTTGGCTTCATCATTCATGGCTTTGTTCCAGTCCTGGCTCCCTTGCTACTACATAATGGCTATGACATGATTTACTGCCCATCCAATGGAACATACTGGCAGAAATACCGCCGCCGTATAGTGATGACCAATGGCACCCACTGCAATACAGCACACATTGCTACTACGATGCTTCGTAATCTCAATCAGGGACATTTCCATGGTTTTGCCTTGGTGCCTACATAAATGAACACATGGGCTCTTGAAATCTCTACCACAACGTAACCACTGCTTCCAAAATGCTGTAGATAGTGATTGTCAGGGCCTGGCTTGGCTTGGCTTTGGAGGCTTGGGCTTGGCTTGGGCTCAGGCCCGGGCTTCTGTATACAAAAGTAAAGGCAGTATTTGCTGAAGGGACAAGCTGTAGAGAGACAGAGGATTGAGGCATAAATGTTGCTATTCATTTGACATGGTTTTGTATTGAAAGAAATGTGTATCTGCTGTAAGTAATGCTATAATATCATGCACAAAGACATAAGAAATAGGCATGGTAAGGGAAGTCTATGACATACCAACTTCCAGCCCAAGTTGGGAACAGCGCAGTCTGCTCAATATCACTCCTGCTCACTCCTGCTCCAAAGAATCTCCTGTATGATTTGCCAAAGTGATAGGATGGGTACCAATAAGGTTTACAAGGATTGCGACGATGAATAACGATGACAGTAAGAAGCAAAGAGGTCCTGGCAACTTCCACCCCATCAAAAATTCTGATCGGACTTCCAAAAGTAATACCAAATGATGGAAAATGATGCATCCACCAGCCTCACCAACTGCCAATAATGGGTATTGAAAGCCCAGGCTCAAGCCCAAGCCCTTGCTCTTTGCAAGCCACCAGGAGGGCCCAGCTTTTTTGGGCTCAGCCTGGCTTGGCTCAGCTTGGCTTAGGGCTTGGAGCCGGGCCACAACTAGGGCTTCGCACCATCACCATATGGTACAGTTGTACAGGTGCCATCATACAGGTACTGTATCCGTACCATCAGAGGGTTCCATCCATTTTGCATTATACAGGTCCTATATGGTGTAGTAGTGGGACCTGTCACATTTGGTCATGTTTGGCAGGAGCTTTGGGCAGTTAGATAGTGTTCATGTTCATAGTTAGTGCAATCATCAGCATTTGCCTTGAGCACAGCGATAGTCTCCTCGGAGTCAGCTTGGGCCATCCCATTGTGGTGATGAGAGTGCGATTCTCACCTGCTTTCCTCTTGCTTTCTTGCTTTCTCTTCTGCTCTAAATTTTTTTAGCAGCATCTCCAGTTTGCATTCATCTGCATCCAGCATCCAGCAATTCTCTAGCATCTATCTTATACAGGATCAAAGTGTTTTATTTTCGACTTCAGAGCAAATTTTGCGATTTATTTGGCCAGCACATGTATTTTTGGCACAATTCAAGCAGTTTTAGAATGTGATGGGTAAAGCAGCATGGGAGAGATGAGTGGCAAGATTACAGGCCAAGGCATACACAAAGCAACAGGCTGAGGGATTACCAGCTACAGTAGATACAGCATCACCAGCATCCAGCACAAAATTGGGCACAATACCATTGGAATTGGTTGAGCCTCAGCTCCCGACAGCATCTTATTTCGAGCTTTTGGAGGCTATGCCCATGTCAGATCCATTTCACAATGCACTTGCAGAATTCATATGGGCTCCTGGCAGTGCAAAGACTATCGCACTGCGTGCATTATGGGATCATGCATGCAAACTGGGCCAGGATGGGATTTCAAGCACAGGAGAAGTAGAAGGGAAGAATGAGTACGAGAGAGGAAGGGATGAGGGATTAGCAGAGGGTATCAGCAAAGGACGAGCCACTGGGTATGAAGAGGCGAGGTTAACAGCCATCGAAGAGGGGCATTGGTGAGAGTCAACAGTGTACAGGAAGGGTCACTGTGCTGGATGGGAGGCAGAGAAGGAGAAGGGAATTTTAATGGAGAAGGATTGTTGGATGCAGACAGGGCATACAAGAGAAGGGCAGTGTTTGGCTCAGCATGGCAAGCATGGGGATATGGCAGTGCAGACAGATACTCTCCCTGAGATGATGAGGACTTCAATGGGTGTTCAAGCAGATCCAGCTATTTCTGTCAGCACAACCCCTCAACTCATGACAACAGCACCTTTTAAGTGGGCTGACGATGCCAATTTGATTCCCATTCAATCATCAGATTCACTATGCACAATTCTGAAACCACTGTTACCACGTGACTTCTCAGCTTTATGGTCTGGGACAGCAAAACCATTTGGCAGTCTCCAACATTGATATCACGCTTGTTCACAGCACAGGACTGGTTCATGCTTCCAGCGCCAATCACCACCATTCTCATGCATTCAGACGACTAGGATGGACACATACCACTACAATTCCAAGCCTTTCATTCAAGATAGTTCACTTCCGAGTCCACAATGGCCAGATTCAAGCTGGACCAAGGATCCAAGCTGTCTAGGTATGCTTGCTCAAGCATTGCACTCACTGGGATGAAGGCCACCGAGACAGAGATGGATTTCTGGAGGCTAGCATGATGAGGACACTGTGCATTCTTTGATAGGGGCACATGTAGTAGTGGGACCTGTCACATTTGGTCATGTTTGGCAGGAGCTTTGGGCAGTTAGATAGTGTTCATGTTCATAGTTAGCGCAATCATCAGCATTTGCCTTGAGCACAGCAATAGTCTCCTCGGAGTCAGCTCGGGCTATCCCAACGGGTGCCTGAAAACGGACAAATTAGTGAGTTTTTTTGACTGGTGTGGATACAAAACAATGAAAGTTGACCATTTCTGCTATATTTGATGCTGATTTCTACTCTTATAGGTAACTGTCAGTGCATATACAGTAATGACGGCTGTCACCATCACTGTACCATCAAGGCCAAATTTTCTGATGGTTGATGGCCATCCTCTATATAGCTGTACACCATATACAGTACAGTGTGAAGCCCTAGCTGTGACAATCACTAGCTGTAGAAGTCCCTCACTGTTCTTGTCCTGTCTGTGTTGGCTTTTGCTCATGGTATGCACCAGCATCAGTGCTAGGAGACTCGAGACCTATCCCACTGCACACAATCCTTGCAAGAGACAACAGTGAAGCACTCTCTGGATTTTTCTAGGTGCATGGATCTTATGCTTGGTGAGAAAGGTGCAGTGATGCACTCTACACTGGAGCAGAGGGCAATTTTCACAGAGTACATATTAATCATCTTTTGCTGAGGGTACTCCTTGATAGGTGTTGACAGGTTGGTGAATAATACATGTATCATCAACCCTGAAGTCACATTGGGCCTGTATCATATCAATGAGGAGCTTTATCATCAGTACATCCATGATGGAGGTGATTATTTCTTGTCCTGGAAATTCCTCTGCCAACTTTCAGATGTAGGACCTGGCGTACTGCTATAGATGGATCTTGGTATTATCAATATCGACACATGTGAACCTCTCCTAGGAGTGTTCCTGGGATTCTGGCACTGCAACTCGACTTAAGTTTTGTACCATCAGCTCACTGTATACTCTTGCTGAGACACAGTTTTCCTATCATCAAGGAACAAACAAACGACCTTCCTGTTTGAGAGCCAGCAAGTTAGTATTCGACCTAAGCCTTTTTCAGATCATATTCTCACCTTTTATGGACCAATGGACAACCAGCAATGTGGTATTCCTCCTTGTGAAGGCTTTCTATTTTATGCATACAATGAGTCCAAGCCAGACTCACAGCCCTTGTTCTGTGGTCCCATCACAATTATCGCAAGGAAGGACATTGTGTGTATGATGATAGTTGGATTTTGTCTGTAGAGTCTGATAGGACACAAGATGGTATGGATGTGCATATGTTTTAGGTGACCTGGTGGGTGTAAGGGTCATTTACAGAAGAAAGGGCCCTTTCATGTACCTTCTGCTGCTCCACTCTTTATTGTGTCTGCCACCATCACTCCTACCCTTCAATGTACCTTGGATATCCACTAGCACTGTGCAGTTGTGAGTGGTTAGACAAAGCATTTTACAGAGAATCAAGGTTGACATTGAGGGAGACAAAAGGAAGGAAGGGGATTGGATTGGATCAATGAGCCTGAACCAGGCTGTTGTAATACTCAGTACACACAATTGTCCACTAATGTCATTTCATTCATAGTAACATAAAGGTCACAAAGGCCTTCATTATGTTACAGAAACCATAAGTCATTCTAATGCTATTACAAAATAAGTAATTGGATGTTGTCATGATATGATGCATGACATGGAGTTGAACCATGATTCTCATAGTTAGGGATGATCTACCATTGACCCATCGCATTCTAGTAGCTATCAGAGCTATGAATTTCAACATTCAACATTCAATGCTAAAGGCCTGACAATGAGGTTGTGCTCCTATGTCCATGCAGACAACAATGAAACTCGAGGGCTGCAGCACTTTTCTCCCATTAAGAGGCATGTAGAAGTAATCAACATGGGATTCAGGTGAGAGATGTGCCACCTAAGGTGTGCCCATCAAAGGACAGAGGAATTGCAAGTCGGAAGGCATGGTCTGCAGAAACAGCCATAATCTCACTATTGAGAGTGGACCAAAGTCATCTATGGAATCATAAGTAAATTTGATGTGCTTAGTAGTGCAAAAAGACATACATACTATCTTTATTGGGTCATGAATGTGTCAATGGGCCCATTGACAACAATGGCTTTGAGCTTGGGAGAAGACAAAGCTCAGATGAAGCTGTCAATTACCAGGTTCCCATGAAATCCCTCCTTGAAAATGTCCTAGGTGAGTGATTCATTCCTGACAGCTAGAATACTCGCCTAATAATACCTCTACCACTTCAGAATCAAGTGCCACCTTCATTCCACCTTTGTATCACACAACGAGATCTTGTAGGAAGGTCATGGGCAATTGACGCAGTGGTTGAGAAAAGGGAGATGTGGCTTCAGTTGGATAGTCCCAGGGTCATTTTCCCATGGAAGTATGTCACAGGCACATGCATGCAAGGTGTCTGGGGTACTACAAATTTCACCAGTCTGACCTGGGCTTGCTTCTTCATCATCATCTTCATTCTCCTTTATTGAGCTCTAGCTTTGCCAGTCAATCTCACTTACCTAGCTGCACAGCTCTTGTTCTCATGGACTTACTTCAGTTCAAGGTCTAGCAACTAGCATTTGAGGGCCACCACATGCATGTGGCATATCTGAGTCCTATTTCAGTAGCATGTCAGTTTCATGTTGATAACGACTAGGCTTTTACTAGCCACCGAGGGCCTGTGGGTATTATTCAGCTGGGGTGTGCACTAGGACACATACCTTTAAGTTCCTAAGGTGTAAGCAGATTTTCCCCACTCATCATATCTTCTATAATACATGGTGAGTTATCCAGAATAGTACTCACTTGTCTCCCCTAAAGCTAAACATTTGTCCTCCTACCTGCACTATAGTAAACTTGACCCTGTAACTCTTATACGTTGGGTGTTCTAATAGAGAACTGTGATAGATGTGTAGAGCACTATACAGCAAGGTCAATATTTCTACGGTTATCAGTTTTTATTTTTATTTATTTATTTATTTATTAATGCCAGTGTCATGACCATGATCCTGGTGTATGGATCTGGCAAAATGTGAGCACTACACCTTTGTCAGAGTTCAGAAGGGACATGGTGAGGGATAAGTAGAAAAGCTTAGTGAGCATATTGCATACAGATGGTTTTCTATGCCTTAGGTTCATGGTGAGGTCCAATTAGAGCTCTGAGGGTGCTTTGACCCCTGTTGGCACTCAGTTTCAGACTCCCAATGTGTCTTCTGAAAATTGCCCATCTTTAGATTCTCTACTAAATTGATGACTTGCCATCAATATCAGAACTGATGGCCATCCCTTCAACAGTCACAGAGTGCTGGCCCTTCAACTATGTCCCCGCAGACTACTCCCACCCCACTACTCTGTACATGCCTAGGTACCATTGTCTTACAATCCCTCACTGATCCTTCTATAGTAACATACCTTCGATAGACGATGGACATTTAGTCAGGTCAGCAAGGATTAACAGACAGGCACATACCTCTAATATTATGACTCGCTCCCGCATATGGCAAATGCACATGTCTGCCTACTTCCTCATTTTTGAATTTGAGCAAGGAGGTGGGGTTGCCCAAAGAACTCAACAGCAACCTCAAGCTTGTCATCAAGCAAGGTTTGTCTGACTTCCTGTTTCTGGAGTTCAAGAGCATGAATGTTGGAGGTGAGGAGGTCATGCAAGCTCACCTCAGCTGACATCCTTTGCTTAGCCATCTGTCATTTGGCCAACACAGAGTTTCCATAGGTTTGTTGCCCCCAGTCCTGAGCTTGTGGTGCAGTGAACTGTAAGAAGATGAGGAATAGGTTCAAGTTCTCCATAATGGAACACAAGACAAGTGAAGATGGGGATATCATGGGAGATGAGTCTGGCACTTTGATGAGAAATGGATTCAGGTTTGACAAGTCAGACTTTGATAGTGAACCATATTGACCCAATAATGTTGTGTAACACATTACCTGGTAAAGCGCTTCTGAATATTTGGCACTGCCATGGTGATACACCATCTACACGTTCACACCTAGATTTTGCGATTTTGTAACAATACAATTGCATATCTATCCTATACTAGTGATAGTAAAAGGACTATAGCTGAGGCTTCGAGCTGATAGTTACAGCAGTATGCAACTAGTGAAGCCAGGACTTAGATGTGATACCACTAGTGGGTCAAATCTACCAGCCGGCTGTACTAGTGACTTGAATACTAGCTGGACTAATTAATATAAGGCCGCTAGTAGACAAGTAATGCAACTAGTGCACCAAACAAGAAGCAGGATACACAGATCTCATGAAGTCCAGTCACTAGCAGGCTGATCAGGGCATAAACACCTAAGTCAGGTTAACTAGTCACACAGCAATCTCGAAGCAGGACTTAGAAATGAATTAGCAACGGATTAACCTCGCATCTAGATCCAACTAGTGCGATCAGATCTGTTATGATCAGACACGAGGCTAGCCAGACTGCGCTTTCGATCACGGTGAACTGCATTATGGATGCAGGAGCATGGCTAGTCATTTATCCTCGGTGCTAGTGGCGCGTTGCTGGGTCAAGAATGCGAGATTAAACCACTAGCTGAGCTCCGTGGCTCACTAGTCGTCCAATAGCAATTTCTAGACCGACTATTGTGTGTTTATGCACGCTATTTTGGGCCTAGCCAAGAAATCAGTACCGATAATACCCCACTAGTGTAGCTGTTTGCATCACTTTGTACCTTTCTTTACAGTATATAAGTAGTAGAATAGCCACTCACACGGGAGGTGATGCCATCCCTGCGATTGAGACCTACTAGTCAGTATCTAGTGCCCCAATTAAAGGCTTTTGTGCTTAACCTCAAACAAAGCGGCTACTAGTCACTAAGTTACCTATAGTATTGAGTGAATTGAAGTCCCTTTGAGTCTACTATTGTGTCCTGCAAAGGCCAAGAGTGCTCCAAAGTTAGTTCTTGCAGTTTCTCAAAGTTAAAGTATTATTCTTAGGCCAAGAGTGCCACTAGTAAGCTAGAGTGTGAACTAGTCAAGTGTTGATCACTTGTAGGAAGTATTACAGGGCCAAGAGAGCCAATAGTCCAAACAGTCGGAGTCCCAGCGAGCACAGTAGCTCAAAACCAAGTCACATTCATTCAATTGTGTCTTACCCACCCCACTAGTGTGAGTAGTACACTTGTAAAACTCACTAGTAATGAATAAAACGTCTTTTGAACAACCTACCTTGATTATCGAGTCTGCAGAGTGCTTCTATCGTACTCGAAACACCCGAATTCAATACATTGGTGATAGTGTAGAGTGTAGAGAGGTTTAGTGTTGGTTGGAGCTCATTTCCACCCACTAGTCTTTTGCCACTTGCCGTTACCGAGCACATCAGCGGAAGCAATTAGAAAACATGGAACTATAGCTGAGAGTGGTGGGAGAAGCATGAAATGGAGTACTGATGGTGGAGTGTCAAAATAAACATGGAAACATGGAAATTGGCAATGAGTGGGAGAGTGAGAACGGAAATATACTGGTGATGGTGGGGTACTGATCCTAAACATTAAGTGTTGACGTGCACTCAAGGATATGCTAAGGTAAATGGTATATTGCCGTAGAACAGTAATAAATGTAGTAGAATTGTCGATAGTCTCAATGTGTGGTATAAACTTGGTGTGTAGGGGTAAGCTAAAGCTAAACAATGTTTTCTAGCTAGTTTTTATACTACAAGTACAAAATTATAAATAGAGTAAACATGCATGACTTAGTCAGGCTGTAAGGCCTTGGCTTAGTAAAATCCATGGCCAACATATGGTCTCTTGACTTCAAAAGTAACAGCAACTCATCGACATTGCCACATATGGACAAAAACCATATGGTTTTTATGGAGTGATGAATGGATTGTTGGGTGCTGTGTAGCTATGGACTGGTGAGGTATGGCTTTTGTACTGAGGTGCACACTTGGGTCTGTGCCGATTCAAGGTCTTGGCGAAGTAACAGCCTTAGTAAAATGCGGTCTGTAGTGGCTGTGTGCTTGAAATATCATGGATGGATGAGTGGCTGTGGCAATCACGTCATTTCATTAAGTGATTGATTGGCGCATTACTGTGCCGATGGGAAGTGATGTGGCAATTCTGTTTTAGGGTGATTTGTGATTGAAGGTGCCTCGTTGTGATGGAATACAGCAATTATGATGCGTAACAAGATGGGATGGATAACAAGGCACGTGAGGAGTGGTTGCCGTAGCATGAAAGTAGTATGAGCATGTGTGCAATCTTTGGTTTACTGAAAGTCTGTTGGGTGGACAGGAGCAGCAATTAGTGTGTAAAATCCACAAATTCTGAGCATACAGAGCCTGGAGGCTCATCAGTGGTCTGAGCATCAAGAATCACACTTAGGGATGCCCATCATCCCTGTATATACGGTGGATACAGGTGCCGTATATATGGGACTGTACCCATACCGTCAGGCCCTCAGACTTCTGGTTTATGGTACGGGTATGACCCGTAAACCCCGTAGTGTAATACGGCATCTCTTTTAAACTATAGAAGTGGCTGTGTGCCACGTCTTTCCACTGCCACATTCAGCCACGTAGACATGCTTGCCTTCAACTATTTCTCCAAAATGACTCCTTCAGAGCCTAGCCCTCATGTACGATGATTGAATTCAACTTCTGCTCTGTCCAGATCTCTAATGTTGTCATCTGCTGACTCTGCTCAATTGTCTGACACTTTCACTGCTTAATCTGCATTGCTTTCCCGATCATGTTCCTCTTGTGCTCGAAGATCCAGGCAGATTTCATACATCTGAGTTTGCCCTTCCTCCTTGTAAAGTCTGTACGTTACTCCTTAAGCTCCCATGTCCTCAAGGATGATGAAGTTCAGCTTCATTTCGGGTACAAACACCTTGATCCCTGAACTTTACCTATCCTCTTTCCAGGTTCTGTGGGACAGCTATACTGCTGAGATATCTGGCTATGCATTGGACATACTCCTTGTGATGTTTTCTGTATGTTCATATGCGCCTAGTGTGCCCATTTCCATCTCTGATAAGTGAGCTCAGCTGTAAGATAACTGTCAATGATCAGCGAGAACGATAACACTGTACCTCTTGGACATGTGGTAGGTATTTGGAGGTCGCATGGCTATTAATGCTGCTTTGAAAGATAATTAGTGCATAATGCCCTTCTTCACGGGCTTTTAAACTGATTCCTTGCTGACTACTATGCTTGCCTCACCAGAAATCTTTTGGAAGTTGCCTGTATTGCCCATATTACCATATTACGGCCATACTGTACACTGTACCATACCGTTGAGCACTCCTGGATAGTCCATTATGGTATGGGTACGGGCAACCCATACCTGTCAAGTGCCCATAAACTTTATGGCCATACCCGTATACGGGTATGGTGGATATCCCTAATCACACTCAAGTAGGTCTCCTCACGCATTATTGATATTTTCTAAGCTATGAGCCTGCTTCTGTAATTCAAGAAAGAACAATCTTAACTGTTTCAAGTCCAAGGTTCAGAAGCTTCTTTCGTTCATTATATGCTGAATGGAAAACTGACAACTTCTCAAACTTCCCATCCTCTCTTAGCTGGCCAACTACCCAGAGATCAAGATCAGGCATTGATTTCTGATTGCTGGAGCCTATAAGTGCATAGGAGCCATCAGGTATTGGATAAACATGGTCTGCCAAAATTTTGAAAGTATGGGGTGACCCAGCAGTGTCCTTGAAGGCCATCTCCCCCTGTCGAGACTTCTCTTCCTTTAATCCCTCATCCAAGCCCCACACATCTGCTGAATCAATACAGCAACCTTCATATGAGTCTGCATCTGTGCCCTCCATCTGCTTGACATGTCCTGGCCACATGCACAAATATGGCACAAAATGTTTGAGTGTCATGACTTGCTGCCATGATGGTCGCCAATATTTGTTCCCCTTCCCAGGTTCAGGGAAATAAAAGAAAAACTCCGCCAGACACCCAGATGACATAGCATCCATGAGAGCTTCCCATGCATCCTCATCTGACATCTCTGCATCATATATTGGGGTGGATTTTAGGTAGAGAAGGTATGCTAAGCCTGCGACTTTATCCAAAGGCTTTGTCGACACCCGTTTCTGCATCTCTAACACGAGTTCAAGGGCCATGTTCCGTTTTCGTATCTCCTGCAAGTGTGCCAGTTGTTCATCAAACATCTTGTGAACCTCCTTTTCCATGACATTATCCCCAGTCTCCCCACCAATGATGGGGTCAGCAGTGATCTCCTGCAGTGTCCATGCACGTTGGAACCAACACCGATCACTCTCAAAATAGTCTGGTGTCAAATGCAGTGGCCGACCCAGACCGTTGAAGTAGCACACCACTTTTTTATCCCAATACACACATCCGATCGTAGGCACATCAAGCTTCCACTCCTCCACACGCAGATGCTCATTCTTCCCACCCTCCTGCCGCAAACACAGGACGTCCAGCCATGCGTACTCCACTCCAAAGTTCAACATCTCGATGCGGATGAGATCAAGATTGGCGTCCTTCGGCATGGGCACGGGCCACTCGTATCCGTTGATGGGTGTCATCGCAGTCACGCGGTCCTTCTCGTCCACCCACGCATGTGATATCCCCCACGGCCTTTGGTCCGCACCCCAGTATGGCACCACCCGATTTGCACACAAGTCCCACACACGCCGAGGGGGGACATTCCATGTGGTGATCCTGTCATGGGCGAGCGCCTTCCTCCGCCTCTCCCTGTCCATCTCTTCCCAGGTGTGTAATTTGTGTTCAATGGTGGCGACTGCCTCGTCATCCCAACTGAGGCGCAAATAAGCGTAAAGAGTGCCGAAGTCGTAGTATTGTGCAACATAGGATTCGAGAACCCAGTCTACGGAGTCCAAAGTGTATGATGTGCCTAGCGTGGTATTAAGCTTCTCTAAGACACCGCCAACACCGAGCGTAGCACAGGGGGTGTTGGCCAGAGACGACGAGATGACATTCCGACCAGTGAAAGACCGTTGCTTCAACACCGGAATCGTCGATTCTGCTTTGCCAGTCTCGGTGAGGGCGGACAGTATGATCTCTGGAGGAATGGAATAGTAGTAGTGTATTGGAGGACTTTTCGTTCCTACTTTACTCAGCTACTTCTCGTTATCACAGAGAAAAGTTATCACCTTCATACAAGGGCGAAGATTTTGGTGAACGCTTGACGAATTCGTATAGAGACATTTTCCGATCCCTCCGCCATTCTGATACAGACAATTTCTTTGACTGCCACCATCGCTTACGGCGCTGGATGAATGCTTCCTCTAGTCATCACAGAATGAACATATAAATCGTCAAAGGAATGACAAAAACAACACATACCATGCTCCATCGTCGATGTAGTACAGTACTAAGCTGTCCGTTGCACCAACAGACTTCTGTCGTGCAGTCGTCGTGGTGGGAAGGGGGCGTGCGGACTAGCGCTCTGACCATCGAAACCAGTCACTATCAGCCACGCAGTTGAAAGATAGGCGCCCAAAGATTTCCGACCGCCAGTTCGGAGGAGTATGCATAGAATTATCGGACGTAGACACTTGAAAGAGCGCAATCGAACTCATGAGAGAGATAGACACTCTAAAGTTCCACCTGGACTCGCAGGCTCTACTTGTTTCGCATGGGGTAAGTCATATATCCGATGATCACATCGTTCTTTGATGCAGACATCCATCCACTCCTACAGGCCGTGGCTCCATCAACGCGGCATCGTCCAAGTTCCGAGCGTTCAACGTGCGAAACTCGCTAGGATCGAAAAACACTCGGTCTTCTATATAAAAGTGTGAGATCAAATATTGATAGGAACAGAGACCCACTTTTCATTGCATACTTGACCTAACGTTAAACTGATCATCGAGTAGGTTAGAGAAAGTATTCGCTAGCGAGGCGCGTGCAATAGGAATTGACCGGCCCATAAGGCAACCCCATACCCGTCATCTCGAAGAATGAGAGCTCTATGGTATCCTTCTCGTTATGTCAATAGTCTTCTTCGTTTGCGCTCAACCTAACACAGTCCATCTTCTTGCGACGACCGTTCCAGAGCTATAGCCGAGCAATGGGAACTGCAAAGTCGGCCTAGAACTACTCCGTGCTCTGCGGAAGAACTGGTTGACGCCGCATGTACTTATTACGTGATTCCAGTCGTTGGCGGTGGATGCGGTACTAGTGTACGAAAGTCACAGAAAGATGGGAATAGCAAGGCGATCTTGGATGCTCAATATCAATCTTCATGCAGGTTGCGGTCAATTTGAACTCGGGTCTGGTAGTTCGACATGTTTGGCTAGTCCAGTATCAACGCGGCCCTGTCCTAATGAGAAAATGTGGTACTTGTGAGAAGCGTAGTATAGTTGAAGAACGAGCCAAGGTTCCATCCAAATCACCGACAGTCAAAGGAGGCTGGCTGGGGGTGAAAGAAAGAAGGTGAACGGATACCAACGAACCATGGCCCACACGATCTCCGTCTTGTAACTCTTGTTCAGTCGCGCAGGAAAAGGTGAAATCATGATCAATTATTCTCGCTAAATGAAAGACAGAAGGGTTCCTCATCATTACCGGAGGTTGAGAAAATATCTTCGAGCACTAACTACGCGTCAATCAGTCAGCTTATCCACGTATGCATAAAGAGATGACGTACCAGGGACCGTCTCCTCAATTCGGTATCATATTCACCCGCTGAACACCCGCCAGTCAGGTTCATTTCTACAAATCCTTCGCACCACCGACCAGTGGTGTCCCGGCTCACACGTCCAAATCACAATGTGTTTCTGTTACGGTGAGTCGCGACGTCCGAGAAGAAACGTGGTTGTTACCAGTAGGTCTCCGTCAATTGTACACACGAGGGTTGATGGCCTACTAGAGATATTAGCCGTTAACAACAGGAAGCTAGATAAAATGTACATCCTGCTTTGCCGCAGCTTGTACTTGTTCTGACGCCAATCAAAAGCTAGACTTTGAGTACGGAATACCGAGATACGGTGGTTAAGTACGTTATGCTCGATGTCGAGTTTCTCACAAATGCCTAGAAACTGAAAACGATGGAAATTAATCAACTCGTGGTCGCACTGAGCACTGATCACGTACCTTATATTGACGACAGTGGTGCGGAAACTGATGCATACAACTCGTGCATGCTATTCGGCACCGGTGCTTTTCGGCCGTAACTCCTAAATGTGTTGAAGACGGGCTGGGCGGCCAATGGAAGGATGATCGTAGTGGCACGCCAGCATTAGGATGAGTATCTTACGTGGACCAATGTTCCCCGCGCAACCGACGTTAGCTCATCCTTGAAGGGAGAAATATCCAACAACGTACCAGCCCACCTGAAATGGCCCCAACAACGATCTTGGACCCTCTAGAGGCGTTCAGCCGTCTAAGCGAGGGAAGACGTTGCCGAAGCGAGAGAATCATCGACTGGAATATGACAATTTGCTACGGAGAGTGGTGAGTTCAGAATAACGTCAGGAGAAAACTAAATATTACACACGAGTCACCTACTAACTTGACCATCGAACAATCCCTCCACATCAAAGGCCTCGCTTGATTAGCACTTCAGGCCTTCATGTGGCAACGTCTTTGGTGAAAAGGTGTCCAAGTTCCGTGGTCCCAGTAATACGAGTTTCAACGAGGCTCTCGATGTCTACAGACAAAGGTGACTAGTGAGCAGAGGTAAAGAAATGTCGGAATATGGCGGACATGGACGGCTCGCAAGATGACCATATCCAGGGCTCGATTCGACTTCTTTTGTACCATGTCCACGCGGGTTTGCTTTTTGATGCACTGTAAGTCAATGCCCCACGCGTCGATGGAACAGAGTACTCACATAGATGGAGTGCGGACACCACCGCAAAGATTTCGCATGTCCACTCCACTCCACTCCTCGCTCACTCGATCAGGATACGGGTAGTCCAGTAGGACGTCTCGATATTTGTGGAGTTCAAGCCTACTTTGCAGGCTGGAGAAGGATATGTTAGACAAGTCCGTGCAATGATGGTAAGCAAACACACCATGCGCGCCAGACTTCGGCCCTCTTTTGATGATAGTACTCCGAGACTATATCTTTATGATCGCCACTCAGTAGGTCGCGAGTGTCGCTAGTCCAAGGGGTAGCCGGCGTTTCGATGTTCGAGAGGTCAAGCTCAAGCATTGCGCTCACCATGGCATCGTCCTGTCTGCGCATCAAGTTATATCAGTGATAACAGTCGAAGAAAAGAAAGCCAACCTTAGTCTGCTGGTCAGCGCGGTAGATTACTGCGCTCATGACAAGACGATGATGGTAGATAAGGATGAAAATAGCCGGAGCTTCGGTAATCAACAAATGGCAGCAATCAAGTCGGGAGACGGGCCGCGGGCCGGGATCCCAGCAGTTAAGTACTATCCCTTCAAATCTGTCGCTTCCTCCGTCCTCTTACTGGCACGTTGCCTGTCTCGTATCCGTTTGAACGAAATATGTTATGGGAGAGACTGCGAGACTGAGCAAACCCATGAATTTTTTGGAACGGCACAAACCTAAGAACTTGAGAAATCATAAAACCACACGCAGCGTCACGTATTGGATGCTACAACTAAGTGTATTTATCTCCACATATCAGATGCCAGGTGCGTCAACTCGCAAACAATTGATTTAATGGTCCTAACAAATGGTTTATCCGGCGTTTCCGGCATCCTTGAGCCACGAGATGATCCTCGAGATTTGAGCGCTACAAGGCTACAATAAGTCCAGCAACGAGGGTAAAGTCTGACGGCCAGTATAGAATCAGTCGAAAAAGGATAGGAATAACAAGGCAGAAGCACACAAGTCCTATTTATTGATTGATTAATGGGCGATTACGTATCAGGAAGCAAGAAGCAAGAAGTATCGACCTTCCTGGCTGATAGCGAAAAATCACACATTAGCTAGGAATTCCCATCTGCCGCACACTCATGGTATTATCTGAACGGACGACATTCAGCCTCAGCTTCCTCAAGAAGGAAGAGCTCACCATAGCGAGCAATACTTCCCTCGACCTTCTTCTACTCTTGCTCCTCCTTCTCACGCGCCGTCGACACAGCTAGTCATCAGGGTAGCGAAGCGATGGGAGCATAGACTTGACTTTGAACGGCTCCGCTCTCAGCTGATTAACAGTCAATAGAATTGGTACTCGGTTCCGTTCCTTAGAAACACATCGATGGTTCTAAAATTCGGAGTCAACGTCGAACGGGTGCAAGACGTAAATACTACGTCCATCCCTGGGACACTGGGCGAGACGCTAGAATGAGCGCCACAAGAAGTTTCCTCGAGCACCTGTGTTTTGAAACGTTACCTCTCGTATGCAGGAAAGGCATCATGTCTGGCTGGTTCAAAATCAAGATTCATCAAAGTGTGTAGGAACACGGGAGTTATGGAAGCGTAGCATATTTATGAAAAACAGCGAAGGACCGTCCAAGTACCGAAGGAGCTCGCGGTAACCAAAGATGGAAGATACCAACGAACCATGGCCCAGAGCAAGACTTCCGAAGCCTTAGAACAGGGCGCCAATTCTTGTCTTGATTTGCCGAGTAGGAAAAGATAGAAGTATAATGAATCATTCTCGCGAAACAAAAGACAGCGTAGCAACTAATCATAACCCCAGGTGCACTCATGAACACTAAACGTATATCCATGAGCCAGTCTATCATGCACGAATAGACCGACGACTGACCAAAGAGGGTCTCTTCAACTCGCCACCGAGTATTTACCCCCTGAACATCTACTCGTTGGGCTCATTCCCATAACGCCTTCAAACAATCGGTAAATAACATACAGGTTCTCATGTGCGAGTCGCGATGAGCATCGTCACAGCGAGTGGCGACATAGTCGTTAACATCGGCAGATCTGAAGCGATTGCCGTTACCTAGAGATGTCCGCGTAAATCATTGGCCAACAGAGAAAGATAGAACACGGACCTTGAGCCTTCCTGCCATACCCATATTCCAACGCCACAATCAGCAAACATTCGAAGGGTCGAACCTGGTATCAAATTATTATCTCCGGAATAGTAGGGGCACAGCTTGCCGACTCGGAGTTTACCAAGCAAGATTTGGAGCGCGGGCGACGATGCGGCTCCCAATAGCCACGGAATCACGTCCTGATGTGACTATATGCGCCTGAAGTTGAGTTGAATGTGACATCAGCGTGGCATTAGGCATTAGAAGTTTACCGGTCGAAGGGGATTCCAGCGTAGGCTTGATAGTTCAGAATGTTCAAGTCGCTAGAAGCCTGTTTCTAATTAAAAGTCATCAGTACATGATCAATCGTAGAAGAGGACGATTTACCTAGGTAAGCTCGTGGAGTACTTCTGGCCACTTTGAAAGTCTCCTGATTCTCTGTATTCCATCTATACGTCTCGAGCTCTTTTCTGTACCTCAGAAGGCTTGATCTCCAGATGTAGGTGTTCCATCTCCTTCGTCGTTTTTGTCGATGCGAACGAGGACTGCATGTAGAATAACATCTGTCGCCGAGTCATCTTGTCTTCGGCTGTGATCACTCAGGAACAGTGAGGTAACCATGCCATACCCGCGCTCAAAAGTCACAGAATGACGGGAATGGCGAGGCGATATTGGAAGCCCAATGTTAATCCGGCCGAGGTCGACTCGATCTTGAGCTTGTCTCCAAGGGTGGCGTGGCAAATGGGCAGGCTCAGTGTCGACCTCGAGTGAATCAATCCTGAGACGTTGCCGTCCCTCATTTGACTTTACCTCTCACATGCGAGAAAGGAGGCATATTTGGCTAGTCTAATATCGGCACTGGTCAGAGTGGGGTGTCGTCTACGAGACGCGGAGCATATTGACGGATGAGAATGACCATGCAAATCACCGATAGTCGATGTAGCTATGGGGTCAGAGATAGACGGTGGATAGATACCAACGAGACACCGCCCACACGGTCACCGTCTTGTTCAGTCGTGCAGGAAACGATAAAAGAATAATCAATTGCTCCCGCTAAAAGGAAGACAGCAAAGCGTCTAAGCATTACTAGAAGTTGAGAAGACATTTCTGAGCACTAGATATGCATCAATCAGTCAGCTTGCCGCGCATGAATACAGTACCGACTAACCGGGGAGCGTCTCCTCAACTTTCAACTTGACAGCACTCATTCATATCGAACATCCATTGTTCGAGTTCATTTCCGTAACCCCTTCCAATAATTGGCGAGCAGCATCCCGCCCCTGACGTGTGAATTTCGTTGAGTGTCGGAACAGCGAGCGACAAGAAGCGAGAAGATATCTGGTTGATACCCACAGATCGGCAGCAATTGGTCGATCAAGGGTCCGTAACCTACTGGAGATGTTAGTCGTTCGACAACGGGGAGCGAGAGAAACAGTACTTTTCTATCACGGTCGTTCCCCTTCCGATGCCAACCAAACGCCAAACTTGAGTAATGCTAAATCCAAGAAGGCTGTAGTTACGTCATTCTCGAAGCCAAGTTTCTCAGAAATCCCTTGGATCTGAGAAGAATGGAAATTGATTAACCAGAGAAACGGAACACTGATCACGTACCTTAAATTGACGACAGTCTGAGTGGTCAAGCCGAAGTATACAATTAACGCATGCAATTCTCTGCGAGCGATCTTCGGCCGTGATTTCGAAATGTTGAAGACGGGCTGAGCGGCCAACCAAACAATAATCGTGTTGGTGCGCGTGGAGGCCAGTATGAGAACTGCTATCCGATGCGGGTTCAATGTTCCCTGCGCAGCCAAGATTAGCTCTGCCTGGGTGGGAGAAATGTCCCAGAGAGTGTACCAGTCCGCCTCAGATAAACAAACCACAATCTAATGCCTTATAGAGGCGTTTAGCCATCAATGCAAAGCGAAGACGTCGCCATAGTGGGAGGATCGACAACCGGAATTTGGCAGTCTAATAGGGGAACTGGTGAGTTCAATAAAAGAGGAAGCTGAATAGTACACACGATCCGCCTCGTTGACCGTGGATTGATCCTTCCGTATCGAAGGCCGCACATATTCAGCGCATCAGCCCGTTGCATCTTCGGCAGGAGGGTCTCGGAGTAGCGTAGTCCCAGTAACGCGGGTTTCAAGGATGATCTCGATATCTAAAGTCAGCCAGAAGTGACAAAATGTAAGAATACGACGCACATGGACGGCTCGCAAGATGAACAGATCCACGACTCCGTGCGAGTTCTCTTTTCGCATCTGCACGCAGGTCTGCTTTTCCGTAGGCTGTGGCTCCGTACCATGACGGACCGGAGCACTCACAAGGGTGGCGCGTGTAAACCCCCGCGAAGATTTCGCTTCTCCTCTCGCGTCGTCGTTCGCTCAATCAGGATACGCGTAATCCAGTGGTCCGTCTCAGTATCTGTAAAGCCTAAACCAGCTTTGAAGACTGCAGAAGGTTAAGTTAGGTGAGTTCATGCGTAGATAGTAAGCAGGCACACCAGGCGAGCCAAAAGTCGGCCATCTTCTGACGATAGTCCTTCAAGAATGTCTCTTCATGATCGGCGCTGAGTAGGGTGCGAACGGGTCGATTCTAAAGTGTAGCCGGCGTTCCAGAGGTCACCCGGTCACCAGTCCGGTCAAGCTTCGAGCATCGTCGTCTCATCCTGCACAGAATGGCATCGTCCTATCTGGATTCTGTGCACCAAGTCACAAAACGAGCGGTAAGGCCCACCTCAATCGGCTGATCAGCGTGACATAGTATCGCGTCCATGATGAAAGGATGATAGTGGATGAGGATGAAAATGGTGGGAGCTACGGGAATCAACAAATGGCAACAAGTCGGGACACGGGCCGCGGGCCGTGATTCCAGCAACTAGTTTGACCGAAATATCTATTTGCCAGATTGCGAGATTCAGCAAGCTTGATGGACGTTTTCGGGCGGCAGAAAGCAATGAACGCGATGACACCAGTGACTATGCACAGCGTCATGTATTGGATCCTTCATCTAGGCGTATTTCTTTCTTCAGATTATTTTGATAGTGCTCATAGAATCTTTATTCCGTCCTTGAAGCGTCCTGACATGATGGTCCTCAAAGTTTGAACCTTACAACAAGTTCAGGGAGAAAGGTAAAGTCTGACGTCCACAGGCAGAGACTGTGCTGGCACATATGACAGCAGTAACAAAGCGAGGCTTGTGTATCGTCCGTTGCTGGACTTCCCGACGAAAGAATAACTATGAACCGCATTGAACTTGGATTTCGCCAGGATCTTGCTAGCTGCGAGCCCAAACAACCCGACATTTTGAGGCAAGCATAGACGCGTTTTCTCAGTTGAATCGTCACAGGTCCCTCTGTCGTGTCAGTCCACCCTTTCCCAGAGTCGCGGGGCATACTTCCCAAGTACTGAAACAAACCATTCGACGACTCGACAAGGCCGTTAATAGAATTCTTTCCCTCAAACCCACGGCCCCATTTCGTGAACTCTTGTCCAAGGATTGTGTGTTTTGTGAGTGGTATTTCTTTTCTTTTCCACTGTCCCGCAGACCATGAAGGAATTACTGATGTAGACATATAGACGCGTCCAGCACCGTCGCCAGGGTCTCTCGTCGACACCCGTGAATTGTTAGGACAGCACAAATCATAATGTATGTTCCGCATCTTTTCATCGTTGGATGCAGCTAATGGCGGTCTGCAGTAGATGCATCGTTATACACCGGTTAGCTCTGCTATGTTTCTTCAAGTATCATTCATTAACACCTGTTCATCTCCTATGCCTCCGTGATATACCCCGTATTTCGCAAGAGTCTGTGGCCACTGCTTCCCCTATGCATTCGATAGTAATCGGAACGCGTGGAACACTCGACGTGACGGCGCTGGAGTATGGTTCCGCTCCATAGGATGCCGTGATGCCTAGCAGGATGGAGATGGTTTATTGGGAAAATGCACGCTGCGCTGGTTAGACTGGCGAGATCTCTCAAGGGTGAAGCAAAGGAACCTTGCTCTAGGAAGAATATTACCAGCAAGAAAGATCTTGACGCTGCTTCGGCGGCATCCACATTCGACTTGGAACCTCTGACATGGGCGGGATAATAAATCCTAAAAATATAAATAAGAACGGAAGAAAAACAGTCGAGATTACGCTCATCGTCGATCGTGATGAGGAGGAGACACCGCAGACGCGATGACAAAATTTGGCCCTGAAACAGAGAAAATTCTCGTCATACCAACTCCTCGGGTCACCACTCTGAATCAATATATGTTTCTGAGTCAAGGAACATCAAGTGCGCGGGAAAGGACCTGTATCTATCCGCCTTTGCCGTGTACGGTTGTTCTGGATATCTAACAGGTTCTTTCCAGTTTCACTACACGTAGTCGATTAGTATACAAATACCATATCGCAGCGAGAAGTACAATCGTTTTTATGGACAGCAGAAACGGCTCTCGGTGGTTAGTCTTAGGCTGCATGTAATCGGAAGAAACGAAACAACAACCGTAATCTTCTTGTTCTCGCCCATAGTGGCGTCTGAAAGAAGCTCAAAAAATCATCCTTAGCTTGGCGAACAAAGAAGAGCTTACCTGGAATGGGGAATGTCCTCAATCACGAACTTATATCCATAACAAGGTCTATGTTGGGGTCCCACAAAGCATCCCCACCCCGCGAGGTAATCCCAACATCGAACATTGTACCATGGTATCCTCACAGCAACGTCCGTATACAGCATCGATTTCAGCATCTAGTCGAGATGCCAGCTTCATGTAGCACCACACTGGACTCCGGAATATGGACAAGAACGCCAGAGGTCCCAGAAAGTTTCGCATCACCGAGGAAACTTTAGCTAGTACTTGACTTTATGGAGGGCCCAAAGATGATGAGACAAGGTAGATATTCGGATCAACGTTCACCCCTCTGTTATTTTGTTTGACACAGGCATACTTCTGTATGAAAGACGGTCAAAAGTCGTTCAATCGTAGGGGAAGGACGACCTACCTTTGCAAGCTCGCTTGCGTCTATTCTCCAAATAGTTGTTCCTCTCCCTTTTCCATCAATATGTCTCGGCCTCCGGTTGGTACCATTGGGGTCTCACTATGCAGATGGCCTATTCACTTCGTGTACTCCCACCCATCTTTCTTCCGGTGACCTCAATCCTCAAAAGTAAAATCAACCAGCTCTTTGCGTGGCTAATGCTTTTGGCGAAGCAACATCTTCTCTCGTTCTGCTTCATGGAATCATAATCTTCGAGTCTGGACTAATGATGTTAAGCTATGAATCCGATGGAAAAAAAGGAGAGCCTACCTGTTGCCTCTGGACCCCATCGTTGTCTAGGAAAATCTCGAACCATGACGTCTGTTTGAAGCTTGGTTCAGAGAACATACAGAAGCCCGACCACATCGCACACTGCATACGATTACTAAGCCTGTTCGGTCATGGTGGTAGAAGATGGAATTGACTGCGGGGGGCTTTATTTAAATACGAAACACCAGAAGCCCTGCCTGGTCCGAGTCTTGAATGTAAATGAATAGCTGGTTACAACGAGGCTGATAGGAGAAAGCCGGACGATGGAAGAACCATTCGTCATCACCAGGAGAAATATATTCTTCTGAAAAAGAGGGCACCGTAGGGAATGGGAGGAAGATATGCGCATAATACTGTACCGAATGAATCTCACATAACAGGTCAAAGAACCATAATCCGTGGCTATAGAGACACGTTTCAACGACTTTGAGATGCTCATTACTTCCTACGACCCGTTATTTCATGAGAACGTAATGGAATTCAAGCCGAGTGAATCTTACCAAACGGAAGGCAAAGAACTGTGTTTTGCAATGGTATTTTGTATCGTGCCTCAGTTTAGGAAATGTCTTGATGATTTCTCAGAATGTTTCCATTCAGCCATGCACGACGAAACTGAATTGAAGCTATTGAAAGTAGTTAACGAGTGGTCGGGAGAAGAACCGGGTCCATTTTTGATCCGGCGAGACCCGGCCCGATGAACCGAACAAAGTGAAGCAAACCAAAAGCAAACAAAGACGCGCTCTTGCCTCCACCCTCGTGTTCTGACGTCGTCGTTCGATTCTTCATCTACCGCGGCCCAGTCACGTCTCCAGGGCGGCGAAGAATTCCTGAAATCTCGAGAGGGCCACCGACTCAAAAAAATACCTTCGACCGACTCCAAACGCACCCGCAGACCGCAGCTCATGCCGAAGCTGTAGATGAGATTACAATTTCGTCGTTTTCCGGCCTCATGAATATCACTGTTAAAGGAGGTACGCGAACTACGCAATTGATATGACTATGCCCGACCAACATATTGTCAAACAGACACGTCCAGTTAAGATAGGTACTTTGTAGGGGTTTATAATACCATACAGGCTCCCGAATGAGATCCTTACTTACGCTAAAGGTACATAAGTCCATTCTTCGAGCAGTGGGAGTGTCTCACAAGCGCAAATAGTTCGAACTTCCTATCCAACTACTCTCGGAGCTGAGGTGCGTTCGCCTACAGTCTGATCATATCGCTTATTGAACCATATTTCGATCCCGCAAGATAACACCAGGAAACGTGGCCTGAGAGTACTGCAAGGTCAGGCCGTCTCGGTATTGAGCACAGGCGATGAATGATGTTTCGGAGAACGCGCGCAAGAGGCTGCATGTCCATGTTGACCCGAGACGACGGGACCTGATCAAGATAAATGACAACTATGCTTCTACAGGTCTTCCCTTGATGACATGCTCATATGTAGCCTCTGCATCAGCTTTGAAGCCTTCTATTACGCTTGTGTTCGAAGCTCAGAAAAATCAAGCAGAGAGGTATCACACCAGACTTGATCTTTAAGTCACAGCCAATCGGTGTGGCATCCACTTCTTCCTGGTACGAGTCTTTTATCTTGACGCCTACAAGCACCTACTGATCCTAGAATAGCTTTTCTGGCTTTGACGGTATTCTTGGGTAAGCGAGGGATCGCTCCTTCCTTTGTTCAAATGGTTCTGTGTAACGGTCTAAGTTTTTTCTAGGCACCCTGTCGCCAGCTACTACTACACTAATATGCACTGTCACCGATAATCTCTATAGGCAGAGATCAATCACAGGCGATGCAGTTAATATGTACTTTGCACCTACGACGCAAGATAAGATCGTCATCGGAGAACTTTCCTGCGGTCTGTACCTAAGACTTTTCAGCACATCGTTTCTGTCACGTACTGGTTGTAATTCCATTCTAGGCGGTTCGGACAGTTCAAAAATAACCGGCAGTTTTGGCTACGCATACGTTCTTCATATCTGATGGGATCTTTCGCTTCATGTTGAATATTTATACAACAGACCGATTACGACCACCTACCCAGCAAGCGTATACTGGGGTATTGACGAATCCATCCCCTATGTAACCTCGACGACCATCCTGTCTTCACCTGTTGGTATTGTCAATACCGGTAAGTCTTTTTGAATCGCGTTTCTGGTCGTATTCTGATGGAGTTGAACATAGGAAGTACCCTGGTCTACAATGCTTCCAACACATTCACCAAGTACAAGTCGGCTACCGGTGAAACCCTCACGAGTCTTCTTCGCATTACCCAGCCCAGTACTCCAAGCTTTCCAATCTCTCCATCAAGATCATTGGTGTAAGTAAGTGGTCTTCTCTTCTTTGCGGAGGATCGTTGCTCATAGAACAGCTCGTTTTTATTTCCAACGTTTTGAAGCCGTGCAAGGGCCTCAACAGATCGCTGTCCTGCCGGCAAGTGTGAGTCTTTTGACGTCTCATAATTCCCTGTATTAACTTTCTCTGGCCTCACCCGAAGAACAGCGGGGAAATATACATGACGGGTACCTTGTAATCCGCCGCCGTTACTGTAGCCGCTAGGCAAACGATGTGATTCAAATTATCATATCTCAATCCGGTGCCGTATATCGCTTTACAGATGCAGCTGCTGCAAACAAAGTGAGTCTACATTACGGCGTTTCAGCGATGTTACTTTCACTCATATCGCCTGAACCTTCGAAGATAAAAATACCACACCAGTCAACGCAAAGCCCGCATCCATTGTGATCTTTTAGCCCAAGACAAGAACCCACGAGCGAAACGTTCTGAGTCGAAATCATGGCCGGTAAGTAAAGCTTTGTACAAAGTTGTTTTGCTAATACTTCATCTATGTAGGTGCGGAATCCACCCTGAATCTGCTCAACGCAAATCCTCCTATATTCATGGAGCCCACGCCATGGTCAGTAGATGACTATTCAAGTCAGTATCCTTTATGTTTACCTTTAAGCCTTCTAGACCCGAAACTGCGCGGAACCATACGGTGAGAAGGATTCTCCATATTTTCACACATTGATCGTGTTTTTTGCTGATATCCTCCATGCTTAGTGTCCCGTCGAAATGGACTCAGGACTAATCCTACAGAGCCCAACGCCCATAGTGGTAAGTGCTCCCGCTTTATAACCTAAGTCGGTATTGGCTTATTAAACTCCAGTGCAAGGCTCATACTTGGCGTCAAAATGGATGGCCTAAAGGCCTTGGGGAGGCGATGGCCGACGACTCATCAATTTGTCAAATCAATGGACCATTACAGCCATTCTCCTGGTTAGCACGTTTTGGTCCATGCGAGGCTTGCGTCGCCAAAGCCACACTGTAAGTGGTCAGCTTCCATTTCAGTTTCCGCCTTAGTGATTTCTTTAGACAGTAAGGGTCTCGTTGTGATACTATCAATTTCTTTATGCAGATTTCGCGAAGCGTTAAGGTTTCGTTTTATTATGTTACAAAGATGGCTTGACTTGACTCACACTCGAATCAGGAATACGTCCAGTCCCTCTACATTGACCCGATGACGACGAGAACAAACTGGCGATATACGGAAATTATGAGAGGTGCAAGCAACAGGAAGTCGGGTACAGAATGTGACAGAATAGTAAGCTTCTCTGGCAAAGACTAGTACGGCAATTCATTCTAACACGTCTTCATAGGTCGCTCGGACTGGACGTGACCGCTAGCAGTGTGAATCCTGGACAACAGTAACGATTCGGATGATTTCGCGTACGCGTAGACCACTATTTCATACGTATTATTGAATCATGCCTGTCGTCAATGAGAATTTCCATCGCCGAACTTTTCTTGATATTCTGGGATCCGTGATATAATTGATCAAAAGGCTTCACGCGGCTACGACACGGGGTTGACAACATCGTGAATTCATGTTCAATAGTCTCTTCCTCGAGATCAGCGCTCTCATCACGAGTTGAAATTTACTGAGGACATAAGCTATAACGACCAAGGGACTATCAGGCAGATTCAAACCTTCGTGCCGCATAATTGAATAGGATATCAAGAACTCTTGTATCGGCCTTCTGTTGTTCTGAACGCTGACATTGTCCTCCGAATCTCAATCAAAAGCTTTGTACGATTCCTGGAATGTTACCTGTATACAAACGAGTGTGTGCTTTTGTCATCGAAATATCGCGTGAAGGTGCGCAAGTCCGGGATTGACCTCGATTTTACAGGCAACAGCCATCAAAATCCACGCGTCAGTGAACAGGACAATGATAGTGGTATCGTGAAGCTCTCTATTTGAAATTTTCATGGGAGTTCATGACATTTTTACATGAATGAAGATTCAGTGAGGACTTTATCGGATTGTTATATTGCATCGCTCACTGAGGACTTTTTTGAGCGACCTCGGCGCTCTCAAACACATTCTAAAGGGGGCTCCTCAATTGGTTGAACAAGCATTCATAATTACTATAGTCTTATGAGAAAGAGGAATGAAAATCAAGTAGATAGAACAAGAAATTTTGGAACAGTACAGGAATGTAGTCTGGTGGAGTAATGAGATAAACGTAAGAGCAGAGACAGAAAGAAACGCAAGAATACAAGGTCCTTTGCAATGTCCGAACACCTCATTGACATCAGAGGAGAATTACTTTAGAATGCCGCTCTGCAACCTCAAGTTCCTGAAGCTTCCTTCTTTCGTCCTCATCCGCTATACGTATGACCGATAATTTCTCGAAGCAGTTACTCTTTCGCTGGTGCCCAAGAACCCAATACTTCATGAAGACCTCCGTGTCGTTATTGCCTATTAGTGCATACAAGCCTTCCGGTATTTGGTACTGATGATTAGCGACGACCTTGATTCTGTGGGGTGCGCCAGTGCGATCTTTGACGACCAGTTCTCCCCGCCGAGGATTCCCGTCGTGCGATTGGTCAGCCAATCCGCACACCTCGCCTAACCTGATACGGGGCCCACGATACAGGACTATTTCAGAAAAAGGCAACATGTAAATGCCAATGTCTCCTATCGCCTTAGCCTCGTCACTTGACGGGAGTGTCTGCGTCATCACCTGCTTCCACGATGGTCGCCAACGTTTGGTTCCATTTCCCGGCTCAGGGTAATAGAAGAATAAATCCGCTCGAGTATCACGGTACATCGCTTTCACAAGGTACCTCCAGGCACCCTCTTCAGACTGCGCCATATTGTATACTGGGAGCCATTGCACATCGATGATGTATGCCACACCTGCGACTTTATCCAGAGGTTTCGCTGACACTCGTTTCTGCATCTCCGATAAGACAGCTAATACTGAGCTATCATGCCGCATGTGTCGCAAAGATGTGAGTTGTTCATCAAACCTGGTTCTTATTTCTTCTTCCTTTCTGCCCTCATCACCGGTCTCCCCGCAAACGACCGTTTCGGTTCCTCCGTTTCTCGTGTAAGGGACTTCCTGCAGCGTCCATGCTCGGTTAAACCAACATCGGTCGCTCTCAAAGTAGCCCTCTTCGAAAATCAATGGCCGACCCAGCCCGCAGAAGTAGCATACCACCGCGCGATCCCTATCATAGACACTCCCGATGGTGGGGACGTCGATTGCCCACTCCTCCACGCGCAGGTACTCGTTCTTCCCGCCCTCCTGCCTCAAACACAGAACATCCAACCACGCGTACTCCACTCCGAGGTTCAACATCTCGATGCGGATGAGATCAAGATCGGCATCATTCGGCATGGGCACGGGCCACTCGTTTCCGTTGATGGGGGTCCACACGTCTTTGCGATGCTTCTCGTCCACCCATGCATGTGATATCCCCCACGGCCTTTCGGGGGTGACCCACGATGGTAACACCCGGTTAGCATACAGATCCCAGATGCGCCGGGGGGGCATATCTGGGTCAATGATGTCCCTGCCGGTCCAGCTAGCCCATCGAGAATAGAAGCTCTTCACTCTTTCTTGCAACGCCTGCAAAGAACTTAGTTCGCGGCTACAGGTCGCGAAGTCAGACCAATGTGGGCGTAGATGCGCGTAGACTTTGCCAAAGTCGTAATTTTGTGCAACGTAGGATTGGAGAACACCGCATAAGGACACAGAATGCATCGAGTCCATCAAGTGCTTCACATAGGCAAAAGGGGAAACTATCTCTTGCATGATCATGCGATATTCCAGCGGTAGTTTACTCCGTAGCGTCCCGCTGTGGTTCCTCTGTGGCGTGGCGTTCAGGACCTTCCCGAAGACACAAGGGAGGTCCAGATTGTATGATGTGCCGAGTGTAGCATTAAGGTTCTCTAGGACTCCATCGACACCGAGGTCAGCGCATGGTGTGTCGGCGAGAGCGGATGATATTACAGGGTTTCTACCAATGTATGATCGTTGCTTCAACACCGGAATACTTGATTCTACTCGGCCAGTTTCAGCAAGGGCGGAGAGCGTGACCTCGGGCAAACTGTTGTGCTCCATCAAAAAGAAGACAACAACGTTCGTTGTAGTTGACGTAGGTTGGTACCCCTTGGTCGTACTAAGAGGTTTTAGCCGTGGTGTCTTCGTGGTCAGAATGAAACAATGTGGACCAGCGCGCGGACCATCAAAACGTGTCGCCATCAGCTTCGCTGTTGAAATGGGCGCCCAAAGATTTAGAGCACCATTGCGGAAGAGGACATATGCAAATATTATTGGAAGTATCGTTACGTTATGCCGTGATATACATCTGAATTCATATAAGAGATAGACGCTAAGAGTTCCGTGAGATCTCACACCAGTTATACCAGTTTTTCAGGGGACAAACAGTGTATCCGATAACTGCATCGTTATTTGACGCATATATCAGTCACTCTTACAGGCCACAGCTCCATCAACGCGGCAGTATCAAAGCTCGGCGTGTGCACTGCCAAACTCACTCAGATCACAAAATATCCGGATTTATATTCTGCACCGTAAGATCGAACATCTTTATAGGACGAGAGACTCACGGTCTATCACGTACTTAATCTAACGTTCTGTGGTCATTGAGTGTGCTAAACAAAGCATTTGTTAGCGAGGCACGTGTAAGATAAAATAAATGGCATAGCGTACGAACGTCAAATAGCTCCCGAGACCCATCCGTAAACCCTATATGCATCCTCTCGAAAACTCAGGGAAAAGGTCAAGGGGAGTACCGAGGGATCGGCTCAACTGCGTGCAATGGTATACCATGCAAAAATTATTCCTTCGCCGGAAGTAAAAGCAAGAGAGACAAACAGCCCTTACATTCTCCTTATCGGACCAATGGTTACTGCCACCGTGTGCGAGATAAAGAAGCCTGAAGAGAAATAAGAACGGAAGAGAAGGGACTCCATCGAGAGGCTCGTCATAGATCATGATGACGAGGTCCCGCAGACGTGGTGATGACGGCGACCTCCGGGTGTCTACTCCAAAATTCATTCCAGTTAAAATCACGGCTGGCGTGTTGAGTTTCGGGCAAGCGACCACTTGGAAAAGGACAAGTCTCTACTTTTGTGGTGTAAGGATCCCCCTGGTTCAAGGTGTTCAGGCAGGCAAAGCTTATAATTCCCGGTCGCAAAATCAAAGTAGCTCTAAAATCCTTAAAGAAGGTGAATGATATTTTATTTAGCATGGTATTTTATGCAGAACTCACTTTAAGTCGTACTGAACACCAGAGTTATTTTTAACAATGTTAACACGCCACAATGCTACGCGCTTTCTCTTTTCAAAATCTGTCTTGAATCCCTTTATCACATCAAACAAAGGAACATCAGAAAACGCACACGGACAGGGAGATAACATCGCTCTCCTGGATCTGCGGTATGCGGTTCATCTTCCGACTCATTGTTGTTCCATTGAATGGACAACTGCAGGCTGTAAAGCGTACAGCAACAAATGAGCGCTGGTCCGCAGGCGAGCTCCACATCTTCTGATTCTATCAATTCAACAGCAACGATCTCCGGTAACACCTTGACCTTCGACGATTAATAATGCAATTCAAACAACTTCCGTTGATACACTTACGGACTTTCTCCAGGACTGCACGAGCGTCTCTCTCAACACGAACACAGAGTGTTTCCCTTTGGGTTTCGTACCATCGCTCAGCGTACAAACGGGCGGCTATCTTTCTGTGTGCGTAAGTTTGTAGAAGCGCACGAGTCCTATTTGTTGATTGATTAATGGGCGATTACGTATCAGGAAGTAAGAAGTACCGTCCTTCCTCGCTGATAGCGAAAACTCACACATTAGCTAGGAATTCCCATCTGCCACACACTCATGGTATTATCTGAAAGGACGTCATTCAGCCTCAGCTTCCTCAAGAAGGACGAGCTTACCATAGCGAGCAATATTTCCCTCGACCCTCTGCTACTCTAACAGCTCCGCTCTCAGCTGATTGACAGTGAATAGAATTGGTACCCGGTTCCGTTCCTTAGAAAGATATCGATGGTTCCAGAGTTACAGCAAGACGGAAATAGCGAGGTAGTATTAGAAGCTTGCCATTCACGCCTGTCGAGGTTGATTTAAAGTCGAATTGAGAGTGCGAGTTCTGCCGTCTGAGGCCAGGGAGCAGACAAGGGGGCTCGGAGTTAACTTCGAACGGGTACAAGGCATCAATACCACACCATCCCCGGAACATCAGGTGAGAAGCTAGAGTGAAAGCAGCAAGAACTTTCCCTCGAGCACCTGTTTTTTGAAACGTAACCTCTCGCATGCAGGAAAGGCGTCATGTCTGGCTAGTTGGAAATCAATGGTCATCAGAGTGTGGAGGAACGCGGGAGTTATGCAGAGATTTCATCCTTCGAGCAACGGCCGTAAGCTAGAAGTGCAATAGGAAAAAGGGCTTCACAAAGCGTACCTGGACGCGCGCCATGTATTGACACAGCATTCCGAAGCAGGGCACTTGGAGCGTGGCGACGATGGGGCTCCTAATAGACACAAAACCACGCCCGAATGCGGCTATATGCGCCTATAGAAAGGCGGTCAGAACAGGATCAATCGGAGAAGAGGACAACTTACATGGGTAAGCTCGTGAACGCGTACCTTCGGTCCTTCTACCGAACGTCAAAAGTCTCCTGTATCCCATCCATACCTCTGGAGCTCTTGTCTGTACCTTCGGATGCTCGATATCCAGAAGTAGATGTTCCGTCGCCGTCGATACAACCGAGGACCCTATGCTGAACAAAAAATTTTCGCCGAGTCATCTTGTCTTTTGCTGATTAACGAACATTGAACATTGCTTTCGAACCTTGGATGACGGTAAGCACAGGTGGAATATAGAAAACGCCAAGTCTACCCTTCGGAACGCTCCGCCTCCGCATCCAGCCGTCGCCCTTGATTCGAATGTTCGAGAGGTCGGGACCTTTGTAGAGATCCCATCTGCCTCCAGCTTTCCGGCGTTCTAAACCAGCGTCCTTTATCTTCCTTGGTATCTTCATGGGGGATTGGACGAGCTTGAGTTGCAGCTGACTACCTCTGCACTCGTATCCATCCATCTCTACCGGTGACATCTTCACCTAGTCATTCCGATAAGCCCATTCCGGAGGCCTAATCGACGTGTCTGTCGACGAGGAACGTGTGAATCCTGACTGAGGTGGTTGGCGATTGTTTGTGGCGCGATTTTACACAGATAATAAGGCATTCTGGAATGGAGACAGCCGAGCAGTATAAGATGAAAGCACAATCAACTGATCTTGCTAGACGACAGACAGCAACGTATCTAATCATCACTGGAGGTCGAGAAGAGATTTTCGAGAACTAAATACGTATATCTATCAATCAGTCAGCTTCTTTCGCATGAATAGATCATTGACTAACCAAGGAGCGTCTCTTTAACTCGGCACCGAAAGATCCGTCGGTCGATTTCATTTCCGTGGCCGGTTCGAACAATTGGCGAAGAGTAAACCGCTTCTCACGTGCAAATCGCGCCGAGTAAGGCAATGACGAACAAGAACAAGTGTGGCGGAAACCTGTAGATCTGCAGCGATCAGACTATCAAAGGTCCGTAACCTACTAGATATGTTAGTCATTGGGGACAAGAGGGAGTGAGAGATGTGCATCATACCTTCTGCCACGCTCGTTCCCCTCCCGAAGGGAATAAAAAGCCAAAGTTGAGTACGGAATCCCGAAATACGGTAATTACGACATGACGGAAGCCGGTTTCTCATCGGTGATCTGGGGAAATAGAATTTATTATTAACCTACAGTCGAAAAGAGCACTGATCATGTACCTTACCTCGACAGTAGCGATGAAAGGCGAAAGCTGAAGTCTACAGCGGAAGTGTGCCGTTCTGCGTCAGCAATTTTCGCTTGTGCCGATGCGTTGAGGATGGGCTGGGGCTCCAATGGAACGGTAACCGTGTCGGCACGCGTGGAGGCCAGCATTACGACAATTATCTTATGGAAGCGAACGTTCCCTGTGCAACCGAGATTAGTTCTTCCTGGGCGGGAGAAACGTCCGGCACAACGTACCAGCCTGCCAGAGATAACCTAACAACAATCCTGCACCTTACAGTGACATTCAGCCATCCAAGTAGTTAAGACGTCGAAACACTGGGGGAATCGACGACAGAAATAAGACAACCTGCTACAGATACAGATGAGTTCAACAATGGTCAAAAGGAAACTGAACAGTACACACGATACTCCTGGTAGTTTGACTATAGAATGATCCTTTCCTCTCGAAAGTCTCACTTCATTGGCGCGTTCACCCCTTACATCTTCAGCAAAAAGGTTTCAAAGTCGCATGGTTTCAGTAACATAAGTTTGAATGACGACCCCGACACCTAAAGAGTCAAGACAGAGGTGAGCAGACGTAACGAAATACAGGAATATCTCGCACCGTGCACGTGATGGTTCCCAAGTTGAGCAGATCCAAGACTCCGTACGAGTTCTGTTGTCGTACCTCCATGCAGGTTTGCTATTTTATACGCTGTAAGTCAACGCCCCACGGGTTGACGGACCAGAGTACTCACAGGGAGATGGTATATCAACACTACAGCGAAGATTTCCCACATCATATCGCCTCGCCCTCCCTCAATGAAGATACGCGTAATCCAGTGGGCTGTCTCGATAGCCGTCGAGCCAAGCTGACTTTGCAGCCTGCAGAAGGCCATCTCAGACGAGTCCACGCATAGATGGTATGCCGACACACCATGCGCACCAAACTTCGGCTGTCTTGTGATCATGGTCCTCTAAAAGTGTCTCGTCATGATCTCCACTCGGTAGGTCGCCAATCTGTCAATCCTGAAGTGTAGCCGGCGTTCAAGAGGTTAAGCCCTGTGCGCAGGATGGAGTCGTCCTATCTGCGCATCAAGTCACAAAAGGAGTGATCAGAGTCAGAGAAAGAAAGCTCAGCTCAGTCGGCTGGTCAATGTGACAGTATTACGTTCATGATGAGACAATGAGAGTGGAAGAGGATGAAAATGGCGGGAGCTACGGGAATCAACACATGGCAACAAGTCGGGAGACGGGCCGCAGGCCTTAATGGTGATAGCTCACAGCGTCGGTAGATTTAAACACGCGACGAGAGCGTTGATCTCGAAGAAGAGACTATTAAATACGTATTCAGGATGTAATCGACTCCCCGTCATAGAACCACGCAAAGCACTTTCGATTCATTATATCGCCGATCCAGAATAGCAATGGTGATGGAAATTGTCATTGACAGCAGGCGTGCTTCAACGCAAACAGTAGTCTACGCATACGCGTGATTATCCGAATCCTCCAAGAATCACACCGTCGGCGCCATTGCTAGTGATCACGTCCAGTCTAAGCAACATATGAAGACGTGTTAGAATGCATTACCGTTCTAGTTTTTGCCGGACAAGCTTACTCTTCTGACATATTCTGTACCCGGGTTCGTGTCGCTTGATACCCTGCACCTCTCAGCAGGATAATTTCCATATTTCGCCGTTTTGACCTTGTCTTGATGTAACGTCAACTAGAAGTATTCCCTATTTGAGTATGGGTCAAGTCAAATCATAATTTGAAACGTAATGAAACGGAATCTTAGACCTCCTCCGAAATTTGCATAAAAAATTGATATTTCCGACTACAAGACCCGTACTGTCTAAACAAATTAGCAAGGCGGCAACTGGAATGGAAGATTACTACGTGCAACTTGACTTTTGCGACGCAAGGCTCGCAATTCCGGAGATGTGGTAATCAGGAGAATGAATACGACGGTAAAATAGTGGGCCAATGGTCCGTTGATTGGACAAATTGACGAGTCATCGACCGTCGCCTCCCCAAGGCTTTTCGGCCGGATGTTTTCCGTCAAGTATGAGCCCTGCATTGGAGATTAACGAGTCAAAACCGACTTAGATGATAAAACGGGAGTACTTACCGCTATTGGTGTTGGTCTCTGCAGGATTAGCCCCGAGTCCATTTTGACGTGATGCTAAGAGCGGAGGATATCAGCAAAAAAAAACGATCAAAGTATGCAAATATGGAGAATCCTTCTCACCGCGCGGTTTAGGGTCTCGGAGGCTTGAGGGATTAATAAAATACTGACTTCATTAGTCGTCTACTGACTATAGCGTGGACCCCTTGAATACAGAAGGTTTTGCAATGAGGAGATTCGGGCTGGATTCCGAACATAAATAAATGAAGTATTATCAAAATATCCTTGTGACTTACTGACCATGCTTTCGACTCCGAATGCTTCGCTCGTGAGCTCTTTTCCTAGGCTAAACGACAACAAAGAGCGGAGGCTTTACATTGGCTCTTACGGTATTTTATCTTCGAAGGTTCAGGCGATATGAGTAAAAGCATATCTGAAACGCCGTAATGTAGACTTACTTTGTTTGCAGCAGCTGCCCCTATACAGTGAAAGACGGTACCAGATTGAAATATCGAAGTTTGTATAGCATTGTCCGTCCAGCGGTTACATCAAGTGCAGCGGATGACAAGGTACCCGGCGTGTATCTTTCCCCGAGGTTCTTCAGGTGAGACTAGAGCAAATTAGTACAGGGAATTATGAGACGTCCAAAGACTCACATTTGCCGGGGGAACAGCAATCTGTCGAGGTCCTTGCACCGCTTAAAAACGTTCGCCATCGAAACGAACTATTATATGAGCAACGATCCTCCGCAAAGAAGAGGAGACAACTTACTATACCCTGACGCTTCATGTTTCGGAGCTTCATACATAAGTGTTATAGTAGGCTTCAAATCTGATGCTCGTGGATACAGAGGACTTATCGAGTGAAGACCTGTAGCATACCAGTCGTTTACCTTGATCAACGCATGAAAGCCTGTCCTCACGGGTCAACTAGGACATGCAGAGCCTCTCCCGCGTATTTTCCGAAAGGCCATCCATCGTCTGTGCGTAATAATGGGACGGCTTGACCTCGCAGCACTCTCGGGCCTCGGTCCCTGGTGTTGGGAGCGTAGGCACGGTCCGGTTCCTCCGCGATCACGTGCACCATATCCGTAGTTCTCCGGTTGTTTGTAGCTTACCTTGCACTATCACATCCATTTGCCTAGCGAACCCCGCGATACGGTTCCAGTGTTATCCTGCAGGAGCAAAATATTGTTCAATAATTGATACCATCCGACTGTGGGAAAACGCACCTGAGATCCGAGAGTCGTTGGATAGGAACTATATTCATTTGCGTTCGTCAGATACACCCATTTCCGGAAGAATGGAGTTACTTACACTAAAGTGCATGACAAACTCCAACAAAGTACCCATTTTGAATGGACATGTCTGTGTAACAGTATGTTTGTCAGGCATTTTCATGTCAGCCCCGTAGTTCGTGCACCTCATTCGAACATGGTACTTCGCAGCATGAAGGCAGACAACATCGCAATTATAGTAATCTCATCGTTACGGTATGAGCTGCGGCCTGGAGTCGGTCTAAGGAAGAATTCTCGAGTTTTTAGGAATTTCTCTGCCACGCCCTGGAGACGCAGCTGGACCGCAATAGACGAAGAATTGAACGACAACGTCAGAACACAAAGGTGGCGGGAGGCAACAGCGGGTCTTCCAAATTTGTTCGGTTCACCGGGCCGAGTTCCGCCGCATCAAAAAATGGACCCGATGAGTTCAACCCGGTTCTTCTCCCAAAACCACTCGCTAACTACTTCAGCAATGCTCCGCTTACAGTAACTCCAGTTTCGACGTACATGGCTGAATTGACACATTCTCTGAAATCGTCAAGAATTTGTCTGAACTGAGGCACGCCGCACGGTATAGAATTCAGTTCTTTGGATCAATGCTCCTTCTGCTTGGTAAGATTAACTCGGCTCGAATTCCTTTACGTTCTCATGAAAGAATGGGTATTTGGAAGTAATGAACGTCTCAACAAGATTAAGAGCGCGTCTCTGTTGCCGGGGATTACGGTGCTCTGGCCTGTTTTGTGAACGGTATATCGTCTTTTCTTTGAGATTCATTCGGTACGGTATCATACACATATTTTCCTCCCGTTCCCTAAGATGCTCTCTTTTTCAGCAGAATACATCTCTTCTAGGGATGACGAGTAGTTCTTCCATGGTTCATCTTTCTCCCATTGCCCTCGTTGTAACGACTCATTCACATTCCAGACTCGGACCAGGCAGGGCCTCTGAGGTCTCGTATTCAAAGCGCCTCCGTAGTGAATTCCATCTTGTACCACCATGACCGAACAGGTTTAGTACTCGTACGCCGCGTGCGATGTGGTCGGGCTTCTATATGTTCTGTGAACCGAGCTTCAAACAAACGTCATGGTCTTCGAGATTTTCCTAGACAACGATGGGGTGCAGAGCCATCAGGTAAGCCCGTCCTTTGTCATAAGATCCATGGCTTACTATAATTGCTCCAGACTCCAAGTTATAATTCCTTGAAGCAGAACGAGAGAAAACGGTGCTTCACCAACAGCATTGGCCACGCAAAGAGCTGCTTGATTCGATTTTCGAGGTCATCGGTACAAAGAGGGGAGGAGACAAACTACAGATAGAGATGTATGCCTCCCTCAATCAAAACGCCATAGAGATAAACATTGACCCGAATATCTAGCTCGTCTCATCATCCTTGGACCCTCCAGAAAGTCGAGGACTAATCAAAGCCGCCTCGCTGACGGGAGACTTCTTTCTGGGACCCTTGGCATAATTTTCCACATTCAGGAGTCTAGTTTTGCGCTGCAGGAAGTTAGTAGCTGGACTAGATGCTGAACTCGTTGCTGTACACGGGCGTTTCTACGAGGATATCGTGGTACGACATTTGATGTTGGGATTACCTCGCGGGCTAGGGATGTTTTGGGGCACGCCAAGATAGACCTTATTACGGATCCAAGCTCACCATGGACGAGCACGATGAGATTTACCTTGCTAGTTCAGCTGCTCTTGTTCTTTCTTCGCGAAGCTGTGGCCGATGTTAAGCGTCTTTCAGATGCCACCACGAGCGAGAAAAGAAGCTTATGGCTGCTATTTCTCTTCGTCCGATTATATACGGCCTAAGACTAACCGACGGAAGCTGTTTCACCCATAGACAAAAACGATTGTGCTTCTCGCTGCGAGATGGTATTTGTATACTAATCGACTACGTGCAGTGAATTGGCAAGAACGTGTCTGATATCCGGAACAACGGTACACGGCGAAGGCAGACAGATAGCTGTCGTTTCCTGAGCACTCAGAGTCCCTCGACCAGAAGCCGGATACTATCACGACCGGGATTTTGATTTTTTAGTAGACATCAGCAGAGTTCGCGCGACGAGATCTTTGACCGTGTTGGGCTCAATTCTTGTCATCGCATCTGCGATGCCTCCTTCTCGTCGCAATCGATATTAAGCTAATCTCGGCTGATTTTCTTCTGTTCTTATTTCATTTTTCAAGCGCTATTATCCTGCCCATGGTGTCATTGATCGCGTGGTGGTCAAATCTGATAATCGCTTAATGAATGATGCTTGAAGAGACATAGCAGAGCTAACCAGGGCATAAAGACACATCTACTGTGGACCGCAATCAGCTGTATCTAACGAAGAAAAGCCAAGGAACATACATGTATGATTTGTGCTATCCTATCAGTTTACGAGTGGAGCGTGTCGACGAAGAGACCCTGGTGAGGTGCTAGATGTGTCTATATATTAAATCAATAATTCCTTCTTGGTCAGCGCGGCAATGAAAAAGCAAAGAAATACTACGCACGAAATCAGTCGAAAACGCACAATCCCTAGAAAAGAGTGGACGAGACAACAGTGGGTTTGATGAAATATTCTTCTATTAACGGCCTTGTCGAGTCATCGAGTGGGTCGTTTCAGCGCTTGGGAAGTATGGCTTGCGCCTTGGGGAAAGGGTGGATTGACATGTAAGAGTTGGATGGAGAAGACGCGTCCTTGCTTGCCTCAAATTGTCGAGTTGTTCGGGCCTGCAGCCAGCTAGATCTTGGCGAAATCCAGGTTCGGTTCTATTTGTAGTTATCTTTCCTTCGGGAAGTCCAGCTCCGGACGATCCACGAGCCTCGCTTTGTTATTACTGTCCATTGGTGACACATTCCATGCCTGGGGACGTCAGACTTTGCCCTTCTCGCTGGAGTTGTTGTCGGGTTCAATTTTCGAGAGTCATCGCATCAGGACACTGTAAAACCGGGATAAACACTCTATGAGCACCATCGAAACAATGGTCTAAAGACAGAAATAAACCTAGTCGTCGGATCAAATACGTGACACCACCACCATAGGCACTGGTGTCATCAGGTTCATCCTTTTCTGCGGCCCGAAAACGTCCACCAAGTTTTCTGAATCTTGCAATCTGGTGAATAGGAGTTTCGGTCAAACCGGGTAAGGGAGGATTGAGCGAGACGGCGTCTTAGAGGACGGAGGAAGTCATGGATCTAAATAGGTGATGGGTGGTTGCTGGAATCACATTCACGGCCCGCGGCCCGTCTCCCGACTTGTTGCCATTTGTTGATTCCCATAGCTCCTGCCATTTTCATTCTCATCCACTGTCATCCTTTCATCATGGACGCAATACTATGTCACGCTGATCTGCCGACTGAGGTGGACCTTCTTTCTCCGACTCTTATTGCTCGTTTTGAGACTTGGTGCGCAGGATCCGGATAGGACAAGGCCATTCTGCGCAGGATAGGATGACGGGGTTTAACCGGTGACTGGGTGGCCTCTGGAACGCCGGCTACACTTTAGAATCCGCACATTCGCGCCGTCGATCATGAAGAGACATTCTTGGAGGACTATAGTCAGAAGACGGTCGATGTTTGGCGCGTCTGGTGTGCCTGCTTATCATCAACGCATAAACTCATCTAACATGACCTCTTGCAGCCTTCAAAGTCAGCTTGGCTTTACAGCTATTCAGACGGACCACCGTATTACACGTATCCTGATTGAGCCAACGACGAGGCGCGAGGAGAAACGAAATCTTCGCGGTGGTGTTCACACGCCATCTTTTTGAGTGCTCCGGTCTGGCATGGCGCGGAGCCAGAGTCTATGAGAAAGCAGACTTGCGTGGAGATGCTGAAAGAGAACTCGCATGGAGTCGCGGAGCTAATCGTCTTGCGAGCCATCTAGGTGCGTCATGTTCTAACATTTCCTTACTTCTGCTGACCTCTGTCTTTAGGTATCGGATCATCATCAAAACTCATGTTAATTACTTGGACTACGCTACTATGAGACCTTTTCGCCGAAGATATAACGGGCGGACAGCGCTGAAGCGCTGACCGGTGACCAAGTGAGGGTTTCGATGCAAAAGGACTGTTCCATGGTCAACTAGGCGGAACGTGTGTACTGTTCAGTTTCCTCTTGACATTTATTGAACTCACCAGTCCCCGTATTAGATTGTCATATCGCGGATGTCGACTCTCCCGCTGTAGCGACGTCTCCGCTTTACATCGACGACTAAACGCCAATGTAAGGCATAGGATTCTTGTTTATTCATCTCAGGCGGCCAGGTACGTTGTACGGAACATTTCTCCCACACAGGCAGAGCTAATCTCGGCTGCGCAGGGAACATTGGCCCTTATAGGACAATAGTCCTCATGCTGGCGTCCACGCACACCAATGTGATTATCTTTCGACTTGTCGCCTAACCGGTCTTCAACCCATTATCGCAACCGAAAATGGCTCGCGCAGAATAGCTAAGCATACGTGAATTGTATACTTCGGCTTTACCACTGTCGTCAATTTAAGGTACGTGATCAGTGTTCCGTTTGACTGGTTAATTAATTTCTATCATTCTCAAATCTAAGGGATTTCTGAAAAACTCGGCTTCGAGAATGACGCCACTACAGCATTTCAGGACTCAGTAGTAGTCAAGTTTGGCTTTTGGTTGGCATCGGAAGGGGAACGAGCTGGAAGAAAGGTGCAAAGCATGTTTTTCCCGCTCTCTGTTGTCCAACGACTAAGGTCTCCAGTATGTTACGGACCCTTAATTGACCAATTGCTACCGATCTATGGGTATTAACCAGATCTCTTCTCGTTTCTCGTCGCTGGCTGTTGCAATACTCAACGCAAGTCACACGTAAGAAGCGGGATGCTGCTCGCCAATTGTTGGAAGGGGTCGTGGAATGAACTCGACCAACGGATGTTCGGTATGAATGAGTGCAGCCGAGTTGAGGAGACTTTCCCTGGTTAGTCGGCACTCTATTCATGTGTGATAGGCTGACGGATTAACTCATGTCTAGTGCTCCAAAACGTCTCCTAAACTGCCAGTAAAGCTCAGACCCTTTACTGTCTTCTGTATAGCGAGAACAATTGTTTATTCTTTCATTGTTTCCTGTGCGATTGAACAGGCGGTGATCATGTGAGCGGTGTTCGTTGGTAACCATCCACCGTCTATCTCTGTCCCCCACAGCTACATCGACTATTGGTGATTTGGATGGTCATTCTCATCCGTCAAATATACTCCGCGTCTCATAGACGTCACCGCGTTTTGACCAGTGTGGATTAGTCACATATGCCTCGTAGCCCGCATGTGAGAGGTAAAAGGAAAGGAGGAACAGGCCACGTCTCTAGATTGATTCACTGGAGGTCGCCTCCGGGCCTTGGAAGTCGAACTATCAATCTCGAAATCAGTCCCCCTCGAACTTCCAATATCGCCTCACTATTCCCGTCTTTCTGTAACTTTCGAGTGCTAGTACAGCATTGTTCCCTCGAAATTCGTAAGTCAGCACAGTCGAAGACGACTCAGCGAAAGATGTTATTCTAAATACGGACATTGATAGGAACGAAGAAAGAGATGGAGCGCCTACATCTGGAGATGAATCCTCCAGAGGTACAGAAAAGAGCTCGAGACGTATGGATGGAATACAGAGAATCGGGAGACTTTCAACATTGGCCAGAAGAACTTAAAGCACTTCTTCAAGCTTACCTACGTATATCGTCCTCTTCTACAATTGATCATGTGTTGACGGCCTTTCATTAGAAACAGCTTATATAGACCCGACCTTGAAAGAGCTGAACATGAACTCGAACTATGAAGCCCGCATTGGAATCCCCTTGGTGCAGTAAATTTACAATGTCGTCTCGATGTCAACATCAGCTCAGCTTCCAGGCGTATATAGTCGCATTGGGATGTGATTCTGTGGCTAATAGCTAATAGTACCCTGCGAGTCGGAAAGCTATACAGATACATATTCGGTGCGTGTCCAGGTAAGCTCTGTTCCCTCTACTATTCCACAGAGCTGACATTTTTATATCAGGCCCGACCCTTATTGGAACGTTTACTGGTTACCTCAAATTCGCCACATGCCATTCAAAAATGGATCTCTGGACTCTGATTTTATGTCGTTTCGCAGACGTAGGCCATGAGATGGTGGCGAACTGGTTTGTGCTGCTATTCTGCAAGGTTTATGTTTGCTACGACTATGTTTTCCAATACAAACTGTCTCACATCTCTCTACTGGTTCCTTTCGCCAACGGACAAAATAAGAATGATCTTCCGATGTCTAATTGTACCTAGGAGGTAATCATATAAGACAATTGCTGCAGTCTCTCGTAGCGGGATTGAACAGCAGCTCTGGCCCTTCGTGCCATACTTTATTCTGCTATTCACAGTTTCCTTTAGCATTCCAAGGATGCGCGGTGACCAGAATGTAGAGGCAATGATAGCCATAGGCGAGTAGCGAATGGGCGTGTGTTTTAACCACCGTTTCTTATCATTGTCTTACAATAGAATAAACAAATAAACAACTCGGACTCGTTAAATCCTTCGGTGTTACTTTTTGCATATTCTCTCCCGGGGGATGTGCAGTCTGTAAACGGTGAAAGGAGAACGGCAGCTGAACTGGCGATTCTGCACGCGCTTCCTAATTCAAGTCACATTTTGAGTAGACATCGGAGGCGGTACGTGACGGCAGCTCTGATCGTTTCGGGGTCATTTCTGACTGCGCGACATCCTCATCATGATCGATGATCAGCTCAATCAGGTCCCTTTTCCTTCTCTTCTTATTTATCTACTCAGGCCCTAGTATACCGCCCGCAGTGCCATCGATTGAGTCTGACAACAAGAGGGTAAGCGCCACCGGTTCATTCACCGTCCTTGTCTTGAATCTTGGCTAATGAATAGCTGTTGCAGATTATACTATTGTAACCTTCTTTTGCGTGGTCGGGCTCTGGTTCTTCAGTGGGACGTATACAGGGACGAGTGCATTTTGGCGATTGCTTGCGGTACGTATGCTATGCCATTTATTTGTCATATGCTCTCAACCGACTTGCTAACGAATTAGACCGCTCGATGGCCACAGAACAGTAGATTAAGTACGTTATGAGCGGTGAGTTTTGTCCTAAATATATTCGATAGGCTCACGGATTTGAATAGAAAGCAGCCCGTTTTTCGTGCCGAGTTGCACCGTTGGCATGGTGCACACTCGGAAACTCAATGATTTTGCATTCATGGAGCCATCGCCCGTGAGAGTGATGGATATATGAATCAAATAAGGAATAGTGTGGCTATCGGATGCACCGCAAAGCCAGTATATCTTGTGGGTCTTCACGGAACTCTAGGCGTCTAGATCTCATATTGGGCTCATTCAGATGGATATCGCCGTATCAAGTGATACCCCCCATCAGCGTTTCACTGTTTGGGCGCCTATCCGTTAATAGCATGCTGATGGGAACACATTTTGATGGACCTAGCGCTAGTCCGCATTCTTTCTTTCTGACCACGACGACGGGAGGCACGAAGGAAACCTCTCCGTGCAACTACAAGATCAGCGATGGACCATGGTACGTGATGTTGCCTTTTTTCAGTGAGTTTTCCAGTCATTCCCCCGTGATTAGAGGAGGCGCCTGCCGAGCGTCAGAAGGGATGGTGGATTTGGAAGATATGGTCTGTGTCAGAATGGTGGGCGCGGCAGAGAATGGCCCTAACCGAATTCTACAAGCCTTATCGAGTATATTGGCCCTTGTACGAAGGTGATACTTCTTACTGTGGTAACGGGATGTAGCTGAATAAAGTAGGAACGAAAGGTCCTCCTATATTTTCCGATCCTTTCGATCGTCCCAACCTTCCTGAGATCAAGCTTTCCGCCCTTGCCGAGACTGGCCATGCAGAATCGACCATTCGAGTATTGAAACAACGGTCCTACACAGGCAATAAACCAGTGATATCGTCCGCTCTCGCCGACACTCCCTGCGCTGACCTCGGTATTGACGGAGTTTTGGAAAAGCTCAACGCGACACTCGGCACGTCTTACACTCTGGGATCCAGAATACTTCGTGTCTTAGGGATAGCGACCCTGCACTCAATCCTTAAACCATATGTTGCACGAAATGATGACTTTGGAACTGTCTACGCACATTTGCGGCCCTATTGGTATGCTTATGACGTCGCTGCCATCAAACATGAATTACGCACCCGGGAAGAGAAGGACAGGAAGATGCGGAGAGGTACTCAACCATGACAGGATCACCAAGCAGTGGGTGGACCCTCAGCACGTGTGGGACCTGTGTTCAAATCGGGTGGTACCATACTGGGTTGCGGACACCTTCCCGTGTGGGATATTACATCCGTGGGTCGACGAGAAGGACCGCCTGAGTGCGATGACACCCATCAATGGATACGAGTGGCCCGTGCCCATGCCAGAGGACGCTAACCTTGATCTCGTCCGCATTGAGATGTTAAACCTCACAGCGGAGTATGTATGGCTGGATATCCTGTGCTTGCGGCAGGAGGGTGGGAAGAACGAGCATCGGCGCTTCGAGGAGTGGAAGGTCGATGTGCCCACGATTGGGTGGGTGTATTATGGTGCACGTGTGGTGTGCTACTTCAATGGATTGGGTCGGCCACTGCATTTGACAGCAGATGACTTCAAGAGTGATCGGTGTTGGTTCCGACGCGCATGGACACTGCAGGAGGTCACCGATGACACCATCATCGGTGGGGAGACCGAGGATGATGTCATGGAAGAAGACGTTCTGAAGACGTTTGAAGAGCAACTGGCACACTTGCGGGGGGTGAAAACACGGGACTTGGTCCTTGAACTCGTGTTAGAGATGCAGAACCGGGTATCGACAAAGTCTTTGGATAAAGTCGCAGGCTTAGCATACCTTCTCAACACCAAATTCATCCCGATATACAATGCAGAGAAGTCTGGTGAGGAAGCATGGGAAGTGCTCATGGATGCTATGTCATCTGGGTCTCGGGCAGAGTTGCTCTTCTATTTCCCTGAACCTGGTAACAGAAGCAATTGTTGGCGACCATCATGGCAGCAAATCATGACACTCAAACATTTTGTGCCATATTTACATTCGTGCCCCGGAAATGTTGAGCAGATGGAGGCTACAGATGCAGACTGGTACTTTGAGGGTTTCTGTATTGAATCAGCATATGTGCGTGGGTTGGATGAGGGACCACAGGAAGAGAAGTCTCGACAGGGGGAGATGGTCTTCAAGGACACTGCTGGGTAGGGATGCCCACCGTCCCCATACCGTCAGGCCCTCAGACTTCTGGTTTACGGTACGGATTATGGTACGGGTATGACCCGTAAACCCCATAGCGTAATACGGCTGTACGGCCGTAAATACGGCATCTCTTTTAAACTATAGAAGTGGTTGTGTGCCACGTCTTTCCACTGCCACATTCAGCCACGTAGACGTGCTTGCCTTCAACTATTTCTCCAAAATGACTCCTTCAGAGCCTAGCCCTCATGTACGATGATTGAATTCAACTTCTGCTCTGTCCAGATCTCTAATGTTGTCATCCGCTGACTCCGCTCAATTGTCCGACGCTTTCACTGCTTAATCTGCATTGCTTTCCCGATTGTGTTCCTCTCGCGCTCGAAGATCCAGGTGGATTTCATACATCTGAGCTTGCCCTTCCTCCTTGTAAAGTCTGTACATTATTCCTTAAGCTCCCATGTCCTCAAGGACGATGAAGTTCAGCTTCATTTTGGGTACAAATACCTTGATCCCTGAACTTTACCTATCCTCTTTCCGGGTTCTGTGGGACAGCTATACTGCTGAGATATCTGGCTATGCATTGGACATACTCCTTGCGACGTTTTCTGTATGTTCATATGCGCCTAGTGTGCCCATTTCCATCTCTGATAAGTGAGCTCGGCTGTAAGATAACTGTTGATGATCTGTGAGAACGATAACACTGTACCTCTTGGACATGTGGTAGGTATTTGGAGGTCGCATGGCTATTAATGTCGCTTTGAAAGATAATTAGTGTGTAATGCCCTTCTTCACGGGCTTTTAAACTGATTCCTTGCTGACTACTATGCTTGCCTCACCAGAAATCTTTTGGAAGTTGCCCGTATTGCCCGTATTACCGTATTACGGCCATACTGTACACCATACCGTACCGTCGAGCACTCCTGGATAGTCCATTACGGTACAGGTATGGGCGACCTGTACCCGTCAAGTGCCCATAAACTTTACGGCCATACCCATATACAGGTACGGTGGACATCCCTACTGCTGGGACACCTTGCACTTTCAAAATTTTTGCTGACCATGTGTACCCAATACCCAATGGCTTGTATGCACTTATAGGCTCCAACAACGAGATTTCATTGTCCGATCTCAATCTCTGGGTAGCTGGCCAGCTAAGAGAGGACAGGAAGTTCGAGAAGTTGTCAGTTTTCCATTTGGCAGATGATGAACTAGAGAATCTTAGGGAACTTGGACTTAAAAAGATTCAAATTGTCCTTTGTTGAATTACAGAAGCGGGTTCGTAGCTTACATATGCTGCCAGTGACGATGTGTCCAAGGGAAGAAACTGGTTCCAGTAAACCAAAGGAACTAGAGGTATGGGCCATTGCTGCATGTGGCAGGTCCGAGTCCTATGTCCTTGGGGCCTCACATTGTCGAATCACCTGAATATGTCCCTGCTTTTGCGATCAAAAAGCGGACCTTGGAATGTGGAGCGGCGATGTTGGAAGCCAACGACTTGGTCTCTGTATTCATATCGGCTCTCTCTCAATAGGTAGTAGAAATACCATTTAAAAGTGCAGTAGGGATTTTGAACATAAACTGCTACCATGGATCGATGGCAGTCCTGTGAAGCAAGTATTGGGGAAGCACAGCTGAATGAAAGCAGCAAAAGGCCTCCCGCAATATGAACACAGTAATTCGGAACGTCACCTTCGTGTCAAGGGATGGGCCCAGAAATGGTTGCTCTTTGCAGAAGCACTAGCTATGGCTTATCAATATATGTTGATTACACAGTCAGTACTGTGATAAAGGGAGTGAATGTCAAGTGCCTCGCAAAAGTGGTGAAGACGCTCTGGTATCTGTGTTCATATTTTCCAGTTTGAGTACTGGAGCCTGAGGATGGTAAGTGGTAGTGTCTTCAGGAGGATACAGTCGTACCCACCATATCATTTTGACCATCCAAATATTACCTTGCAAACAAAGCTCATTCAAATGAACCTTTTCTTGCTGCAGCTTGTTACTTCCTGATTATGACACAAATTGAATGGAGGATCACTCGTCAGGAGGCGTAGCAATCGGTATCTATGAAGTGCAATCGGTTCCATATGAGTTGGCGATTTCATGGCTCATGGTTTTGTTAAAAGGCTGCATCAATACCGCTGAAGAGGGTCTATGGCATAGAAGTCAATGGAAGGAAGGGAATCATGGAAAAGAACATACTTTGCTCATCACATCAAAGATTGTCCGTGGCTCCTTTCATGGAGAGTAGTTGATCCAGCATAGCGGGAAAAATCAATTCTCTTTGAAAATCATGTCTCCCTGAACACTGAGTGTCTATAACATATCAAAGATATCAACACAATAAATGATGAATCATAGAGCAGGACTCATAATCTCTGCTTGGGTAGCTCCACCTGTACCGAAAAGCTACTGCCTCCCCTACCCTCACTGAGATCGTTTAGTTAGACGAGAACAAAGCATACCATGCAATGTAAGGCTGTTGCTCATAACATTTGGACCATGCTCAAACTGCGACAATGATACCTAGGTGAGGAGATGAGCAAAAAGCAGGAGGAATACCCAAATACTAGTGCACACCTGTCAGAGATGACAGTAGACTCAATACCTATGCAACTCAGGTGAGCTTCCTGAGGGTAATTGATCTTGATCACAAAGAGCCATATTATTGATGTCTTCTTGCATCCTCATTCGGATGTGTGAGTCTCCACCCAAACCAGACCAGAGCACTTCCAGCAGATAAACATGCATATGAAGCAGCTGTCACCAATTAAAATGACATGACCCAGGGGTAGATTCGGAACCCAATCTTCTAGGAAATACAAATCAGGTAAAGAGTTGTGAAATCGGAGATGCATGTACCTGCTTCTTGGAGTCTGGATGAAGAAATGCTTGGCATGGAAAGGGGGCTGAGCACTGGTTTCATGGCTCAGTGGATCCTTGCAGCTGTTGGAGGCTATGTGAGGCAACTCAGAGAGAATGTTGTAAGCAGAGGCATGACAGGCAGACTTCTATACACACCATAGTACTTCTGTGGCCAGAATGCCGCCTTCCAATGGTGATTCTCCACCATTATACGTGGGTAGTGAGAATGAACCACTCAACAATAAGTTCTTGGCCTATGAAAGACTCCTCATTATAGCCACTAAAAGCCATCCAAATAGCGGCCGTCTCCCAGAAGCCACCATGATGGAAGATGAGCAAGAGCAAGATAATACACTTGATCATGTTCAGGAGTAATGGGAGAGCCATCTTTGATTCAGCATCCACTGGTGCACTGGCCAACACCACATATATCGACTCTTAACAGTGCATGCTGAATGAGAAATGTTGAACGATTGACTGATGGTTCAGTTGTTTTCTGTTGATCCGCTTCCTTGGCTTATTGAGTGACCCTACTGCAGAAAGCACATGGTACTGGGTCCTGCAATCAAGTTTATGAGAAAAGGTAATACTGTTGAATTTCAACCATATCTTCACATAATGCATAACAGGGGTCCATTATGTGAAGATAGGCGAACTTTGTAACACATAACAGGCCCATTTAGTGCCTTAAATTACTCAATAAAGCAATAAATTTTCGGTCTGGCATATGCCGGACTGCCTATTAAGGTAGATTACATCATAATGAAGATGTAGTTCTGTGAAGATGTTGCATAATGTGTAACACCCTGTGAAGATACAGTTGAAATTCAACAGTAGATAAGCATCTACCGTCAAGAAAAAGAGGGTACAAGTTGAGCAACAACTTAGACAGTGATTTCAAGAGAGACGTATGCGAAAGAAATAGTAAAGAAGTGGACTGATAAAATACAGGAACCGGCAATGAGGCGGCATGATGAAAGAGGCGGCAACAGCCACAATGAATAGAAATATTCCCATGAAGAGTCAAGGTGCATGGGCTCGGCAATGCCCGCAATCAATAGAATTTTCCCACAGAGATTTGAAGGTGCATAATAACCAAGATACCTATATACATAGGACTCGGAAAGGGACAGAGCACCTGTTAACTTCGGATTAAGTACTCCATTGTGATATAATTCTGTTACAATGGTGATCCCATGCCCTGAGATGACAAGAAGGGACTTGCGAGCCAAGGACATCTGCTATCGTATCAAACTATCAAACATCGAACAGATTCAGAGAGATCATACTCCCGATTTCACCAGATAAGGGAAGCAGCATGGGGGCCTACCATTTTCTCTATTCTACCTGTGCTTATCACCATCGAAGGTTAAAAATCAATATTCAATATTTGTGAATCAGCACAGACATACATACAATGGCCCGGCAAAATTTCTTGTTCTGTCTAAGCTCCTTGGTCGCACCGACAGGAAAAATAGATGAGAAGGAGCATCTATGTCTGGAGATTGAGTGCTGAGCCTCCGGATGTACAGACAAGAGCTCGAGATGTATGGACCCAATATGGAGAGTGAGGAAATTTTCAATGTTGGGCAAAAGGACCAAAGATACTCTTCCGTGAGCTTACCATGTAAGCAGTCTTCTTCTACAATTGGTCCTGTTCTGATGCTCTTTCTCTAGGAACAGGCCTATATCGAGTCTAGCTTTGGAGGAACTGAACTCAATCTATCAAATGTTCGGAAGTTCAGAATACTGCATCTGGATGAAGAGCGCTATGTAGAATTAGTACCCAGAATGGTGAGCATCGACTTCAATTCGTCCTGTAGCTTCGTGCATCTGTGAGTTGACATTTTGGGTATTATACCTTGATGAGAAGTGAAACAGCCTGTGAAAATTATAAGGACGACATCGAAAAAAAGGAGGTTGCGCGTACACAGTATGCCTCACCATTCAGCAGAACAGTAACATGCAACATGGAAAATAGCACATCTTTTATCAGTGGCGGTGAATGGTAAATGTGGCTCCTGCTGTGCACAGTTGTCCAATGTCTTGACAGGGACCAAGGTCATATCGACATCTGCACATTGAGATTTATATATGATGCAACCCAGGTTACACTACACCAAAAACAGTAGTATAGGAAATGGTTCAGAAGCATTTAGAGTCTGTGAAAAGGCTAAAAGAGCTATCATTCATATGGCAAGCATGCCTTTGAGTAGTGGAATGACACGGCGCAAAAGTTCAGGCAGGTAGGGTACACACAAAGGAGTTGGGAACTATTGGGTTGCAATACACAGAGGTACAATTGAAACTATGACGCAATGAGTCAGAGAAACTGCCATCAAAGGAATCAGTACCGATGCACAGTGTAGCATACTAAACAGAGGTGGCATCATAAAGACGATTCCATTGAGGTGCCTTATTCTGCATGCCAATGTGAGATGGAGAATTGTATGAGCGGAAGGGAGAACTGATGCGAAAAGAGGAGTTTGCTCTGTAAACATGTTTTAGGAAGAATGGAGCATGATGAGATGTGTGATGACATCAAATGGAGATACGGGCTGGTCCAACCTATGTTGTTTGTCAAATTGAAGGAGAAAACTTCGAGATAGACCAGCACTCACCATTGTCAGCTCTGGCCTCCAATGTCTCCAAGGTGAATAGTGTCCTAAATCATGCAAGCCTTGCCAAGATGAAGAGCTGGCCATGATGACTAGAATAAAAGAGTCAGATTAATAGATAGTGGCTGAGGCTAAGAGATTTTCTTGGAGTAATCGAATCATCCTGTCTAGCAGAGCATATTTCATCTCTCTGGTACTGCTGTAAAATGAAGAGTTGTGTAGAAGTCCATGACATACTTTTGATTGAATAAATCCACAGAAATGATAGCTGTGCACTTGAGCTGACAGGATCAACAAGTGAAGCAGTGGCAACCAAATGGGAGCACAGTGAAGGTGACGGTGCACAAGGAAGCCTGGCTCAGACCCTGGCTTCAACCACAACGGCAATACCCGGTGCGCATGGGCCCACGACGCGAAACTTTAATTGCTTCAATTCCATCTCATGCACAACTCACATGCTTTCTTAGTGCAGCATACATAATTCGTTTCTTCTCTTTGTGTTCCTTCAAGCTCACTATCTGGTTCCCCAGATATACTTAATCGGAATTAAAACTCATCCATGCCCTTGTTTTATATGAAGCGAAGCGAACTTGCGCCTATCAAACTGCCAACTAGTACCCACGTAATACCGAATTATGGAGATGGCTCATGAATGATGCATAACACTTCCTCCGAGTTTTCCTTCTGTAGTGATCTCAATATTCACATAAAAATGCCATCGCTTGTTGTTCAGTAAAAACGCTAACCTGATAGATGACTCGCACTGGAGCGCTTGGACCATGCAGGACACTCTCACTTGTCAGGTGCGTGTCTTATTGTTATTGTAGGGCCATCTCTAACAATCAATAAGTAGGACTACTCTACCTTCGCAACCATATCCCTGAAGTTCCCTATGTAGCATATTGTCTTCAGGCGCTACATGCTATGAGTTGAGATGAGTTGAGATTAGCAGCCCAATGTTTGCCACTCTTCGCAGGCACATCTCCAACGCAACCAATCTGGGACATGATAGGAGGCTATGGTAGTCAATGCTCAGGCGCGAAGGACAATTACAGCCTACTCAAGGATTGGCTCTGAATGTACTGCGGATGTTACCGAACAATAAGCAGCACTTGACAGCAATGGACAATCAGCTCTTCAGCTTCACAGCCTTCCATCTCAAATTACCGCTAGGTTTCTGAGAATGTAGGAGGTGCGGGTTGGCAGATCATTTTTTCAATCGCTTGTGCTTATTTGCCTTCGCTGAAAGGTTACATTTAGCATTCGTGAATCCAAACGAGAAGCATCGCAGACATCAAAGTTGCGTTTGACAAAGGGATCGTCTCTGTTGGGTTCTACAGGAGAGGTGTACCCAAGCTCCCTCATCGGTCGGGGCCGCCGTAATGGGGATGCAATGTGTGGATGTACCCAGGACAGCAGGGCCAACACAAATGGAGAGATACTCGTGAAGGAATGTAGCTTAATGGTCAAGGACATGATGATTTTCAACAGCGGAAAGCTTGAGACAGATGTGCTCTTTGTAAAGTTCCCACCGGATGTTGATGTCTCAGATATTCACATCAATGTGGATGGCTGGATACAGAGGTAGAGCCTTCTGATGGGTAAGATTTTTTTTCTGCATTCGATCCATACTTACTGTCATCAAAGATTTGAAAGCAACATTCAATATCCCATGAATCAGCTTCTGAAGACAAGACAAATTGGTGAAAGATTTTGTTTCGCTTCAGGTCCTCTGTTGACAGGAACGGTCAAAGGAGACATAGCATGTGCACTTGGAGATTGAGCCTCCAGAGGTACAGCCTCGAGATCAGGATGTACTTGTGGATTATGGAGAATGAGGAGACTTTTGATCTTAAGCAGAATGACTTGTTTCCGAGCTTACTGGTACCACGCAAGTTGTTCCCTGTATGATTGATCCCCTCCTGATGTCCTTTCATAGGTACAATCCTATCTACATCGATAATCTCTTCATTGTCAGCGCAGCAACGAAATGGTAAATAAATACCACCCATAAAGTCCATCGGCAACATCCAACCTCTAGAAGAGAGTGGACAAGATGGCGACATAGGTCTGAAGAATATTTCAGCTATCAATGGTCTTGTCGAGTCATCAAAGTGTCACTCTGGCATGCCAGAAGTATGACAGAGATTAGAGATAGTTGAACCCAGAAGACACATATTTACTTGCCTCAAATTGTCAAGTTGTTTGGCTAGCCAGACCCTGGTCAAATCTAAGTTCAGTGCCCTTTGCGTTTATCCTTCCCTCATATCCAGTGCCATACAAGCTATGGGCCTTGCTTTGGTATTGCTGTCCATTTGTGATGTATTTTATGGTGTGTCCTGACTCCCTTCTTGCTGAACTTGTAGGTTCAAACTTTGAGGACCATAGCACTAGGATGCTGGAAAAACAGTATAACATTATGTGAACACCATAAAAGGAATTGATAGCCATTATATGCACCTGATATCTGTTATCTGAAGGGAGAGATGCACTTAGTCGTAAGATTGAATACAAGCTGCCTTGCTTGGTGCTCTCAATTGATACTTTGGCGCTGTTCCAAAACTTCTATTCAACTTTATCAATCTCGGAGAAATTGATCAGCTAAGAGATGGTCAAATTTGTAGCCAGACAGGGGTCTTGCAGAACAGAGGAAGCGATAGTGATGGAAAATCAATGTGCTCACAGCCCACGGCCTGCCTCCCAACTTTGTTGTTGCCATTTATTGATCCCAGCATCTCCTGCCATTTTCATCCTCATCCACCATTATTGTTCCATCATCAATCTACTAATGTATCGTGCTGACCAGCCGATTATGGGGATTTTTCTTTCTCCAAATCTTATCTTTCATTTTCTGATGACTTTGGTGCGCATATAGGATGACTCCTTGAGTGCCATCCACACAAAGTTGCGACTTATTGAGGTTATCATAAGGAGACATTTTTTGGAAGACTGGGGAATTTTCGTGCGTGGTGCATTTGCTTATCATCGACACTTGTATTTGTCTAATTTGACCCTCTGCAGCCCCAAAGTCACCTTCAACTCAATAGCTATCAAGACAGCTCACTGGATTATGTGTATCTTGATTGGACGAGTGATGAAATGTGAGGAGAAGCAAAAACTTGGCGGTGATGGTCATAAACCATATATGTCAGCGCTCAGTGCTCAGACCTCAGGCCTGTCATGGTACCGAGCCTTGACTTAGAGTGGAAAGAATAGGATACCTGCATGCAGATGCTAGAAGAGAACTTGTGTCAGGTCATGGATCTGGTCATTTCGTGATCCATCCAGGTGCATCATATTCTTGCATCTGTATGGAGAAAATTATCTGCTTAAGTTATAATGAAAAGGTTCTGATGCTGGTCTACACACAGAACTATCATTTGATTGGGCAGCAGTCCATCTTCAAACTGCACATGTGTCAAATTCATGGATCAAAATCGCTGGCAGAAAATGCTTGAACCTTCTTTTTATGACCATTATTGAGATCTTACTTTCCTTTGCCGATTCATGAGTGCTGCACATAGGACGACACTATGGTGCCCTTGAGATGTTAAAAGCTGGTGACAGTTATCAAGAATCAAGATGATGTTAGGGACCTAGAACTGAATGGTGATGATGAGGAGATCTCATTGGAGAAAACGTGGTGCGTTTGCTTACCATATTCTGTCACAGCTGTGCAACACAACCTTCAGCAGCTCTATAATGAAAGGCTCAAGCAGCCGTCAACACATGACTGCTGTGTACAAGTCCATAATTTACACCTATTTTCCTTCCATGTGTGGGGACTGAATATTGTGGAACAAGCATATGTATCCTTATTATGATTCAGTTGAGCAATCCCCACTGAAAAAGCTGCCTCCATAAGTGAATCTGGTCCCTCCAGTGTATATTCTTGACTCACGGTGTGCACATCCAGTATAGGCTGTGCACCAATTGGACTACTATGGTCCACTTGTATCAGTCAAAGAAAATATCTACAAAGAAGAAGACAATCTCTCCAGATCTCTATTCAAGATTTCTTAGCATCAAATCATGATGGTGCCTGGAATTATGTAGCTGATCTGCCCCATCAGAATCTCTTGATCATCAAATTTTGATTATTGTTCTATTGTTCATTGTTCTCTTCTATTGTCCTATAATCCTATTGTTCTTCCATCTGGACTCATTGTTCTATATTCTTATTGTCCCTGCTCATTGTGTCCTAAGTATGGAAACTTATTGTTCTCCAGTAGTATATAAGTAGCTGTAGAGTAGCAGAGAAATCAATGAGGAGACTTTATCCCCCCAACATAAGTGGGAACTAGTCAATCCTTTTTCACTCTCTAAGTGTAGCAGCTGCCTAGCATCACCTAGGGCTCTACCTCAAGGAGTTTTATCTACCTTTTAGTTTGGAATCATTATTACTTGTCATTTCCCTCATCATAATTCACTTGTATCCTCGTCTATCCTACCTTTGCTAGTTCACGTCTGTCAGAGATTATTGAAAGTCCTCCTTGCATTCAAAAGAATTCGCTAGGGAATACATTTCGGTTCATACCATCTTCCCAAGCCTTACAACGGACCATGAGATATGATGCCTGTGTTGGAGACGCTAAGATAGAAATAGATGGTCAAACTTGCACAGTGCCACACATGGATACATTATATGGCCATGTCGCAAGGGATCCAGGTACATCCTTATCTTTGCATTCTGTTTGTTTTGGGAACATCAAACCTAGTGTATCATAGACAGTTGCCTTGGAGTCATCACACTGGGACTGCACAACTACAATATTGGCCCGTTCGTAGATGTCATGAGCCAACCATATGGTGAGGCCGCAGAAGTGTCGGTCGCCAGTCAAGTTTTAAATTTTGGTATGTCATGTTCCTGCCTGACTTGGTCCTACTCATGATTATTTTATCTCTGTCAGATTTCCATACTGTCTATTCCCTTGCAATCCCTCCCATATTATCAGTACATCTGGGTGGCCGAATGATACACTAACTGCAATGTTGGGGATTGTACATTGCACCACTTCTTGATTTCATCCTAGCCTAGCTAATTTCGGCTGTACCCGGTTCGACATGTTCTTTGTCCCATTGGTGACCCAATCCATATTCATCATGATTTCCAAGCCAGGGCCTTGTACATCACAACATGTACTAAGACGATACCTCCTTTCACTGCCGTCATCGATATAATGTACGTGTTTAATGCTTAGTGTGATCATGGGCTAAAGGTATTCTTTGCTTTGCAGAACCAAGGAATTTTCGGACAGTAGACTTTGAGGATGATATCACTACCACATTTTGGAGTTCCATACTCAAGCTGACCTTGGATTGTGGTGATGGAATATGTGTGTGACAGGAGGGCTCAAGATTCATGTTCTATCTTTCCCTGTTGGCCAATGATTTATGTGGACATCTCTAGGTTATGGCGATCGCCTCAGATCTACCAATGTTAACAACATTCTTTCTCCTATGTCACCACACACTGCCATGATTCTCGTCACGACTCATAGGTTCTCATCACTTACTGATTGTTTGAAGGCGCCATGGGAATGAGCCCGATGAGCAGATGTTCATGGGGAAATATGCAGCTGTGAGCTGAAGAGACCCTCTTTGGTCAGGCGTCAGTTTATTCTTGCATGATAAAGTGGCTCATAGACATACATTTAGGGCTCAAGAGTCTACCTTGAGTTATGTTTATGTGCTTCACTGTCTTTTGTTTAGCGAGAATGATTCATTATACTCCTATATTTTCCTACTGGGCTAATCAAGAATTAGCACCCTGTTGTAAGGCTTCGGAAATCTTGCATCTGGCCACAGCTTGTTGGAATCCATCACCTTCCATCCCTGGCCAACGCAAGTTCCTTCCATACTTGTATGGTCCTTCACTGTCATTCATAAATATGTTATGCTCTTCATAACTCCCGTGTTTCTCCACACTCTGATAACCATTGATTTCCAACTAGCCAGACATGACACCTTTCCTGCATGCGAGAGGTTACACTTCAAAAAACAGGTGCTCAAGGGAAATTTCTTGCTGCTTTCATTCTAGCTTCTCACCCAGTGTTCTGGGGATGGTTTGGTATTGATGTCTTGTACCCGTTCGAAGCTGAATCTGAGTCTTTTTGTCTGCTCCCTGGCCTCAGAAGGCAGAACTTGCACTCTCTCAAGTCGACTTTAAATCAACCTCAACAGGCACGAATGGCAAGCTTCTAATACTACCTCGCTGTTCCTGTCTTGCTGTAAATTTGGAACCATCAATGTGTTTCTAAGGAATGGAACTGAGTACTCATTCTATTCACTGCCAAGCAGCTGAGAGCAGAGCTGTTCAAAGTCAATTACATGTTCCCATCACTTTGCTGTGCAGATGACTATCTGTGTCGACATTACATGAGAGGGAGGAGCGAGAGTAGGAGAGGGTCGAGGGAAATATTTTCGATATGGTAAGTTCATCCTTCTTGAGGAAGCTGAGGCTTAATTCTGTCCTTTCAGATAATGCCATGAGTGTGTGACAGATGGGAATTCCTAGCTAATGTGTGAGTTTTCGCTATCAGCAAGGAACAATAATACTTCTTGCCTCCTGATATGTAGTTGTCCACTAATCAATCAGCAGATAGGACTTGTGCACTTCTACAAACAGGAAGATCATTACGCACACAGAAGGATAGCCACCTGTTTGTATGCTGATGGATGGTGCCAAGCCCAGACACATCAGATTGAAACACTCCATGTTCGTTTGAGAGGGATGTTCATGCAGTGCTGGGGAAAGTCTGTAAGTGTATCAACAGAAGTCACTTGAATTGCATTATTAATTGTCAACGGTTGAGGTATCATTGGAGATCATTGCTATTGAATTGATAAAGTCAGAGGATGTGGAGCTCACCTGCAGGTTAGCGCTAATGTGTTGTTGTATGCTTTACAGCCTGCAGTTATCCATTAAACAGCACAACAATGACTCGGAAGTGGAACTGCATACCCCAGAACCAGAAGAGTGATGTTATCTCCTTGTCCATGTACATTTTTCTGACATTTCTTTGTTTGATGTGATAAAAGGATTTATGACAGATCTTGAATAGAGAAAGCTCATGACATTGTGGCATGTTAACATTGTTAAAAATAACAGTACAACTTAGAGTGAGTTCTGTATAAAATACCATGTTAAATAAAATATCATTTGTCTTCTTTAAGGATTTTAGAACTGCTTTGATTTTGTGGCTGGGTGCCTGCCTGGTGAGTACCTTGAACCAAAGGATTCTGTGCACCAGGAAAGTAGAGACTTTTCCTTTTCCAAGTGGTTGTTTGCCCGAAACTCAGCACACCAGCCATGACTTTAACTGGAATGGATTTTGGAGTACACATCCGGAGGTCATTGTTGTCACCATGTCTGCGAGACCTTGTCATCATGATCCATGGTGAGCCTCTCAACCTTGTCCCTTTTTCTTTTGTTTTTATTTTTCTTCAGGCCCCCTTATCTTGCCCATGGTTGCATTAACCATTGGTTCAATAAGGAGAAGGTAAGTGCTGTTGATACATGGTCCATGTGTTCACACCTAGATTTTGCGATTTTATAATGATACTAGCACATATCTATCCTTGACTAGTCATAACTAGAGGGCTATAGCAGAGGCTTCGAGCTGATAGTCAAGCCAGGGAGCTACTAGTCAAGCCAGGACTTAGGCGCAATACCACTAGTGGATCAAGTCTATAAGCCGGAATGACTAGTACCTCGGCTACCGTTACAAGCCGGTGAATAACGGCTACTAGTAGACGAGGGTAGCTACAAGTGCACCCAACAAGAAGCATAATACACAGATCTCATGAAGTACCGTCGCTAGCAGGCCGATCAGGGCATAAATGCCTAAGTCAGGTTAACTAGTCATGTGGCAATCTCGAAGCAGGACTTAGAAATGAATTAGCAATGGATTAACCTCGCATCTAGATCCATCTGGAGTAATCAGATCAGCTACGATCGGGCACAAGGCTAGCCAGACTGCGCTTTCGATCACGGCGAACTGCGTTACAGATGCAGGAGCATGGCTAGTCATTTATCCTCAGCACTAGTGGTGCATTGCTGGGTCAAGAATGCGACCTAAAACCGCTAGCGTAGCTCCATGGCTCACTAGTCGTCCAGCAGCAGTTTCTAGACTGACTATTGCATGCTTTTTCGCAGTATTTCGTGACTAGCCAAGAAATCCATACCGAAAATACCCCACTAGTGTAGCTGTTTGTGTCGCTTTGTACCTTTCTTTACAGTATATAAGTAGTAGAATAGTCACTCGCAATGGGAGGCAATGCCATCCCTGCAATTGAGACCTACTAGTCAGTATCTAGTGCCCCAATTAAAGGCTTTTGTGCTTAACCTTGAATGAAGCGGCTACTAGTTGCTAAGTTACCTATAGTATTGAGTGAATTGAAGTCCCTTTGAGTCTACTATTGTGTCCTGCAAAGGCCAAGAGTGCTCCGAAGTTAGTTCTTGCAGTTTCTCAAAGTTAAAGTATTATTCTTAGGCCAAGAGTGCCACTAGTAAGCCAAGAGTGCGAACTAGTCAAGTGTTGATCACTTGTAGGAAGTAGTACAGGGCCAAGAGAGCCAATAGTCTGAACAGTCGGAGTCCCAGCGAGCGCAGTAGCTCAAAACCAAGTCACATTCATTCAATTGTGTCTTACCCACCCCACTAGTGCAAGTAGTACACTTGTAAAACTCACTAGTAACGAATAAAACATCTTTTGAACAACCTACCTTGATTATTGAGTCTGCAGAGTGCTTCTATCGTACTCGAAACACCCGAATTCAATACATTGGTGATAGTGTAGAGTGTAGAGAGGTTTAGTGTTGGTTGGAGCTCATTTCTGCCCACTAGTCTTTTGCCACTTGCCGTTACTGAGCACATCACCGTTTGTCTCCCTTGCTTTTACTTCTGGTGAAGGAAGAATCTTTTTAGAATATACTATTGCATGGAGGTGAGCCATTCCCTCAGTACTCCCTTGATCTTTTCCCTGGGTTTTCAAGAGGATGCAAAAAGGGTTTCCATACAGGTTTCGGGGGTTATTTGACGTACATACGCTATGCCGCTTATGTCCTCTTACACATGCCTTGCTAATAAATGCTTTGTTTGACACACTCAATGACCACAGAACATTAGATTAACTAGGTATAGACAGTGAGTCTCTCTTACTATAAAGATGTTCGATCTTATGGTACAGAATCTAAATATGGATACATTTTGATCTGAGTGAGTTTGGCAGTGCGCATGCCGAGCTTCGATACTGCTGTGGTGATGGAGCCATGGCCTGGCAGTCATTGGATGCATTTTTTATCCCCTGAAAAACTCGTATAAATACTAGTGTGAGGCCTCATGGAACTCTTAGCATCTATCTCTTATATGAATTCAATTGTTCTCTTTCAGATCTATATCATGGCATAACGTAAATGATACTTCCAATAATATTTGTATATGTCCTCTTCTGCACTGGTGCTCTAAATCTCTGGGCACCCATTTCAACAGCAAAGCTGATGGCAGCACATTTTGGTCTGCACACTAGTCCACATCGTTTCCTTCTGACCGCGAAGACACCATGACCACAACCTCTTACTATGACCAAGGGGTACAAACCTACATCAACTACTATGAACATTGTTGTCTTCTTTTTGATGGAGGACAACAGTTTGCCCGAGGTTACTCTCTCCACCCTTGCTGAAACTGGCCAAGTAGAATAAAATATTCCAGTATTGAAGCAACGGTCATACATTGGTAGAAAACCTGTCATATCATCCACTCTTGAGTCTCGCTGACACACCATGCGCTGACCTCGGCGTCAATGGAGTCCTAGAGAAGCTTAATGCTACACTTGGCACATCATACAATCTGGACCTCCCATGTGTCTTTGGGAAGGTCCTGAATGCCATGCCACAGAGGAAGCACAACAGGATGGAAAGGCTAATGAAACTCACTCATATCAATCAGAAGATCATAAATGCAATGCCAGGTGGTTTAGTGATGCTACAGTGCAAGTATGTATGACGGGCGATTCCCTCTTGGATCTGAGCGGAGTTCTCATTGGACTCGGTGTGCTCTGTGTCCTTACATCGGGTTCTCAAATCCTATGTTGCACAAAATTATGACTTTGGCAAAGCTTACACTCATTTACACCCATATTGGTCTGACTTTGCCACCAGTAACTGCCAACCAAGTTCTCTGCAAGCATTGAAAGTCTGAGTGGAGAGTTTTAGTTGTCGATTGATGGCTGGCTGGATCAGCCAGCATATTGACAAAGATATACCCCCCTAGTGCATCTGGGATCTGTATGCTAACTGGGTGGTGCCATCATGGGTCACCACCAAAGAGCTGCGGGGGATATCACACAACTGATAAGTACCATTGTATCAATACAAACCTGCTATCCCAGCACCTTCCTTATCCTTCAGTGCTGTTACTCCCAACAGATCTTGAGCAGATCTGATCAATAATTTGCTGAGCTCCCAGTAGCCTTGATCGTTCACCCCTTTTCACCCTCCCTATTGATTTGTTGAGCATGCCTCCTGGTGCTCCCTGCCCTCTAAGATCTTTCTGCCTTCCATGTGATCTGTGCCGCATGTTCCACAAGATTTTGATCCCTTCCAGATTGGGCTAAGGGGTAATATAGTAACCTCCCTCATCATCTTACATCATCACACCTTCTTTGCTCATAGATCTTCTATTGAACTCATGGCAGAGCAATTCCATGAACTCATGTCCATAGATATTTATTACATAGGATAATATACATAGGGTCTGTACTTAATATTTTAGAAATTAAAAAAAAATAGCTGCCCATACACTGGGCATGGTGGGTGTAGGCATTGACGGCTGGCATCATGCATGTCATCAATGGCGTAGCATCCACCTACATCCAAACCAACGGTTTTGGGGTGGTCAGACAAGACAGGGTGCCAGTGGGATGAAGGAGAGGGCTGGGGAAGTGTCGGTGCCCATTTGATGGCGATGGCATGGTTCCAGGCGAGAAAGGATCTTGCCATTGAATCCCCCAGCATTGAAAATGGGGGTGATGAGGATGGGGTGGTGGTGGCTACACTGTAGGGGTAGGTATAGGGCAGAAATGGCGGGGATGGGAATGAGGTGGTGACACCCAGTGATGGAAGCATCGGGGGCAGTGGTGCACAGCAGGGTCATGTTACCCCACCAAAATAATGGGGGATACATGACTCTGGGGTGTGTGGGGCGTGTAGGTGGAGTGGGGGAGGGTGCTGTTGGCTTTGGGTGGGGTGGGCAGCAGCAGGAAAGCAAATCATCGTATGGCCATAATTCTTGCGGAATTCATAGCGCCCGAGGGTCCTCCTTCGATGTCAAGAAGGGTGTGCTCGTCGTCGGTGTCGTTCGGTGTTGGTGTCCTGATCTTTATCCCACCATCCCACTCAATGTCTCCCACCCTCCTAGATCCTCTGTCTCTCCTCTCCTTCCAGATGAGCCCTCCCCAGGACAACGCCATGGCCCCGCCTTGCAGTAGAAATCCACCCGTCCCCATAGTCATCCTCGTCGTCGTGCTCGATGTTGCCGTCCTCGTCGTCGGTTGTGCGCTTTGTGGGGCCCTCCTGTGCCGAGATGGTGGCTGATGTCAGATCCCTGGATGTATAGTACACTCTCGTAGTGTGCGGAATTCGTGTGTGGAAGTGATTGGCCCCGATGTCAATGTGGACGCTGCTGGGGCGGTGGGATTGCGAATTTGGGTCGGTTTCGTGGCCCCTGGCGGGTGTCTATGGGCATAATCGGCGTCATCAAGTGTGGGGGTCTCCAGGACTATCATTGGAGATGTCATTGTATGCTTCTGCCTCATTCGAGGGCTTACGCGGGTGGTGGTGGGGAAGATGTAGGCTATCCGGGGCTCTTTGGGCCGCCGGGATGCACAAGAAAGACCTAAAATCAAGTAATAAGCAATGAAAATAAATAAAACATACCTTGCAATGCAAATAGAGCACTATTTGCATGCTACATGGGTGTCGAGGTGAGACATCATGGTGGTCTCTGAGCAAAAAAGAAGCTGCACATCCACTTGATCGGGGTGCAGATTTTCGGTCCAGGGTGATGGTGCACACAAAATGCATCCTTGGAATGCATCCTCTGCGAGCACAACCCACTCCGAGACCCCAGAAATTAACGGGATATATTCATATAGTATTTCTCAGTATTATTACCCAGCTTCCTCTAACTTACAGCCATTGGACCATGAATAATATGCATTTTATTCTATAAATCCGCATTTTTGGACAGTCTGCCAGCATATACCCTTTGTATGCAGTTCCCTGTGCCCTCATACAGAGCCAGACAAGCTCAACAAGCAAGAATTTACATTATACTATCCAACCAATGTGTCCGATCCATGGCGATCCAGTAAAGTAGACATTGTTATCCACATTATTGCTTCAGTGATTTAAAGGAATACCGAATACTAGGCTGTGTTCTCATTTGATGCAATTTTCGTCTGACCAAAACTCATTATTGTGGAGGTAAGTACATTTTCAGGCCAAGACTACTCTAAACAAGTGTAGAATATACTTTTCTGGAAGCTCATTCTTATTTAAATGTGTACTGTGGTGTATAGCTTTCAAAGGGTGGTGAACATACATTTTTTCATCATAATTCACATGTAATTATTCTCAGTATTTTAATCATGGCCAGAAAAGTGATAAATGTGACTAAAATGAAGCAATAGAACCCACCATCATAATGTTGAAGGCCAGAAGAGCTTCGTGACAGTACAATTATGAGCCATTGCACCATGCACCCAAATTCCCAGCAGTCTGGCAAACTCTGGAGACATCAAAATATTGCTTTTTCATGGAATACATAGGCATTACAGGGCTACAATGAGATGGAGTAGGTATATCTAAATCTTAAAGTAATAACCAATGCACATGCTACATTGAAATTAAGGGGAATATACCATCTGCTGTCTCCAAATTTCAGATTTCTGCTGTTTTTGAAAATTGCAGGAATACCAGATCAGGAACCATAGATTTGCACAGTAAGTACATCCAAGTGCATGTACAAATCCAGCCAAAATAAACTGCAGGTAGATGCGAAAGTGGTACCAGAATATCAAATACTTTTTTAGGACCCAGAATTTTTTTTGGGAGCCAGGCAATGAGTGGGAGGGCAGGATTTCCAGTGCTGGAATGTCTATTCCAGATAAGATAAGATAAGCTGCCCATCGGGCCAGATCAGAGGAAGACTTTGAGAACATTGATGAGGAAGAAGTCTGATGGTATGATCCTCATTTGCACCACATGGATGAACAAGGTGCATCTGGCACGTAGCAGCAGGGGAAGATTCACATGTTTCGTGATCGGATGACTAACCATGCATCACATGGATAGCTGTTTCGCACCATTGCTGGGAGTAACAGCACTGAAGGATATGCTCAACACCTGTGCTCCCAGCACTTGTATCGATACATTGGGCCTTATGGACTCTATCACATGCATGGGTAGACTTGGTGGACCGCATGGGTGTGATGACCCCTATCAATGGAGACAGGTGGCCCATGCCCATGCCGAAGGATGCAAATCTTGATCTTATCTGCATTGAGATGTTGAACCTTGGAGTGGAGTACACATGGTTGGATGTTCTGTGTTTGAGGCAGGAAGGTGGGAAGAACGAGTGCCTGCATGGCCATGAGTGGTCAGTCGACGTGCCCACAATTGGAAGTGTCTATTATGGGGACTGCGGGGTCGTATGCTACTTCTGCAGGCTGGGTCAGCCATTGATTTTTGAAGAGGGCTACTTTGAGAGCGACCAGTGTTGGTTTAACTGAGCATGGATGCCAAGAGGCTACCATTATGAAAAAAAATGACATGGGGTTGATTAAAAAATTTCAGGACCTGGCACTGGACCTACCTACCTCCATGTGATCAAAATGATGTCATACCATTCAAATACAGCAGTTTTTCCAGCAAAATTAACAGATTGAGTCATATTTGGGTACTATTATTCAATGAAAAATCATTTTGAGTATAATTCGTGCCATTTCTTGCCAGGTAAAGAAAAGACATGAATTTGGACATATGATGTTATATGCTGACTCATAGATGGCAGTGCCGCCCATGCTCTGTCTACTCCCAATGTTGTGTCGCACAGGCATTGTAAACATTGGAGGTCTATTGATTAGATATATTAATACTTACATATATCACCTGTTTACATTTGGAAGGCATTTCTCAGGCCATTTGAGGGGGTCAACTTTTTTTTTTTTGGGCCTGCCAGCCCAACCTACCTACCTACCCTGTGTTCTGGGCTGCAATTCTGGTAGCCCCTTGGTGGACGCTGCAGGAGGTCCCTTATATGAGAAATGGAGGAACCCAAATGGTCATTTGCAGGGAGACCAGTGATGAGGACAAGAAAGAAGAGGAAATATGAACCAGGTTTAACGAACAACTCACATCTTTGCGATGGATGCGGGATGATAAGTCAGTCTTAGCTGCCCTATCGGAAATGCAGAAATGAGTGTCAGTGAAACCTCTGGATAAAGTCGCAGGTGTGGCATACGTCACCGATGTTAAATGGCTCCCAGTATATAATATGGTGCAGTCGGAAGAGGAAGCCTGGGCATGGCTTGTGAGGGCGATGTACCCAAACACTTGAGAGGATTTATTCTTCTATTATCCTGAGCCTGGAAATAGACCCAACCGTTGGTGACCATCGTGGGAGCAGGTGATGACGCAACCACTTCCATCACATGGTGAGGCTAAGGCGATAGGAGACACTGACATTTACATGTTGCCTTTTTCTGAAATGGTCCTGCACCATGGACCCCATATCAGGTTAGGCGAGGTGTGCAGATTGGCTGAACAATCACCCAACGGGAATCCTAGGCATGGAGAGCTGGTTGTCAAAGATGGCACTGGTGCACCCCACAGAATCAAGGTCATCGCTAATCACCAGTACCAAATACCAGAAGGCTTGTATACACTAATAGGCAATAACAGTGATGCGAATGGAGTTTTCATGAAGTATTGGGTTGTTGGGTGCCAGCTAAATTTTAACTGCTTCCAGAAATTATCAGTGATACATATAGAGGACGAAGACGAAAGAAGGAAACTTCAGGAACTTGGGGTTGCAGAGCAGCATTCTAGAGTAATTCTCCTCTGATGTCAAGAGACCTGTACTTTCTACTAAATAAATCAGCAAGGCAGCAATTGGAATGGATTATTACTACTTACATCCTGATTTTAGCGATGCAAGACTTGCAAGCCAAGAAATGTGGTAACCAGGAGAATGACTACAATGGTAAAGTGGTGGGTCAATGGTCCGCTGATTGGACAAATGGATGAGTCGTCGGCTGTCGCATCCTGGATGTTTTGTCACCAAATATGAGTCTTGCATTAGAGATTAACAAGTCAAAACAGACTTAGACGATAAAACAGGAGTACTTACTGCTATTGGTGTTGGTCTCTGCACACTCAGCCCCAAGTCCATTTTGACAGGATGCTAAGAGTGGAGGATATTAGCAAAAGAAAACGATCAGAGTATATAAATATAGAGAATCCTTATCACCACACGGTTTTGGGTCTGGAATCGTTGAAGGTTTAGCAAAATACTGACTTCAATAGTCGTCTACTAACTATAGCGTGAACCCCATGGATGCAGAAGGTTTCGGAATGAGAAGATTCTGCCTGGATTCTGAACATAAATAGATGAAGTATTATCAAAATATTCTTGTAACTCACCGACCATTCTTTCGACTCCGAATGCTTTGCTTGTGGATTATTTTCCTGGGCCAAATGATAACAATGAGCGTGAGCTTCTGATGTTCAGGCTAAATGAGTAAAGTAACATCGCTGGAACGCCATGATGTAAACTTGCTTTGTTCGCCAACTACACTTGTACAATGAAAGAGAAAACTGTATTGAGATGTCTGAGTTTGAATGACCATCGTCCATCCAGCAGATTCATCAAGTGCAGATGACAAGGTACCTGACATGTATTTTTCCCTGATGTTCTTTGGGTGAGGCAAGAGCAAGTTAGTACAGGGAATAATGAAATGTCAAAAGACTCACACTTGCTGGCAGGACGGCAATATGTAGAGGTCCTTGCACCACTTCCAAATGTCAGCCAAATGATCCTCTGCAAAGAAGAGAAGATGACTTACTGTACCTTGCCATTTGATCTTTCACAGCTTCAAGCACAAGTGTCATAGTAGGTTCCAATGAATCAAATCTGACGCAGACAGCCACAGATGAGAATTTTATCGAGTGAAGACCTGCAGAAGCATACCTCTCATTTGTTTTGATCAATGTATGAAAGGCCGCCCTCTCAGGTCAACCTGGACATGCAGAACCTCTCCTGAGTGTGTTTCTGGAGGCTATCTACTGTCTATGAGCAGTACTGAGATGACTTGACCTCGCAGCACTGTCTTATGGATTGATTCTAGAAAGAAAATAATAAGAAAAGGTGGGTAAAAATAAGCTTATTTGATACTCACTGATAGTTATCATGCCAGTAGGTTCTGGTCTGCAGGCATCCTTGGGCTGGAAGAAACTGTCGATGACAGAAAAGCATAGTGCAAAGGACCGGAGCTGGTGAATTTTTGTTCCATCCCACGGTGAGGTATTGTTAGAGGTTTGGTTTACAACCTAGGAAGAATCTGACATCCTGGGATATAGGACATCATTCTTATTCCGTCCATTGGCAAAAAGAATCAACAGAGAAACGAGTGATGGTTTTCATTGGAAAATGCAAGTGTATCAAAGACAAGTTTGAAATAAAATTGCTGCAAAAAGCACTTTGCCATGTACATCGCATGACCTACGTCTGCAAACAGATGGACACCCCATAAAACCAGAAGTCCATGGCGAGATTGGAGTAACCAGCAAATGTTCCGGCAAGGATCGGGCCTGGTATTGGCTTTCTGAGCTTACCAAGCAGGGTGTTTCATGACCAAGAGCGTGGTGACGATGCAGCTTCTAATAGATACACAAACATGCCAGAATGCAACTATATGCACCTATAGAAAGGCTGTCAGAACAGGATCAATTGGTGATGAGCCTAGACTTCCGTGGCAACAGCAACACCAACTCAGGAACAAGATTGGGTAATTAATGTGATAACACGGCAATCAAGGCGATCATGTGTGCAAGTGGGTTCGGGGCACCTCCGTGCAGTAAACCAATTCCTCTATACACAAGTATACACTGCGACTTTTCAGTCAGTGAAGTAGTACTGCTTGGTAGTTGAGTACTAGTAGCTCTGGCTGTAAGCCGGTAAGGATCTCTCAAAATGAGAGGAAACGGAATCAGGTATGACGTGAATACCATGAATCCATAAGCGAAAACATGAGAAGAGACTAGAAAATGTCACTAGATGGCAATCCTAGCGAAGGGAACAGAAATAAATGTGTAAAACTGGGTCTGGGAGTGGGGAATCGGTGCGAAAACATGTAACTGAGGCTGGGTGCATCGAGAGAGAACATGAAACGAAGTACTGAGGGTGCAGGGTCAAGAATAAACATGGAAATATGGAAACTGGGCGATGATACTGAGAAAGAGAATGGAAATATACTGGTGATGGCGAGGTACTGATCCTAAACAATACAGAAATACTGATGTTGATGTCGAGACTGGTCTTGTGCTGAAGCGATCCTATCCTATGTCAAAACTAACCTTCAAGTCCACTCTTGGGACTGTCCTATACAAAAACTATGCTGAAACTGGTCCTATACTGATGCAAAAATGATCCTAAGTCTGCTCAGAGACTACCCAAGTGGGCAACGATACAATGGTGAAAGTGAAAATGTGAAACAATCCTATGCTGGTGAAGTTGAAACGATAATGGCCGATAAAAGATAAATGGGGACGAGATATGGCACAGCAATCACGTATTGGTGCAATATGAGCATGTACCAATAGTGTCAAGAGCAAAGAGCGAGTGTCAAGCGACTCTTCACAGTCAAAAACCATGGAATAACTCTGGTGAGCTTTTAAGGATTGACGTGCACTTGAGAATATGCTGGGTAAACGGTAATAAACATAGCGTAGACTCAATGTGTGGTGTAAACTCAATGCATGGGGGTAAGCTGCGATCTATGCTCAAGGTAAGCTAAGCTAAACAATGTTTTTCTAGCTAGTTTTTATACTACAAGTACGAATTTATAAATAGAGTAAACATGCGCGACTTAGTCAGGCTGTAAGGCTGTGGCTTAGTAGATTTCGTAGCAAACATATGATTTCTTGACTTTGAAAGTAACAGCAACTTGTTGACGTTGCCACGTATGGACAGAAACCGCATAGTTTCTTGGAGCGATGAACGGATCGTGAGGTGCTGTTTTAGCTGTGGACTGGGGAGGTATGTCTTTTGTACTGAGGTGCACACTTGGGTCTACATCTTCTCCAAGTCTTGGCGAAGTAACAGCCTTAGTAAAACGTGGTCTGTAGTCACCGTGTGCTCGAAATATCTTGGATGGATGAGTGGCTGCAGCAATCATGTCATTTCATTAGGTGATTGATTGATGCGTCCATGAGGCTATGAGAAGTGATGTGGTAGTTCTGTTTTAGGATGATTTGTGATCGAAGGTGCCTTGCCATGATGGAACACAGCAATTATGATGTGTAACCAGATGAGATGGATAACAAAGTGTGTGAGGAGTCGTTGCCATAGCATGAAAGTAGTATGAACTTGTGTGCAATCTTTGGTTTACTGAAAGTCCACTGGGGGGACAGGAGTGGCAATTAGTGCTTAAAATCCATGAATTCTGAGCGTACAGAGCCTGGAGGCTCATCATCAGAGAGGAGGAACACTTATGTAGGTAAGCTCGTGAAAGAGTATCTTCGGTCCTTCGAAAGCCTTCTCAGCCTCATTCTCCGTATTCTACCCATACATATCAATCTTTTGACTGAACCTCCCAATGCTCAATGTCCAGACATAGATGCTCCATATCCTTCAGTCAACCGAGGACCATATGCGGAACAAAATCTTTCACCAAGTCATCTTGTCTTCTGCTGATTAACGAACATGGAGCACTGCTTCCATCAATGATGGTAAACATAGCTGAAATAGAGAAAATAGTAAACCTACTTGTCAGAATGCTTTGCCTCCATATCCAGTCATCATGCTTGATTTGAATGTCCAATGACATCGAGATCTGGAGGTAACTTTGTAAAGAGCCCATCCACCTCCAGTTTTCCACCGTTCTAAACCAGTGTCCTTCGTTCTCCTTGGTATCTTCCTAGGGGATTGGACAAGCTTGAGTTCCTGGTGACTACCTCTGTACTCATATCCATCCATCTCTACTGGTGACATCTTCACCTCGTCGTTCTGATAAACCCATTCCAGAGGCCTAATGAACATGTCTGCAAACGGCAAATGTGTGAATCCTGACTGTGGTGGTTGGCAGATTACTTGTGGCACGGTTTTATGCCGATAATAAGGTTGTCTTGGATGCAGACAGCCAAGCAGTAAAAGATAAAGGCGCGATGAATCAATCTTGCTAAACGACAGACAGCAAAGTGTCTAATCATTACTGTAGGTTGAGAAGAAGTTTTTAGGCACTAAATATGTATAATATCTATCAGTCAGTCTGCTCATTTCACAAGAATAGATCATTAACTAATGAGGGAGTGTTTCTTCAACTCAGCACCGAAACATCCATCAGTCAATTTCATTTCCATGGCCGGTTCCAACAAGTGGTGAAGAGCAAACCACTTCTCATGTGCAAATTGTGCTGAGTAAGGCAATGACAAATGAGAAGTGTGGTGGAAACCTGCAGATCTGCAGCGATCGGACTATCAAGGGTCCACAACCTACCAGAGATGTTAGCCATTGGAGACAAGAGGGAATGAGAGGAAATGTGCGTCATACCTTCTGCCATGCTCATTCCCCTTCCAATGCCTTTCAAAATGCCAAACTTGAGTATGGAATCCCAAAATGCTGTGGTTACGACATGCCCAAAGCTGAGTTTCTCATTGGTGATCTGGGGAAATAGAATTTATTTTTTAACCTACAGTCAAAAAGAGCACTAGTTACATACCTTATATTGACGGTAGTGATAAGAAGGTCTTGTCAGTGTGCAATGGTCAAAGAGGACATCTCCTTTCTCTGAGGGCTGTGGGAGTTATGAGATATGTAGCACATTTGGTGACTGAGACGATGGACCATCTAAATCACTGATAGTCAATGGAGCTTGTGGGGTCAGAGATAGATGGTGGACAGATGCAGACAAACCATAGTTCACACAATCTGTGTCTTGTTCAGCCAAGCAAGAAAATATAAGATCATAATCATTTATTCTCAGTAAACAAAAGACAGCAAAGTGTCTAAGCATTACTGGAGCTTGAGAAGAGATTTCTGAGCACTAGATATGTATGAATCAGTCAGCTTATTGCATAAGAATAGAGGGACAACTTACCAGGCAGTTTCTCCTCACCTTGGCGCAGCTCATTTACCCTCGAACATCCATCCAACATATTCCGGTTCCTTTCTGCGAATCCTTCCTACCAGGCAATGTTCTGGTTCTCACATCCAAATTGTAAGGTACGTCGTCACAGTGGTGGGGCCATACAAGAAGAAATCAACATATCTGGGATGTTCGTGGAAGGGAAGGTCCATAACCTACTACAGATGTTAGCCATTGCACAATGGGGAGCAAGAGAAATGTACCCTCTGCCTTGCCACATGCTCATATGTACTCCAAAACATATCAAAAGCTAGACTTCAGTGCAGAATCCTGAAACGTAGCAGTTACATCATACTCGAAGCTGGGCTTCTGATGAATCCCTCGGATCTGAGAAAAACGGATTAGTTAACCCATGGTCATGCTGAGCACCAAACCTGTACCTTACATCAGCGACAGTCGCAAAAACAGAGACTAAAGCTGAAGTCTACGACTAGGGTGCACCATTCTGCACAAGTGATTTTGAGCCATGACTGCAAAATGTGTTGACGATGGACCGGGTGACTAATCAAACAAGTTGTCGCGTCAAGACTAGCATGAGGACCAAAGCACTAACCCATGGGCCACCTGCACAGCAAAGATTAGCTCCGCCTAGTCCAGAGAAGTATTCAACAAAATGTACCAGCCTGCCTAAGTCTGTACAGATCTATAGCTGCATGGTTGTGGAATGATGACTTTGAATCACAGCAGATTTTTTCTTCTTGATACCCTAGCACGGATATGAGAAGAAGTAAATAAATGGAAGGATATGATGCACTTGGATGCCTGGCAAGATGACCAGATGCATGACTCTGTGTGAATCCTCCTGGAGAATCTCCATGCAGCTTTATTCACTCAAATGTCCCATGTCAAGGCTCCGCACCATGACAGACCAGGGTACCTCCTTGAAGATTCCGCTCATCCTCTCGTCTTGTCACTCGCTTGACCAAGATACACATCATAGAGGGGACCATTTTGATAGATGCCAAATCCAAGCCGACTTTACAGGCTGCAGAAGGTCATGTTAGACGAATCAGCGTGTGTACATCATAAGCCAACATACCATGCATGCCAAACTTTGGTCATCTTGTGATGATAGTCGTCCAAGAATATGTCTTCAGTCGCTGTTCACCCCCAGTGAAAATTCCGTCAAGCCAGTTTGAGCCAAATCAAGCCGCACAGATTTTCATGCAGCAAGATTGAGCCAAATCAAACAGCAACATGCACTGCAAGCCTAATCGTGTCTAAATGTGAGCTTTCTTCCACTCACCATAGCCAATACACTGTCTCTGGAGAACTTCAGAGCTTCATTGAAACAGATGGTTTGCAGTCGACCTGCTAAGCTCCAGTCCAGCCACGTGTATTTCACCAGCTGGCCAGCTGCTGGTGACCCAATTGACACCTCTTTCTCTTCTACCACCACCATCTCATCGCCTCCTGCTACATATACGTCTTCGCCACCATCTTTTTATGCCACCAAATGTGCCCTTTTGCTTGCTAATCAAAGCTTTCTTCTACTATTACTCCACTGTTACCCCCGAAATGGACCACATCACTCACAGACATGATGTTGGGGATGGCAACTGGCTCACAAGGTGGTTATATGCACTCTGTTTCAATGTCTGCAACATCGGTTTATATTTATATTGTTGCGCTTGGGTGGCTAGTGGTACCAGAGGTATGTATTATTGTGTTATTGCTCATCATAGATACTCACAACGAGGTAGTTGTTTTGTCCGCCATCTCATTATAATCTTGTTTGGGGTGACCTTGGTATGTTACATTCCATATCTCTGTGCGATGTGGTGGTCTGATCATCATTGTAAAGGTCATCCGCTTAATTTTTATCAGCATCTGTTTCATAACTTTTGTGAGTAGGCCTGACCATCTTGTCCATTATCAAAATATTGATGTAACACTTAAGGTCATTTTTGTATTGTGAACGGTGCAACATTTTGAGTCTACTACTACCAGAAGTGCTTGATGGATGTAAGTATAGCAAGGCAAAGCAGGCAGATTGGGATGTTTGGTATATTCCTCAGTGTACCATGTAATTACACTGTATAGTAGTCAAATGGAATAAAATTGAGCCTAATTGAGTGTATGGGAACTGAACAGGATTGATCTGTGCAGCTTGAAATAGCTTGACCTGGGCTGGAAAAGGGTTCACATTTCGAAGCCACGGCGAGCAGGACGAAGCCCTGTCGACCTTTTCCCTCTGGCTCGATTTGGCTCAGCCTGGCTTGACTGACTTTTCACTGGGGTTCACCCTGGTTGAGACACTCATGAGTGTATTGATTCTGGCATTCGAGAGGTGCCCATTGTCACAGCAGGCATCCTATCTGCACACCACGGCATCAGAAAATGAGTGATGGAGGTCATAGAGGGAAGGCTCACCTTTATTGGCTGGTCATTGTGACAGACTACTACATTCCTGATGAGAGGATGGTGGTGGATGAGGATGAAAATGGCAGAAGCTACCGGACTCAACAGATGGCAACAATCAAGCAGAACATGGGCCATGGGCCAGGATCACAGCAATTACCATTTCCTGCCAAACCATGCTTCCTTTGCCCTCTAAGGCACTGTCTGACTGACAGATTGACTGTCTCTTATCTGTTTAACTGTTGCGAGAGTCAGTGAGTCCAATAGATGTTTTGGAGCCACACAAAAGTGTGAGATTGATAACAAGATGTGTATTTCCACCTTCAGATATAAGACAACAGGTGCGTATACTCAGGATAAATTGCTTCGATGGTGCTCTTAAAAGTTTTATCCCATGTTTCCAGTGTCCTTGTGCATGCAGCTTGACATGACAGTCCTCAAAGTTTGAACTGTACAACGAGAAGGGCAAAGTCTCTCGACCGGCATAGACTGTGCCACGACTCGACAGCAATAGCAACCCCAGGCTCATCAATCCTCCGTAGCTGGATTTCATGAGGATAGTGGTAAGAATAACTACGAACAGCACCGAGCTTGGATTTGGCCAATATTTGGCTGCCTGCTGGCCATAAAAATTCACAATTTGACAGAAACAAAGATGCCTCTTTTAGCTCCAACTATCACCAGGACTCTGGCATGTCTATGTGTCCTTTCTCCACCCCGCAAGCCATACTTCTGAACATTCACCAACTTAACAAGACCACTGATAGAAGAAATATTCCTCAGACACATGGTGCCATGTTGTCCACCTCGTCTAAAGAACGTTTATAGCCGATGGGAAATTGAGTGATATCGATTTGTTTTTCCATTGCAGAGCTGACCGTGAAGTAATTATAGATGTAGATATAGGGACGCATTTAGAACCTAGTCCTGAGGGTCTTTCATCAACATGCTTGACTCATGGATAGATAGGAAAACACGAACCATGCATTTATGTTCCATCACTTGTCCTCGTTCAATCCAGCTCATGGAGCCTGCACCAGATGCGTCGTTCCGCCATGGATAGCAATGGTATGGGCTATCAGTACTGCCTTGCTCAGAATTTAAGGCTATTCAAGTGTTCATTGTGTCTGAATTCAATTATGAGCATTAGGAAGTTATCGGATTGATCACAATGCAACAAGTGACACAATAGGCGCCTAATAGAGTCAGAACATGAATGTAAGAAGAGGAAGAAAAGCGACGAGAGTGAACTCATCATCAATCATACAGAGAAGGATCTCTCGCAGTAAGACTTGGTTCCAAACTGTCAAAGTATCTGTCCTACCCTTGACTCCTTATCAATAAATGACTCCCATCAAAATCACTGTTCACATGTTGAGTTTCCAGCAAACACACGGAAGGTGGTGCACGGATGTCCTTGATATCCTACCTGGGCATTGGAAAAGGGTGTTCTTTGTTTAATTTCCTGCATATAAGAGATTAGTATGGGAGTACCTTCAAGCAGTGAAAGTACCCTTGTTTATCTCTTTGCCCGATGCAGCTCTTGTCTGTGAGTCATCAGGCTGGATATAATTGAAGAAACAGGAAACCCAGATTGCATGGCTCTTGCTCCAGCTCGTGGTGGTATCTGCAAGCCCTCAAATGAGCCTCAACTCTTTGAATAAAGAAAAACTTACCTAGCGGCAGCAATGCTATCATGTTTGGCAAACCCGGGTTTGGACCCATAGCAGGATTTACAGTATCCTCGCCTCAGCTGGTGTGGATTTTAGCATTGCACATTGTATCAAGGTATCCTCAGAGAGACACCCATGTACAGTATTGTGTTCTGTGCTGCTAACCGGGGGAGTGAACCACCTAGAGCCCGATGTTCTATTCTACTCGAGAAGTGAGGGTTGAGCATTGCTGAGGTCCGCTACATTCTCGCACTGTGACACAGTCCTTGGCTCTCTGGAATATCTGAAAATGACAAGACAGAGCTGTCCTTTGAAAGTGGATAGTTGGCCGAACAATGTTTATCCATCCAAATCTTTCTCGACGCATGCATGCATGCATCTATATGAAAGATGTCAGAATCTGATCAATCATATGAGAACGACGGACTACCTTTGCAGCCTCGTTTACACCGAATCTCGAAATAGTCATCCTTCTCTTTATTATAATCATAATTCTCGGCTTCTTCTCGGTATCATGGCGACTCACTATCCAGACTGTCAGATTTCCTATACATCGTTTCCTCCCCTCTTTGCAGACAAGGTCGCTCCTTGAAAAGAAAAGCAAAAAGCCCTTGGCGTGACGAAACCCATTGGCAAAGCATCGATTTCTATCCTTTTGAACCTTAGACCAATAATCGTAAGTTATGGATCGAATGGACAAAGGATGAGCATACCTGTTGCTTTGGCACCTCGTCTTCACTGTTCAGAGATCTCGAAGACCACAACATTTTTTCGACACTTGGTACAAGCGAACCATAGCAATGTGACCACATCACCCATGCTTAGCATACATCTGTCTATTAACCCTCCTTGGGAATGGTGTTAAAAAACGGCATCCACTGTGAGAGGAACTTTACATAAAGGATGCCATAGGCAACACATAGTCCGAGTCTGGAATGTAAATTAATCGTCGGTTAGAATGAGGGCAACAGGACAAGGCAGACCATGGAAGAATTGCTTGTAGTCACCAGGAGAGACATATTCTGCTGAGCATGAGGGCATCTTACAGAACGGGGGGAAGGTGTGTGCGACCATACCGAAATGGCAGAAGAGAGACTATGAGTGCTGAGAGCTGAGTTTGTTGAGGCAGTGTCTGAGGTGACTGGTGACCAGTGAAGAGGAAAAGAACCCAGGTCTGAAGATGTTGATCTGGCCTGGGTCGGTGATATGCGGTCCACGCGTTCACACCTAGATTTTGCGATTTTATAATGATACTAGCGCATATCTATCCTTGACTAGTCATAACTAGAGGGCTATAGCAGAGGCTTCGAGCTGATAGTCAAGCCAGGGAGCTACTAGTCGAGCCAGGACTTAGGCGCGATACCACTAGTGGATCAAGTCTATAAGCCGGAATGACTAGTACCTCGGCTACTGTTACGAGCCGGTGAATAACGGCTACTAGTAGATGAGGGTAGCTACAAGTGCACCCAACAAGAAGCGTAATACACAGATCTCGTGAAGTACCGTCGCTAGCAGGCCGATCAGGGCATAAATGCCTAAGTCAGGTTAACTAGTCATGTGGCAATCTCGAAGCAGGACTTAGAAATGAATTAGCAATGGATTAACCTCGCATCTAGATCCATCTGGAGCGATCAGATCAGCTACGATCGGGCACGAGGCTAGCCAGACTGCGCTTTCGATCACGGCGAACTGCGTTATGGATGCGGGAGTGTGGCTAGTCGTTTATCCTCGGCACTAGTGGCGCGTTGCTGGGTCAAGAACGCGACCTAAAACCGCTAGCGTAGCTCCGTGACTCACTAGTCGTCCAGCAGCAGTTTCTAGACCGACTATTGCGTGCTTTTTCGCAGTATTTCGTGACTAGCCAAGAAATCCATACCGAAAATACCCCACTAGTGTAGCTGTTTGCATCACTTTGTACCTTTCTTTACAGTATATAAGTAGTAGAATAGTCACTCGCAACGGGAGGCGACGCCATCCCTGCGATTGTGACAGACTAGTAGTATCTAGTGCCCCCAATTAAAGGCTTTTGTGCATAACCTCGAACGAAGCGGCTACTAGTCGCTAAGTTACCTATAGTATTGAGTGAATTGAAGTCCCTTTGAGTCTACTATTGTGTCCTGCAAAGGCCAAGAGTGCTCCGAAGTTAGTTCTTGCAGTTTCTCAAAGTTAAAGTATTATTCTTAGGCCAAGAGTGCCACTAGTAAGCCAAGAGTGCGAACTAGTCAAGTGTTGATCACTTGTAGGAAGTAGTACAGGGCCAAGAGAGCCAATAGTCCGAACAGTCGGAGTCCCAGCGAGCGCAGTAGCTCAAAACCAAGTCACATTCATTCAATTGTGTCTTACCCACCCCACTAGTGCAAGTAGTACACTTGTAAAACTCACTAGTAACGAATAAAACGTCTTTTTGAACAACCTACCTTGATTATCGAGTCTGCAGAGTGCTTCTATCGTACTTGAAACACCCGAATTCAATACATTGGTGATAGTGTAGAGTGTAGAGAGGTTTAGTGTTGGTTGGAGCTCATTTCCGCCCACTAGTCTTTTGCCACTCGCCGTTACCGAGCACATCATCGGTCTGGTGAACTGGGTGCTGTGCAGCAAACAAAGACGTGCCTTTACATCTCGTCTACCATCATCTGGTTCGCCTAATTCCCTGCTGCAGATGTCTCCATGATGTGCCTGAGAACTTCCTGAAAACTCAGCAAGAACATCGGCTGCAGAAACCTTCAATGTCCAACCCCAAGTGACCTTTGCCCCGTTGGTTCATACGAGAGTATGATTTCATCGTCGTTTGGATCCATGAAGGAAAGGACCATGTAGAAAAGACGTATGTCAAACCATAGGCATGATATGACTGTGTTCGACTAATGTATTGTCATATGCCCAGACGTGCCATCCTTTAAAGATATGCAATATGCCGGGTTTATAATATGATGCAGGTGTTCTGAATAAAATGCTTACTTCCATCGAAGGTGCGTAATTTTATTCTTCAGGTAGTGGGAGTATCTGACTAGTGCAAATGGATGTAGTTCCTATCTAATATCCTTGGAGCTCAGGTGTGTTTTCCCACACTCGGATGGTATCGCTTATTGAATCATATTTCCAACTCGCTGATGTGCTCGGTAACAGCGAATGGCAAAAGACTAGTGGGCGGAAATGAGCTCCAACCAACACTAAACCTCTCTACACTCTACACTATCACCAATGTATTGAATTCGGGTGTTTCGAGTACGATAGAAGCACTCTGCAGACTCAATAATCAAGGTAGGTTGTTCAAAAGATGTTTTATTCGTTACTAGTGAGTTTTACAAGTGTACTACTTGCACTAGTGGGGTGGGTAAGACACAATTGAATGAATGTGACTTGGTTTTGAGCTACTGCGCTCGCTGGGACTCCGACTGTTCAGACTATTGGCTCTCTTGGCCCTGTACTACTTCCTACAAGTGATCAACACTTGACTAGTTCGCACTCTTGGCTTACTAGTGGCACTCTTGGCCTAAGAATAATACTTTAACTTTGAGAAACTGCAAGAACTAACTTCGGAGCACTCTTGGCCTTTGCAGGACACAATAGTAGACTCAAAGGGACTTCAATTCACTCAATACTATAGGTAACTTAGCAACTAGTAGCCGCTTCATTCAAGGTTAAGCACAAAAGCCTTTAATTGGGGCACTAGATACTGACTAGTAGGTCTCAATCGCAGGGATGGCGTTGCCTCCTGTTGCGAGTGGCTATTCTACTACTTATATACTGTAAAGAAAGGTACAAAGCGACACAAACAGCTACACTAGTGGGGTATTTTCGGTATGGCTTTCTTGGCTAGGCCCGAAATATTGTGCATAAATACGCAATAGTTGGTCTAGAAATTGCTATTGGACGGCTAGTGAGCCATGGAGCTCAGCTAACAGTTTAATCTCGCGTTCTTGACCCAGCAACGCGCCACTAGTGCCGGAGATGAACGACTAGCCACACCCTCGTGCTCGCAACTGTAGTTGGCCGTGATCGAAAGCGCAGCCGGGCTATACTAGTACTGATCATAATAGATCTGATTGCACTAGTCGGATCTGGGCGTAACGTTAATCTGTTGCTAATTCATTTCTAAGTCCTGCTTTGAGATTGCTGCGTGACTAGTTAACCTGACTTAGGTGTTTCTGCCCTGATCGGTCTGCTAGTGACTGAACTTCACGAGATCTGTGTATTCTGCTCCTTTTTTGGTGTGCTAGTCACATTACTCGTCCACTAGTGGCCTTATATTAAGTAGTCCGGCTAGTATTCAAGTCACTAGTATGGCTGGCTGGTAGATTTGACCCACTAGTGGTATTGCATCTAAGTCCTGGCTTCACTAGTCGCATACTGCTGTAACTATCAGCTCAAAGCCTCAGCTATAGTCCTTTTATTATCACTAGTATAGGATAGATATGCAATTGTATTGTTACAAAATCGCAAAATCTAGGTGTGAATGCATAGACAGCATATCATCGCAAGATAACACCAGAAAATGAGGCCTGACAGTGCTGCGAGGTCAAGCTATCTCAGTATTGTGAACAGACGATAGATAGCCTCTTGGAAAAGGTGCAGGAGAAGTTCTGCATGTCCAGGTTGACCTGAGAGGACAGGCTTTCATATGTTGATCAAGACAATTGACAGGTATGCTTCTGCAGGTCTTCAGTTGATAAAATGCTCATCTGTTGCCGTCTTCATCAGATTTTAATCCTACTATGACACTTGTGTATGAACCTCTGAAATATCAACCGGGGTGGCACAGTAAGTCATGTTCTCTTCTGTGTGGATGATCGTTGCTCATAGCACAGCTATGTTTGAGAGTGAACATTTTTAACTGGTACACAGACCTTGAGAGATCGCCGTTCCCCCAGCAAGTGTGAGTAGTCTCCTGATTCCCTGTACAAACTTGCTCTAGCCTCGACCAAAGAACCTCGTGGCAAGATACATGTCATGTGCCTTGTCTTGTTGTCTGCCGCACTCGACATAGTCGCTGGGCAGATGACATCAATCAACCTCACATATCTCCATTCAGTTCTGTCTTTCACTGTACAAGTGTAGCTGCTGTGAACAACATAAGTCCACATTACAGAGATTCAGCAATAGTACTTTTACTCATATCGCCTGAATCTTTGAAGATAACATTGCTAAATGAGCCAATGCAAAGCCCACACTCATTGTTATCATTTAGCCCAGGAAATGAACTTGGGAGCAAAGCATTCAGAGGCGAAATCATGGCCGCTAAGTAATGCTTTTTACAAGGATATTTTTCTAATACTTCATCTATTTAGGTTCTGCCCAAATCTGTTTAACATGTATCCTTCTGAATTTACAGAGTGCACGCCATAGTCAGTAGATGACTATTGAAGTCAGTATCCTTTATGTTTGCCTTCAAGCCTTCGAGACCTGGAACTGGGCAGAACCATACAGTGAGAAGGATTCTCCATATTTTCACATGTTGATGGGATTTTTTACTGATATCCTCCATGCTTAGTGTCCCATTGAAATGGACTCAGGACTAATCCTGCAGAGCCCAACACCCATAGTGGTAAGTACTCCTGTTTTATCATCTAAGTTGCTATTAGCTCATTACTCTCTAGCGCAAGGCACATACATAGTTGGTGCTGACATGACATGGCTGCAGAAGCAACGGCCAACAAATCATCGATTTGTGGAATCAACAGACCGATGGCCCACCACTTTACCATTGTAGCCATTCTCCCGGTTAGTACACTTCTGGCCATGTGAGCCATGCATCCACCGAAGTCATACTGTCAATGGTAAGCTTCCATTTCAGTTGCCATCTTGCTGATTTCTTTCAACAGTACAAGTCTTATAGTTGGAAATATCAATTTCTTAGGCAAATTTTGCAGACGGAAGGTCTTGTTTTATTACATTGCACAAGACGACTGGATTTGACTCACACTCGAATCAGGAATACACCTAGTCCCTTTACATCAACACTACATGACAATGAGAACAAAACAGTGAAGTACAGAAATTTTGAGAGGTGCAAGCAACAGGAAGTTGGGTATAGACTAAGTCGGAAGGGTAAGCATGTCTGGCAATGACCAGTATGGTAATGTATTCTACGACATTTTCATAGGTTGCTTGGACTGGATGTGACCACTAAAAATGCCACCGATGGTGTGATTCTTGGAGGATTCAGATAATTGCATGTACGCATTGACTACTATTTGTGTTGAAACATGCCTGCCATCAAAGAGGATTTCCATCGCCCTTGCATTCTGGATTGGCAATGTAATGAATCAAAAGTGCTTTGCATGGTTCTATGACACGGAGTCGATTACATCCTGAATACATCAACTGACATATTGTCACACAGACATGCCATCCATGTAAGATAGGTACTCTGTAAGGGTTTACAACACGATGCAGGGCTGTCAAATGATATCCTTACTTTCATTAAATGTGCACAATCCCCTTCTTTGAGCGGTAGGAGTATCTAATGCTGTCAACTGAATCTAGTTCCCTTTCAACTACTCTGGGAGCTGATGCATGTTTATGTGCATTCTCAAGGTATAGCTTATTCCACCACATTTCCAACTGCCATATAACGCAAGAACATAAGGAACAAGAGTATTTTGAAGCCAAGATGTGTCGCTATTCGCACAAGCTATTGGATAAGTATTTGGCAATGCACACAAGAGGTTGTGTGTCCAGGTTGACATCAGACAATGGACTTGACGTCCTGCCACAAAGTGTGAGTCTTTGGACATCTCATAACTCCCTGTAATAGTTCAAGTCTCACCTGAACAACCTCAAGGCAAGATACAGGCCAGGTACCTTGTTGTCCGCTGTGATTGATGTAGCTGCCGGCCTGATGACATCAAGCAAACACACATACCTACCTCAATCTTTTCTCTCCAATTGCAGCTACCACAAACAACATAGGTCTGTTCACAGATTTCCTGTGATATCATGTCTACTCATATAGCTTGAACCTTTAAAGATAAAAATACCATGGGAGCATGCGCAATGCTCACACTCATTTTTATTTGTTCTTTTCCATTTCTCAACCCTTCATAATGCTCACTTTCTCAGAACAGAGCCCGCATACTCCGGGATCCAACTTTTGCAGAATCAAACACGACTGAGCAGTAAGTGATTCCCTATGGTTTGACTGGTGCTGCTAACCATTTGTAGAATATCACTACATGGCCTTGCCTTGATACATGGCGTTCATTTGTTTAGCCCAGGAAATTAACCCACAGGCAAAGTCTTGTGTAGTCAAAGTTACAGCCAGTGAGTGATGCTTTGTTAAAGATTATTTTACTGATACTTCATTCATTTAGTTTCGGAATCAAGCCCGAATCCAGTCAATGCAGACCCTTCTAAATTCATGGAGCCCATGGTATGGCAAGTATTTTACTGACCTTCTGTTTACCTTCAAGCTCTTGGGATACGAAACCATGTGGAACCATATGTTAAGAATCATTCTCCATAATTTTAAACATTGATTGATTTCTTTTACTGATATCCTCTGTGTTTAGCGTCAAAATGGACTGAGGACCAAGCTATGCAGAGAGGAACACCTGTAGTGGTAAGTAGTCCTGCTCTATCATCTAAGTCGGCCTTGGTTCATTAATCTCCAGCCCAAGACTCTGATCCAAAAGTCTTGCGGAGGCGATGGTCAACGAATCGTCAATTTGTGAAATTGATGGACCATTGTCCAACTACTTTATCATTGTAGCTATTCTTCCAGTCAGCACATTTCTGGACTAGCCAGTATTGCGTTGCAAATGTCATGCCATGAGTAGTAAGATTTCATTCTGGTCGAGGCTTTACTGATTTTCTTTCCGATGGTAAGGGTCTTGTGGTGGGATTATAAATGTCTTATGCCAAATTTTCATGGAGTGGAACATCCAGGAGTGAAGGTTTGGCTTGGGGTCTAAGTGTGCCACAATCAAGGAGGTCTCTGTAGGCAGTATTTAGAAGATACAAGCTATGAACCTGATTCCATAATTCAACAAAGAAATGTTCTAACATTTCTGAATCTGAGATCCCATAGCTCCACTCTTTCATCATCTGCCAAATGGAAAATTGACAATTTCTCAAACTTCTTGTCCTCTCTTAGCTGCCCAACTACCCAATAATGACTTGAATCATAGACACTGTAGCCCAGGAGTGTATATGTGCCATCCGGTATTGGGTATGCATGGTCAGCCACAATTTTGAATGTATGGGGTGACCCAGTGGGATCCTTGAAGACCAGCTCTCCCTGTCGAGGCTTCCCTTCCTTTGGTACCTCAGCCAAACCCTGCACATCTCCCACAATGCGGCACCCATCATGCCAGTCAACATCTGGATCCTCCATCATATAAACACCATGTGGGTATGGATCTGGATCACATACAATGAATTTGTTCATCATTACTTGCTTCCATGATGGTCACCAGCATTTTCTTCCATTGCCAGGCTGAGGATAGAAGAAGAACAGCTCTGCTCGAAACTGGTCGCACATGGCATGCGTGAGGATGTCCCATGCATTCGCTTCTGACTGCTCGGCATCATATATTGGAATAGGTTCCATCCGGAGAAGATGTACCAAGCCTGCAACTTTATCTAGAGGCTTTGTTGAAATGCGATTCTGCATCTCTGCTGCAAATTCCAAGACCCATGTCCGTTCTCGTATCTCCCGCAATGAAGTCAGTTGTTCATCAAACTTCCTTCGGACCTCCTGTTCCATGACATCATCCTCGGTCTGCCCACCAATGATCAGGTCTTTGGCGATCTCCTGCAGGGTCCATGCACATCGGAACCAACACCGATCACTCTCGAAGTCATCTGCTGTCAAATGGAGTGGCTGACCCAGACCATTGAAGTAGCACACCACAGGTTGATATTCATCATACACAACTCTGATCATGGGCACATCCAGCTTCCACTCGTCCATGCACAGACACTCATTCTTCCCACCCTCCTGCCACAAACACAGAACATCCAACCATGCATACTCGACCGTGTATCTCAGATAACCTTCTTCCCTCGCATTCAACATCTCGATGCAGATGAGATCAAGATTGGCATCCTTTGGCATGGGCATGGGCCACTCGTATCCGTTGATAGGTGTCATCGCATCCACACGGTCCTTCTCGTCCACCCACACATGTGATATCCCCCACAGACCTTTGCGTGCAACCCAATATGGCACCACCCAATTGGCATACAGATCCCACATGCGCCGAGGGGGCACATACCGCCTGGTAATCCTGTCATGGACAAGTACCTCTCTCCGCATCTTCCAGTCCTCCTCTTCCTTGGTGCGTAATTTACATTGGATGGCGGCGACATTATACTGATACCAATAGGGCTGCAAATGAGTGTAGACCATCCCAAAATTGTCATTTCGTGCAACATACGGTTCAAGAATCGAGTGTAGTGTTGGTATCCCTAAGAGACAAAGGATCTTTGATCCCAGAGTATAAGACGTGCCAAGTGTCACATTGAGCTTTTCCAAAACTCCATTGACATCGAGGTCAGCACAGGAAGTGTTGGTGAGAGCGGATAATATCACTGGTTTATTGCCAGTGTAGGACTGTTGGTTCAACACCAGAATGGTCGATTTTGGTTGGCCAGTCCCAATGAGGGCAGAGAGTGTGACATCATGAAGATCAGGATATTCGTGATATAATGGAGGACTTTTTCTGACTACTTGATTTAGCTGATTCTTGTTATTACAGACAGAGGTATTACCTTTATCATACCACAAAGATACTCGTGAATGTGCAAATGATTCGGATACAGACCTTTTATTTTTCTGCCATGAATATGATACATTCTGTTTCTTCGATTCCCACCAACCATTGAATCACTTCCAACGTTCGATGGACATTTCCTCTAATCATAGCAAAATGAATGTAAAAACTGCTGACAGAATGGCAACACAACGTACCATGGTCCATTATCACTGTAGTGCGGTGCCAAGGTGTGGTTGCACGAAGAGCTTTCTGTCATGTAGATATGTACCGTCCTCATGGTAAGAGGGAAACAATGCGGACTAGCGCCTGGACCATCAAAACATTTTTCCATCAGCACACTGTTGATGGATAGGCACTGAAAGCAGCGCTAATGGGAGGTATCATTTAATGCATTATTATACATCTGAATGTGCCCTCATATGAGAAATAGATGGTTAGATTTCCATAAAGACTCACAAGTTATAGTAGTTCTGCCAGGGACAAACCAGGTATCTGATATCCACATCATTATTCAGTGCATATATCCTTCATTCTCATGGGCGATGGCTCCATCAGCCATGGCAACATCCAAATTCCGATTGTGAACCATAGTCCAAGTCATCCCGATCAAAAAAACACCCGGAGTTCTATTCTCCACCATTAGATTGAACATCTTTTTAAGAAGAGATACTTGCCATTCACCACATTTTTGGGTCTTCACTCGTGCTAAACAAAGAATTCTTTAGAGAGGCACATTTAAGAGAAGGACAAACAGCATAGTGTACACACATGGAGTAGCCCCCAAGCCCATGAACCATCCATGTATACAAGAACTAGAGCTTACACAAAGGAAGGTCGAGGAGTGTACCTAAGAAACAGTTCACATTCTTACAATAGTATAATCTGCAACAATTATACCTTAGCTAACATCAAAGGCAATGAGGTAAATGATGTTTATCGGACTTGAATCAATGGTGCCATGGGCGGGTTGATAGAGCCTGAAAGGAATATAAGAAGAGAAGAAAAAATGATCAGATCGAGCTCACCATCAATGTACTTGCAGATGTGGCCGAGATTTGACCTCGAAACAGTCAAAGTTTCCCTCATGCAACTGCCTCCGGTTTCTACTCAAAATGTAATTGTAATCAGGATATGCATGTGCAGAATTGCCAGTATAATCATCATTCACCCTCCGCCACTTCCGGGCTGGTTGTCCTGTGTGAGAGAATATGCAACACAAAAGGCAATGTTGGAATATTTAGCATGTTCGTGCAGTTGCTCATTCTAATAAGAATAAGATAAGAAACAGCGGGTAAGAAACATGCTTATTTGTTACTCACTGATAACTATCAGTGCCAGTATGTTCTGGTCACCACACATCCTTGGGTGAATAGAGACTGTCGATGACAGAATAAAACTATAGTGCAAAGGACCAGAGCTGGTGTATTGCGGTTCTGCTATGAGGCACCATGGACGTTTTCTTTCAGGATTACATCCTAGGCACTGGAGGATTGTTGTTATTTTATTTGTTTGCCAAAGGAACCGATGTAGAGAGGAGTGACAATTTTTATTGAAAAATACAGTTATATCAAGAACAATTCTTGGAACAAAATAGGACCAAAACACAGCTAGCTATGTACATCTCATGCCATACATCTGTCAAGCGATGGAGAGTCCATTAATTTGGCATCCAGACATCCATGGTGAGGTTGGAGTGGCAAATGTTCCAACAAGGGTCGAGCCTGGTAACAAAATGTTAGCTCCACGAAATAGTAGAGGGAACAGAGCTTACCTGGCCCCACCAAATGTGTATGCACATAGCTTTCCGAGTTTACCAGGCAGGGCATTTCATGGCCTAAAGCGTGGGTGACAAGGCAGCTCCTAATAGCCATGGAATCATGTCCAATGTGACTATGTGCCTGAAAGCTGAGCCGAATGTCACATCAACATGGGGTTGGAAATTTACCGGTTGATGGGGACTCAAATGCAGGCTTGATAGTTTAAGTTGCTATAAGCCTGTTTCTAATGAAAGGCCTTTAGTATATGATCAATCATAGAAGAGGACGATTTACCTAGGTAAGGCTCATGAAGAACTTCCAGCCAATGTCGAAAGTCTTCGGATTCTCTGTATTCCATCCATACATCTTGAGCTCTTTTCTGAACCTCTGGAGGCTTGATCTCCAGATATAGGTGCTCTATCTCCTTCATTGTTCCTGTCGATGCGACCAAGGACCACATGTAGAATAGGTGAGTCATCTTGTCTTCGGCTGTGATCATTCATGAACATCGAGGCACTGATGCTGTACTAGCGCTCCAAAATCACAGAAAGACAGGGATATCAAGGCGATATTGGAAGCTCGATGTTCACCCAGTTGAGGTCGATTTGATCTTGGGCTTGATGGTTCAACTTCCACCCTCCAAGGCTGGGGTGGCGATGGGTAGGCTTGGAGTTGTCCTCCAGCAAATCAATCCTGAGACGTGGACGTCCCTCATTTCCCTTTACCTCTCACACATGGGAAAAAAGGTATACTTGGCTAATCCAATATCGAGATTTGATGTGGGTCAGAGTGTGGTGCCATCTCCTTTATCAGAAGAATGAGGGAATTACGAGATGCATAGCATATTTTTTGGACGAGAATGATGATCCAAATCACCAGTGGTCAATGTAGCTGTGGGGGTCAGAGATAGACGGTGGATAGTTACCAACAAACACCGCCCACACAATCACCATCTTGTTCAGTTGTACAGGAAATGATAAAAGAATAATAAATTGCTCTCACTAAATGGAAGACAGCAAGGCGTCTAAACATTACTGGAGGTTGAGAAGACAATTCTGAGCACTAGATATGTATCAATCAGTCAGTTTATTGTGTATGGATAGAGTGACAGCTAACCAGGGAGTGTCTCCTCAACTCAGCAGCCCTCATTCATACCGAACATCTGTCGGTCGAGTTCATTTCCATGACCCATTCCAACAATTGGCGAGCAGCATCCCGCCCCTGACATGTGGATTGCCCTGAGTATCGGAAAAACAAGGAAAGATCTTGTCAGTACCCGCAGATTGGCAGCAATTGGTTAACCAAGGTCTGTAAACTAATGGAGATGTCAGTGGTTGGTCAACAGGGAGTGAGAAAAACAGGCTTCATACTTTTCTACTATGCTCATTCCTTTTCCAATGCCAAAAGCCAAACTTGAATTGATCCCAAAATGCTGCAGTTATGTCATTCTCGAAGGTGAGTTTCTCGGAAATCCCTCGGATCTGAGAACAATAGAAACCAATTAACCCATAGTCAAAAGGAATGCTGATCAAGTACTGTAAATTGATGACAGTGGTAAAGCCGAAGTATACAATTTATGCATGCTATTCTGCGAGTGTGATTTTCGGCTGCGACTTTGAAATGTATTGAAGACAGGCTAGGTGGAAAGTCGAACAATGATCATGTTTGTGCATGCAGATGCTAGCCTTACGACTATTGTCCTATGAGGGCCAATGTTCCCTGCACAGCCAAGATTAGCTCTGCCTGTGTGGGAGAAATGTCCAGCACAATGTACCTGGCCACCTCAGATGGATAAACAAGAATCCTATGCCTTACATTGGTGTTTAGTTGTTGATGTAAAGTGGAGACATCACTACAGCAGGAGAGTTGACGACCACAATTTGACAATCTAATACAGGGACTGGTGAGTTCAATAAATGTCAAGAGGAAACTGAACAGTACACACATTCTGCCTGGTTGACCACAGAACAATCCTGTTGTATCAAAACCCTCATTTGGTTACCAGTCAGTGCTTCAGCCCATTAGATCTTCAGCGAAAAGGTCTTGTAGTAGTGTAGTCGAAGTAAGTAACATGAGCTTTAATGATGATCCAATATCTAAAGACAGAGGTCAGCAGAAGGAATGAAATGTTAGAACATGATGCACCAGGATGGCTCGCAAAACAAAGCTCCACGACTCCATACGAGTTCTCTTTCAGCATCTCCATGCAAGTCTGCTTTCTCGTATGCTCTGGCTCCACACCATGATGGACCGGAGCACTCACAGAGATGGCATGCCATGAAGACCACCGTGAAGATTTCGCTTCTCATTTCACATCGTCGTTGGCTCAATCAGGATATGCGTAATCCAGTGGTCCGTCTGAATAGTTATAAAGCCAAGCTGACTTTGAAGGCTGCAAGAGGCCATGTTAGATGAATTCATGTGTTGATGATAAGCAGGCACACCAGACATGCCAAACATGGCCTGTCTTCTGACCATAGTCCTCCAAGAATGTCTCTTTATGATCGACGCTGAGTAGGGTGTGAATGTGCCGATTATAAAGTGTAGCCAGCGTTCCAGAGGCCACCCAGTCACCGGTTAAACCCTGTTGTCCTATCCTGCACAGAATGGTGTTGTCCTATCTGGATCCTGTGCACCAAGTCTCAAAACGAGTGATAAGATTCAGAGGAAGAAAGCCCACCTCAGTCGGCTGATCAGCGTGACATAGTATTATGTTGATGATGAGAGGATGAAAATGGCAGGAACTACGGGAATCAACAAATGGCAACAAGTCAGGAGATGGGCCGCAGGCCATGATTCCAGCAACCACCCAACACCTTTCAATTATTTAGATTCATGACTTCCTCCATCCTCTAAGGCCCCATCTCACTCAATCCTCCCTTATCCAGTTTGACCGAAATACCTATTCACCAGACTGCAAGATTCAGCAAGCTTGATGGATATTTTCAGGCCGCAGAAAAGGATGAACCCGATGACACCAGTGCCTATGGCGGTGGTGTCATGTATTTGATCCTACGACTAGGTTTATTTCTTTATTCAGACCATTGTTTCAATGGTGCTCATAGAATGTTTATCCTGGTTTTACAGTGTCCTAACACAATGACTCTCAAAATTTGAACCCGACAACAACTCCAGCAAGAAGGGCAAAGTCTGCCATCCCCAGGCATAGAATGTGTCACCAATGGACAGCAATAACAAAGAGAGGCTCATGTATTGTCTGTAACTAGACTTTCCGAAGGAAGGATAACTACACACAGAACCGAACTTGGATTATGCCAAGATCTAGCTGACCACAGGCCTGAAGAACTCGACAATTTCAGGCAAGCAAGGACGAGTCTTCTTGGTCCAAACATCACTGGTCCCTCTTACGTGTCAGTCCACCCTTTTTCCAAGGTGCAAGCCATACTTCTCAGGTGCTGAAACGACCCATTCAATCAACATTCGATGACTTGACAAGGACAATCAAAGAAAAGTTTTTCCTCAAATATACTGTTGTCTCATCTTGTCCACTCTTTTCCAGGGATTGTGTGTTTTTGACAGGTTTCATGAGTAGTAATTCCTTGCTTTTCCATTGCTGCGCTGACCATAAAGAAATTATTGATGTAGATATATATATACATCTAGCATGTAACCAGGGTCTTTCATCGACATGTCACTCGTGAATTGTCAGGACAGCACAAACCATACATGTATGATCCTTCGTCTTTCCTTGCCATATACCCCTGATGGTGGTCTGCAGTGGATGCGTTGTTATACCCAAGTTAGCTTAGCTATGTCTCTTCAAGCATCATTAACATTCATTAGGCAGTTATCCAATGACGCCATGGGTGGGATAATAAATCCTGAAAAACGAACTACGAACAGAAGAACAGTCAAGATTAAGCTCATCATTGGTCACAATGATAAGGAGGCACAGCAGATGCGATGACGAAAATTGACCCTGAAACGGAGAAAATTCTTGTCATGCGAACTCCTCCGGTGTCTATTCCAAATCAATATCAGGTTTCGAGTTGAGGAACTCGGAATGTGCAGGAAAGGACAGGTATATATCTGCCATTGCAGTGTATGGTTATTCTGGATATCGAACATGTTCTTGCCAGTTTCATTCCATGTAGTTGATTAGGAGACAAGTACCATCTCGGAGTCAGAAATACAATTGTTTTTGTCTATGGCAGAAACGACTCTTGTCAGTTAGTCTCAGGCCACATATAATCTGACGAAAAGAAACAGCAGCTGTAATCTTCTTGTTGTCGCTTGTGGCAGCATCTGAAAGGTGTGAAAATCAGCCTCAGCTTGGTGAAGAAAGAAGAGCTTACCTAGCTTGGGGAATGACATCGTGCTCCTCCATCACAAGCTTAGATATGTAACAAAGTCTATGTTGGTGTGCCCCAAAACATCCCCAACCCGCAAGGTAATCACAACATCAAATATTACATCATGGTATGCTCGCCGAAATGCTCGTGTACACCATCGAGCTCAGCATCCAGTTGATCTACCAACTTCCTGTAGCACGACACTGGATTCCGTAATATGGAGAAGCACACCAGACATCCCAGAAAGTCTCAACTTTGGTTAGTCCTCGACTTTCTGGATGGTCCAAAGATGAGACGAGCTAGACAATTGGATCCATGTTTATCCCTCTGAAGTTTTGATTGATGGAGGCATGCTTCTATATGAAACACAGTTAAAAGATGATAAATTGTAGGTGAATGACGACCTACCTTTGCAGGCTCATCTGCACCGAATCTCCAAATAGTCATCCCTCTAACTATTCCATCCATGTCTATGCTTCTTATCGGTACCATCGGGGGCTCACATTTTCCTATACATAATCGATTGATACACAAAGGCCTTTCCCCAAATGAATGGAACACTTTCCTTCCAGCATTTCTATGTTTTGTACCAGTTCTCAGTGTATGAACAAGTGGCTATCTTCATGTGTGCATAATGATCTTCTTGTTCACAGAAGCGTACGAGCCCTATTTGCTGTTTGGTTAACGCATGATTACCTATCAGGAAGCAAGAAGTACCTTCTTTCCTTGCTAATAGCAAGGCCCACACTTCGACTGGCCATTACCATTTGCTGCACATGCATGGGAGTATCTGTAAGGACGACGATCAGAACTTAGCTTGTTCAAGAAGGACGAGCTCACCATAGTAACAGTAGTTCCCTCATCCTTCTCCTACTCTTCCTCATACTATTCACTTGCCATTGACATGGCTAGTCATCAGGGTAGCGAAGCAGGAACATGGATTTGGCCTAGAACCGCTCTGCTCTCTGCGGAACGACTGATTGATGCTGCATAGTATTGGTACTCGGCTCCATTCTTTGGGAATGATGCTAGACAGTCCTCCACATCAATTGTGAAGCTGCAGCAAGGCAGGAATAGCAAGGCGAAATTAGATGCTCAATGTTTACGTGGTCAGGGATGATTTGAACTTGAAGTTCATAACTCAAGGTAGGGAGTTCAGAGTCGGTCTTGAATGTCGACAAATAGAGGCCGAGAAGGACGTGGACAGTCCTCATTTTTCCCCAGCGAACACTGGATGAGGCATTGGAATGAAAACAGTACAAGGCTTCCCACGAGTACTTGTTTTTCACGCTGTAACCTCTCACTTGTGGAAACGGTAGATTTAGAAATATTCGTTCGAAGTAACGAACTTGAAGAGTCAGTCTCCTTTATTGAAGGAACGCCAGAGGCAGGAGTTAGGAGAAACATAGCAAAATTGATGAGCCAAAACAAAGCACCATCCAAGCTACTGATGATCGAAGGAGCTGGCAGGGGTGTGGATGATACCAATGAGCTATGGTCCATGGGATTTATGTCTTGGTCACAGTAGGATAAGAGTAATAATTATTCTCGTTAAAAAAAGACAATGCCTAAAAAATTAATCAGAGCTGGAGGTTGATGTTGAGAAGAGAGTCATGTAACCTACAAGTATATATCCATCGATGACTGATCATCGAGCATCCGTTCAACTGGCCACCACTTATTCAACCCTGTGAGTCTCTGATCACAACAAGTGATGACATTCAAGAATGAATGTGGTCAATGCCGGAAATTTGGGGTAATCACTGTAATCTAGAGACATCTGCATTAGCCATTGGTCAACAGGGAAAGAGAGAACATGTACCTCAAGCCCTGTATGCCCCAACATCACCTCTGAGGACAACTTTAGTATGGAATTTCGAAGCAAGGCAGTAATGTGATCCTCAAAGTTGACTTTCTGAAGAGTTCCTCGGATCTGGAAAGCATGAAATGTTTTTAGCCCATGATCACACTAAGCACTAAACATGTATATTATCTTGATAACAGCAGTGAAGGGGAGATATAATCTTAGTGCGCATTGTGCTGTACAAAGCCTTGACTTCTAATCGTGATGAAAATTGGTTGGGCAGCCAATGGAATGACAATCTTGTTGGAGCACATACATTCAAACATCAAGACAATGGTGCTGAAATCATCTGTGCAGTCGAAATTAGCCTTTCTAGGTCGAACCCAAGAGTTAACCTAACATACAATGTTCAGTCACCATCAAAGTATCATTCAGCCACACAGGTGTACCGACTGTACGAGGACATATTGCATTAGACAACAATATGGTGATCTGACAAGGATGAAATGATCATGAGTAGGACAAGGTCAGAAGGGAGGATGGCATACGCATGATCTACTCTCAAAAATCTGATTGCCAAACAATACTTCTGCGGCCTCATGACATCTTGGGCCAAAGAAATGTTGAAGACGAGCATTCCCAGTATGACAACTCCAAGGCAAGCCCAATCTGTTGATTGTGATACCCAGAGTTGAGGTTCACAAAAAGAATGAGCAAGGGTAATGACATACCTGGATCATGGTTTTATGCTTGCATGCTCACAAATTATCGTAAGGTTAACTGACCTGTGACCATATTGCCCAGTCTTGACATTGAGGTTATGCAGTGATGCACACTCGAAGGACCACTTACAGAGGCCACATTCTTCAATGGGGATTGCTGAACAGAAATTTTCCGATGATACTGGTGGTCGTTCTGTGCCTTTCTCTGTGCACACATGTGATGGAGATATGTGGAATCAAGGGAGCCGTACACTGGAGCCGCATGTTGATGGCTGCGTGAACTTTCGTTGCAAAGCTGCCAGGCATCAGGTTACACACCACGGTTTCTTCGGCAATGTCCCCTTATGATCACTTGGTCCTAGGTCCCAAACGACATTTTCATTCTCAAGAACCAATGTTTGAGATCTCAAAGGCACTGTGGGGTCGTCCTACATGAAGCACAAATGAACTGAGAAAGGAAAGATTACCCTTAGTTAAGGTAGGCCTACCTTGATCAGCTGCCCAGAGTGATGAAATATGAGGTGCATGGTAAGAGGATGATGGCGAGAGGATGAGAGTGGTGTTGGCTACAAGAATCAGCAAATTAAATCAATCAAATCGGGATGCAAGCCTTGGACTGGACCGGTACGACTGGAAGCACACACTTTGCTGCTCTTCCTCTATCCTCTTGTGCCCCATGTTGGATACACAGAAATTTAATTGACCGAACTTGCTGGGAATTTGATTACACCTGCAGAAATCTTTGACTATGAAGCATCTAAGATGGACTAACACTACTTATGGCATATGCACGGTCACCGGTGACTCAACAAAGGGTCCCAAACAAAATGCTTCCAGCTATCATCAGGACCTCAGACATTCCACTTGACCCTTTCTCCATGTGTCAAGCTGTACATATCAGCCACTGCAACAGCACCCCTAACACCGATTATTTGACAAGTCCATTGACTGAAGCAATATTCTTGACTCACCATGGCTCATACTTACCCCAATCGGTTGACAATGACAAGAGGGCCTTCGCTTCCTGCTGCTTTTCAAGAAAAATTTCAGTAGGAGTTTCCTTTGTTTTCTGTCACTGTGCTCACCAGGGAAGAATTATTGATGTAGAAATCTAGATGTGTCTAGCAACCTGCTTCCTGCCATGATCTGTTGCATGATGGGACAATTCATTTGTATACCATTTCTGGTTGTTCTTCATTGAATACAGCTAAATATACCTCTGCAGAGGGATGTGTTGTTAGGCTCCAGTCAACTCCACGAAGCTGTTACTGTTGCTTGGATTTTGGTATGCCTTTCATTGTATTGATGTTTTTGATAGCTCACACTGAAAAAGGTATCTTTGTGTTCAAAGATGCTGTAGCGACTGCTAACTTTGGTTTGTCTAGGTAGAGGGCAAGAACCAGGTTGATTTTATAAGTCATCTTCGGGGATCAGTTGATGAGGGCTTTCACTCAGAACTGTAAAGCGCAGTGTCTGTATTTAATTTTAATACATTTCCTTTGACTCATTACCTCTGATAGGATATGTCCACAGTGTGTTCATTACAATCTTTGTAGCATTTGCCATTCCCTTCGTTGCTGCCGAAAGCCTTATCACCACTTGAGGTCCAAGCATGGTCCAGGATCATGCTCAGCTTCAAGGATGTCTCCTCATGCATGACTTGTTATTTACAAGCTGGGAACCTTGGTCTGTAAATCAACAAAGAATAATTTTAACTTCACATTCAAGTCCAAGCTCCCTAAGTTTCACTTGTTCATCATCCGCCGAACAGAGCACTGACAACTTCTTAAACTTCCCATCCTCTCTTAGCTGCCCAACTACCCAGTGATCCAAACATGAATGCCAGTGACTGGAGCCTAGGAGTGTATACGATCCATCAGATATTGGGTATGTATGATCCGCCATGATTTTGAACACGTGAGGTGATCCAGCAGCATCCTTGAATACCAGTTCTCTCTGTCGAGGGTTCCCATTCTTTGGTACCTCAGCCAAACCCCACACATCTCCTGACTCAATGTGGTAACCCACATACCAGTCAGCATCTTGATCCTCCATCCCACAAATATGTCCTGGCCTCAAAAACGAATGAGATGCGATAGGTTTGTTTGTCATTACTTGCTGCCACGATGGTTGCCAACATTTATCTCCATTCCCAGGCTCAGGATAGAAGAAGAGCAACTCTGTTCGAAACCTAGGCGCTATGGCATCCATGACGACTTCTCATGTGTCTGCTTCTGACTTTGCAGCATCATATGTTGGGATAGAATCCGTCCAGAGGAGGTACACCAAGCCTACAACTTTATCCAAAGGCTTCATTGATATTCGCTTCTGCATCTCTGACACGAGTTCAAGAGCCATGTCTCGACATCGTATCTCTAGCAATGATGCCAGTTGTTCATCAAACCTCCTTTGAACGTCCTTTTTCATGAAATCACCTCTGGTCTTCCTGGCAGTGATGATTCGACCTTGAGTGATCTCCTGCAATGTCCATGCATGTCGGAACCAACAGCGATCACTGTCGAAGTAGTCCATTTTCAGATGAAGTGGCCAACCAAGACCATTGAAGTAGCACACCACAGCTGGAGCCTGCTTATACATGTACCCAATAGTGGGCATGTCCAGCTTCCACTCCTCCAAGCGCAGATGCTCTCTTGACCTGCCCTCCTGCCGCAAACATAGAATATCCAACCATGCATACCCAGCTCCGAAGTCTGGTTCATCACCATGCATCAAGTTTAACATCTCGATATGGATGAGATCAAGGTTGGTGTCATTTGGAATGGGCACAGGCCACTCATATCCATTGATGAGAGTCATCATGTTCTCACGTTCATTCTCCTCCACCCATGCATGTGATATTCCCCACATCATATCTCCACACATAGCCCAGTATGGCACCACCCAATTTGAGTACAGATCCCATACCTGCCGAGGGGGCACATCCTGCTTGGTGATCCTGTCATCGATGAGCACTCTGCTCCACATTTCGCTATCCTCTTCTTCCTGAGTGCATAAATTATGTTGGATGGTGGAAACATCATAGTCACACCAATAGTGGCGCAAATATGCATAGACAGTCCCAAAGTTGTCATTCTGTGTAACGTATGGTTCGAGAATTGAGCATAGTTGAACTTTCCCCAAGAGAGGACAAATATTGGATCCCAGAGTATATGATGTACCGAGTGTCGCATTCAGCCTTTTCAAAACTCCATTGATACCGAGGTTGGCACAGCAAATGTTGGCGAGAGCAGATGATATGACTGGTAGATTACCAGTGTAGGACCACTGGTTCAGCATGGGAGTCACTGATGCATCTTGCCGACCAGTCTCGGAGATGATGGAGAGTTGAATCTGGAGAAGATTGGGATATTCTAAAAGACTGGGATACAGATATGCTCTTGTGCCTCTGCCGTGGTTTCCTACTTTTGATAAATGGTCCCGCTGCTCATCGCAGAATGAGTTCACAATCATAGAAAGAAAGAAAACAACACACAAGGTCCATCGTTGACGTAGTACAGCACTAAGCTGTAATTTCACCGGAAGTTTTCTGTCATGCAGACTGTTACTGTCCTGAGGTTGTCATGGTGAACAGAAAATAATGCGGACTAGTGTTCTGACAATGAAATTGATGAAACTGTGTAGCTGTCAGCCACACTGTTATTGGATAGGTGCCAGTGTACCATGCGAAACTTACTTGGATCGAAAAATATTTGGCTTTCTATTCAAAATGTGAGATAGAACATCTTTATATAGGCACAATATGACATCCATGTATGTCGGGGGACCAGTTTTATTCTCTCCATTGGAGAAAGGGACCAATGAAGAGAGGAGTCATGATTTTTATTGAAAAATATAGTTGTATCAAGCACCACATTTTGAACAAAATAGGAACAAGAAGAGTTTGTCACATACATCTGATGCCCTACGTCTGCAGAATGATGAAGAGCTCATGAAATCAGAGTCCAGGCATCCATTTTTTAATCATGTGTGGTTCACGGCGAATGATCCAACAACAGTGGAGCTTAGTATCAAAATATTGGCTACGTGGAACAGTACAGGGAACAAAGCCTACCTGAGCACATGGAAAACATGTATCGCCATGGCTTTCTGAGTTTGCCAAGGAGGCCTTAGAACGTGGGCGATGATGCGGTGCCTAATATCTATGAAATCATAATTTAATAGGACACTATGCCCTTGAATGCAAGAATGAAGCTGCCATCTAGATGACAGTGGAAGTTTAATGGACAAATTGCATTCAAACGCAGGCTTGATAGTTCAAATTCGGCCCTCGGAAGTTCAGTTTGGTATAGGCATGTTTCTATAGAAAGGCTATCAGAACAGGATCAATTTTAGAGGAGGAGAGCTTACTATCCAAGTCCCTCTTCGCTGTGGCATTGCATCCCTCATCCAAATGCAAAACCAGCTAGGGTGCACACCTCTTTCACTTGCTCATGGTGGCATATACAGGCAATGATAATCAGCTTCAGCTTGGTCAGGACAGAGGAGCTTACTATAGCAGCAATACTTCTTCCCTTTCTTGCTTTCCTACTTTAATCTTCCCACTGAGTGTGCTCCCAGAAAAACACACTCTCCAGCACACACAGTATTGGGTTTTCATTTTGGAGGGGAGCCACCCAATACTTGGCTTCGAGCTGTTCTACCCTAGAGGTGTTCTGCAAAGGAACCGATTGAAGCTGGGTCCATCGTCGATGTAGAGCGGTGATAATTGGGTGATAACCTGTGGTTGCACCTGGGATTTTTAATTGTACAGAATCTTGCCATCCTCATGGTAAGGAGCAAAACATGCAGACTAGGGCTCTGACCATGAAAATGTGTCATCATCAGCCATGCTGTTGAAAGATAGGTGCCTAAAGATTTTGAGCACCAATTTGGAGGCATGTGTATGGAAATATTAAGACAATGTACATCTGGAAGAGCCCATGGAACTCACATATGGGATGGACACTTAGAGTTCTGTGAGGACTCACAAGTTCTACTAGTTTCGCATGGGTGTAAGCCATAAATCAGATGACCAAACCAACAGAACTGATAGACACTGCAGATAATTATTACTCAGTTCCAGTCCTTGATAATGATGCTGTACAATGTTCCAAAGTCACAGAAAGACTACAATAGCGAGGAGATATTGGAGGCTCAATAACAAAATCATGATCAATTCATCTCAATAAATGACTGACAGGTCTAATCATTCCTGGAGGTCAAGAATAGATTTCTGAGCACTAGATATGTATCAATCAGTCTGCTCATCATGCAAGAATACAGCGATGACTAACCATGGTGTTTGTCCTCAACTCGGCACAGCTCATTTACCTTCGAAAGAACACCCACCAATTCAGGTTCATTTCCACAAATCCTTTCCACCACTGGTAAGCGATGTTCTGGTTCTCACGTCAAAATTGCAACATGTGTCATTACAGTGAGTGGGGCCATACAAGAGGAAAAGGACTGAGCACTGGCAGATCTGCGATGTTCATGGGTCTGTCAATTACTAGCGATGTTCACCACTACACAATGGGGAGCAAGAAAAACATACCCTTTGCCTTGCAGCACCCTTATACTTATTTGACACAAATCAAAAGGCAGGCTCCAGTGCGGAATCCTGAAATGGAGTAGTTATGTCATGTTCAGAGCCAGGTTCCTCAGAAATCTCTCGGATCTGAAAACTATAGGATGTAATTAACCCATAGTCACTGAGCACTGATTGATGATCACATACCTTGCATCGAGGATGGTCGTAAAAAAGAGGCTAGAGCGGAAGTCTCCAACCAAAATGCCCTGTTTTGCTTTTTCATACACTGTAAGTCAAGGCTTTGCACCATGACGGACTGGAATACTTACAGAGACAGCATGTGAACAGTGAACGCCACTGCGAAGATTTTGCCTCCTTTTGCCTCCTCACTCGCTCTACGCGCATTGATGAAGGGACAAGGCGCTGGGAGGCTCGACATCCTAGCGATCTGATGATCTGATGAGGCAAAAACTATGGGGACAGATAAGTTTGGCAAGTTCAGGAGAGAATTGATATTATGCATGATTTGCCTGCCAACTTGAATTTTGACAACTAGGCGTCCCAGCAAGGTCTTCGGTGGACAATATATTGAGGCTGCACAGTTCTAGTCAGATGACACTGAAGTGTTGAAGCATGACCATTGTGGAAGGTGAAGTGTGGACCCATCCGTAACCCCACATGAGTCGTCATAAGCATAATTGATTGTCGCTCAGGAAGGTCTGCTATTTCATAGCGATAATTCAAGGTTATGCACGCTGAAGGGACCAGATTGCTTACCGAGGTAGTATTCATCCTCAGGCATTGCTCAACCAAATCTTGGTGAGGATATGCTTGTTCGTTCTGTGCTTTTCCTCTCCTCGTGCATGGAATGAACACAGGTGTAATCAAGCGAGCCATACACTGGAGTTGCATCTCGATGGCTGCTTGAACTCACAGGCCCATGCGCACTGGGTATTGCCACCATGATTAAGGGTCTGACTTCAGGCTTCAGCTTCCTTCTGCGCCATCACCTTCACTGTGCCCCCGTTTGGCTCCTCTACTTCACTAGTTACTTGTCAATCCCACTGGCCCAAGTACACAACAATCTTTTCCATGGATTTCTTCAATTGAAGGTCTATCATGGACTTCTATGCGACGCATCGTCTTACAATGGTACCAGAGAGATGAAATAAGCTCTGCCAAACAGGATGTTCAGTTACTCCAAGCAAGTCTCTTGGCCTTGGCCACCATCTATTTATCTGACTCTTTCATTCTAGCTATCATATCCAGCTCTTCGTGGTGAGGCTTGTATGATTTTAGGACACCATTCACCTTGGACTGGTTGGAAGCCAGTATTGATGATGGTGAGTGCTCGTGTATCTCGAAGTCTTCACCTCCAATTTGACAAAAAACATAGGCTGGACCAGCTAGTATCTCTGTTTGACATCGCCACATGGAGACCCATGGACATCATGTACATGCACCCCACTGCACTCCATTCTTTGCAAACCATCATTCTTTTTTTAATTTAATTTAATCTGAGTGTATTGGTTTTATGTGTACATATGTCCAATTTTGCTATGTGTACTTGGTTGCTGTGTATATATGATGTCATCGATTTGGTTTGGCTTAACTAGCCCATGTGCTGATGGCACAGAATTATCCCTCGCCCTTGATAATTTGGTGTGACTCGGACACTGCCACCTTCTCCCCTTCGGGAAATCCTGACCCCTGCCGAGAATGGCCGCAATCTGTCTGTCACATTCGTTTCTTCACCTAACCCTTCTCATGGCCTAGCCCCTTTTTCCCACCAGACTCCATTGATCCCAGTCCTTTTCCTAATTCCCTTCCCAGACTTGCCTTACTCAGCCAAGATCTCCAACACAGTGTGATCAATTGATGTGGGGGCCATGTGCCGGGCCATGGTGTGCTTGGATCACCACTCCATTTTGTTTGCATCTGGGTCCCAACCAGGTGGCAGCCTTGCGGCACACGACTCCGTTTCCCAGTCTTATTCAAAAGATCACTGGAAGGGTCTCAAACTGATGCTCTGAATGGTAATGAGAGATAAGATTGGGTGTGATTTTAGAGGGGGGTATCCATGTGGCTTGATCATGTTTCGAAAGGGTGGCTGGGTTTCACGTGATTTGGACATCGGAAGTGGTAGAACCTGAAAAGTGTCTAGAGTGTTACTTTCCGGAGGGTTGGGGGCTCGAACTCGTGAGCATGAAAATAAAATTTCCTGTCTGGAGCAAGATACAACTGAGCAAGCAGAGATGACCACTACACCATCTGCCCCCCAACCATCATTCTTATGGGCCAGATAGCCTCTTTTCAGGTCAGTTCTCCTTTCCACTCATGCAGTCCTCCATCTCATGTATTGTATGAAGAACAATGCATGACAAGTGAATCATCAGTAAAGAAGCTGACTATGAATTCTGTGCGTCAATATCCTTTCCTTTGATGAAAGCTTTCTGACTTGCCCCACAATAGTTTCTTGATAGTTTCAAATGTATTTCTCTGTTTTGTAATTCAAATTCTTGAGTCTTCTGTGTGAAAATTGTGATGCACAACATTGAAGGATCTTTAATTCGACATCGTGTACTCCTATCGGACATGCTGTTACTCAAAGGTGTGCTTGCCATACCACATCGTCCACAACCTTTTCAACAACAATTCTCTTCTTGTGTTTGCGACTTTAAATTCTTCTTACCTATTTCCTCTTTCATCGTTTTTGGTGCAGTGTAACTTGAGCCACATTGTACGAATCTCACTATACAGGCGCCCGTGCCCTGCCAGTCAAGTGCAAGGCACCAATGACTGTCGAAATGTTAGGCATCTGCATGAAGCCAGAGCAGCATTCACCACTGCCAAGAAAAGATGTGTTATTTCCCTACAGCTATACTAGACCTAACTGCATAGGTCCTTCTGCCTCTGGTCGGTGTCTTTTTTTCCTACAATTATGCAGGCTTTTCGAAAAATTCTCTTCAAAGCATCAACGCAAAATATCCACCTCTAGATGGACCACAGCTACTGAGCTACCACAACACATGGACTTGACATTCACCCCTCTGGTCGCTTATTTAATGTAGCACTCATTCTTCCAGGCATGAGCTCTCCTGGCTGCATCGACTTTAGGTCTTGTCCCCGATGTCTAAACTTAAGAAATCAGAACTATGAGTTCCTGGTTTGTGATGATGAGCCCCATACAGACGTTGAGGATTCTGCTGTAACAGTGGCCAGGGGCAGACTCACAGGCACTCTTTTATGCTGGCTCTCGTTCAACAGAGCCACAAAATGATTCTCTTTATACAGCTAGTTTTCCTTTCATGTAGCCCATCCATCCTCGGTGTGAACATTTTGTCAAACTTTCAAATTCCTCAGTAAAGTTCAAGAGACGATTCTGTGAACAACAAAGGTACGCTCCAGGTCACCTTCCTCGGCTCAGTATCCTGACTCTTGTCAGAACGCTCAATCATTTGCAAGTCACTTCAATGCCCAAAGTCTGTTTACCTGTTGTTCCAGAAAGTTGCCTGTCCCATGGTATCAATTTGAAATATCCAGACATGCATATGACACCGTATTATCCATTGATTTTGTTCAGGAGGAATACCCATACCGTGAGGACGTTGCTGAAGATCCATCTCGTGTTTGTAGTTATCAAGGCCAAATCATAGCTGCTCGGAGCTCAATTAAAAGTGAGCTGGTCCTCTGCATTTATGTACACCAGGCCCAAGTAGAGATCTCAACATTGTATCCCAGTCCGTGATGAAGACATGAAAGGTCAAGCTTCAAGTTGTATTCTTACACTAATTCATGTCTGAATCTCCAGACAGAAATGAAGTCTTTCAGAAAATTTGGTTTCTCGTTCTAACAACGTCTGTTCCCCTGGCGCCTTTTCGAGATCTGACTATTGGAACTGACTCCAGAAAAAAGGAATGCACATTTTCTCCCACCTTATTCAGCGCATTTCTCTCTCTCAAACCATCGCTGTCCATTCTTCCAAATGCCATCAAACGACCTAAGCACGGACTCGTCCTTCTTGACCTGTAACTCACGAGTCGCATCCATGTATGTCAGACCTGCCTTCCAGCCACCCTAGCTCTTAGTGGCAACGATCGTGTCATGACTATTGCAGTGAAATGAGCCACCTTAGGTGTCACTCATTTGACAGTCAAGATCAAGATAAACTCATATTCTACTACGGTGCCTGATTGTGACATTTACGTGAGTTTCGCGTTTTGCCTTGCTCAACTTGTCCTGAACTCTCTCGCGATAGTATGTTGACCCTTCCAAGTTGGAATATATTCTCCATTCTCCAGTCGTCTCACCTGACAAGATGGTGGTCCTACTGGCTTGGTTCAATATAGAGCTATTCAAGCTCCTCAAGACAGATGTTGTGCCAGAGTTTCTCACACATTGCACTGTTTATGATGGATGAAAGATCACTTTTACAATTAAGAAGCTTCCAGCTAACGAGAAGGGTTTTGTTGAGGTGCATTAACCATACATGTTGGTTGCGACTAGTTGCTGAAATGGTTAGTACAGTTCACGATTCTGTAGGGCCACACAGGTTGACCACACTTGACCATGCTGACAAACCACGCAGCGACGCAGAATTATTCTTGCCTGATGGATAGCATAGCAAAGATAAGTCCTTCCGTTAGTCGTCGTTCTGATGCCGAATTGTATACCTAGTCTGATACATATTTTATCCAATTTCGGGCATTTCTTCCTACTACCTAGGCAAGGTCAGGAACATGTGTTTATTTCTATTGATGCCCTCCTGTGGGCTCGTTGTCGCTGACAGGATACATCTGCAGTGTTTTGATTATGACTTTCCGAGTCAAAGCATTCCTCTCATTACTGCCTAAAAGCTCGTACCATTTCCTCTCAGGTTCTGACTCCGAAGCAGGCCAAATCACAATCAAGGACGTCTGTGGGCATTATTTACAAGCTGTAAAGCCAATTCCATACTTCAACAAAGAATTGTTTTAACTTTTTCAAGTCCGAGTGTCCCAAGCTTCACTTGCTCATCATTGGCTGAACTGAACACTGATAGTTTCTCAAACTGTCCATCCTCCCTTTGCCAGCCAATGACCCAGACATCACTTGAATCATCGAAGCTGAAGCCTATGAGTGCATATAAACCATCAGGTATTGGGTATGTGTGGTTGGCCACAATTTTCAACGTCTGAGGTGATCCGGCAGTATCATTGAGGACCATCTCTCCCTGTCGAGGCTTCTCTTCTGTCAGTCCATCAGCCAAGCCTCGCACATCTGCTGAATCAATAGAGTAACCTTCATACCAGTCTTCATTTGTATCCTCTGTCCAATAAACTCTTCCAATCTCGGCAAATGAATAAGGCACTAAATGTTCGAGCATCATTATTTGTTGCCATGATGGTCGCCAACATTTCCTTCCCTTTCCAGGTTCAGGGAAATAGAAGAAGAACTCTGCCCGAGACCGAGACCACATAGCATCCATGAGCACTTCCCATGCATCGGCATCAGACTTCTCTGCATCATATATTGGGATGGATTCTGTGACAAGAGGGTATACTAAGCCTGCAACTTTATCCAAAGGCTTTGTCGAGACTCAACTCTGCATCTGTAACACAAGTTCAAGGGCCAGGTTCCATTATCGTATCTCCCACAAGCATGCCAGTTGTTCTTCAAACATCTTTCTAACCTCCGTTTCCATGACATCATGCCCAGTCTCCCCACCAATGATGGCATCATCGGTGATCTCCTGCAGCGTCCATGCACGTCGGAACCAACACCGATCACTCTCAAAGTAGTCCGGTGTCAGATGCAATGGCCGACCCAGACCGTTGAAGTAGCACACCACTTTTACAGCATGATACACCCATCCGATTGTGGGCATGTCGAGTTTCCACTCCTCCACGCACAGATGCTCGCTCTCCCCACCCTCCTGCCGCAAACACAGAACATCCAGCCATGTGTACTCCGCTCCATGGTTCAGCATCTCGATGTGGATGAGATCAAGATTGGCGTCCTTTGGCATGGGCACAGGCCACTCATATCCATTGATGGGTGTCATCGCATCCATGCGGTCCTTCTCATCGACCCACGCATGTGATATCCCCCATGGCCATTCGTCCGCAACCCAGTATGGCACCACCTGATTCACGTACAGATCCCACACGTGCTGAGAGGACACATCCTGCGTTGTGATCCTGCCATGGACAAGCACCTCCCTCCGCATCTTCTGGTCCTCCTCTTCGTTGGTGCGTAATTTATGTTTGATGGCGGTGACGTTATACTGATACCAATAGGGACGCAAATGAGCGTAGACACTGCCGAAGTCATAGTTCTGTGCAACATAGGATTCGAGAACTGAGTTTACGGAGTCCAAAGTGTATGATGTGCCTAGCGCAGTATTAAGCTTCTTTAAGACTCCACTGACACCGAGCGTAGCACAGAGGGTGTTGGCCAGAGATGACATGATGACCCTTGGACCAGTGAAAGACCGTTGCTTCAACACTGGAATGGTCGATTCCGCTTTGCCAGTCTCGGTGAGGGCGGATAGTGTGATCTCGGGAACGTCAGGAGGATTGGAATAGTGTATTGGATGACTTTCCGTTCCTACTTTAGTCAGCTACTTTTCATTATCACAGGAAAAAGGTATTACCTTCAACCAAGGGTGAAGATTTTGGTAAATGCTTGAAGAATTCGTATAGAGACAACTTCCGAACCTTCCACCAATCTGATACAGACAATTTCTTTGACTGCCACCATCGCTTACGTCACTGGATGAATGTTTCCTCTAGTAATCACAGAATGAATATATAAATCATTGAAGGAATGACAAAAATAACGCATACTATGCTCCATCGTCGATGTAGTGCGGTACCAAGCTGCCCGTTGGACCAACAAATTTCCATCCTGCTGTCGTCATGGTCAGAAGGAAACAATGTGGACTAGCGCTGTGACCATCAAAACGTGTCACCATCAGCCATGCTGTTGAAAGATAGGCACCCAAAGATTTCGAGCACCAGTTTGGAAGGGCACATATACAGATATTGGAGATACCATTTAATGAAACAAGGTACACCCAATCGAATTCATGAGGGAGATAGACCCACCCAGAATTCCATGAGGACTCACAGTCTCTCCTTGTTTCGCATGGGGTAAACCATATATCGGATGATCACATCATCATTCAGTGCATATATTCATCCTTCCTACAGCCCACAGCTCCATCAACGCAGCATCGTCCGGTCTTCTATTCAAAAGTCTGAGACCCAACATATTGATATGGCCACCATTCATCATGTACTTCATTTAATGTTAAACTGATCATCTAGTAGGCGAAAAAAGTATTTGTTGGCAAGGCGCATGTAATAGGAATTGACCGGCCCATAAGCCAACCCCATATACGTCCTCTCGAAGAATGAGAGCTCAACAATATTGTTCCCGTTTTGCAGATATCTTTCTTCGTTAGTGCTTAACCTGACCTAACACAGCCCATCTTCTTCCTGCTCATGCGTCAGAGATAGATAAGCAATGGGAACAGAAAAGTCGGCCTGGAGCTGCATCGCTCTCTGCAGAAGAAACAGTTGACACCATATATAATTATCACTCAGTTCCAGTCTTTGGTGATGATACAGTACCAGCACTCCAAGGTTACTGAAAGATGAGAATAACGTGGCGATAGTGATAGCTTAAGTGCTCAATATTGATGCTGGTAGAGGTCGATGCAAACTCGGGCGTCATAGTTCGAGTTCACTCTGTGAGGCAGATGGGTAGACTCTGAGTGGACCTTCAGTGAATTAGGCCTGAGTCAAGGCCGTCCCTCATCTCCTTTGACCTCTCACATGCAGAGATGCAGCCATATTTGGCTAGTCCAATATCAACACTCGTCGGAGCATGGCTGAAGAGCTCGTCTCCTTTATCAGAACGATGTGAGAGTTACGAGACGAGTAGTAGGTCTGTTGAACGAGACGAAGTACCACACGAATCACAGATAATCCGTGGAGCTGGCAGGGTCAGAGAAAGACAAAGAATGGATGCCAATCAAACATGGCCCATAAGATCTCTCTCTTGTTCATCCGAGTAAGAAAAGATAAAATCATAATCGATTCATCTCAATAAACGACAGATGGGGAAATTCTAATCATTCCTGGAGGTCAAGAAGATATTTTTGAGCACTAGATATATATCAATCAGGCTGCTCATTGGGTAGGAATAGAGTGCCGATTGACCAGGGTGTTTCTCCCCAACTTGGCGCAGCTCATTTAGCCTCAAACATCTTCATTTCCACTGATCCTTCCCCCACTGGCAAGTGATGTTCTGGTTCTCACGTCCAAATTGCAATGTGAGTCGTTACAGCGAGTTGGGCCATATGAGAAGAAATGAACTCAACGCTGGCAGATCTGCAATGTTAGTGCAAACGAGGGTCTGTAACCTACTCCAGATGTTAGCTGCTGGACAACACTTGTCGCACCCTCATACTTATTCGAATGGAAATCAAAAGCCAGACTTTAGTACGGTGTCCCGAAATGCTGTAGTTATGTCATGCTCGAAGCCGTGCTTCTCAGAAATCCCTCGGATCTGAGAAAAATGGAATTTAGTTAACCCATGGTCATGCTGAGCAGTGAAACCTGTACCCTACATCAATGACAGTCATCAAAAGGAGACTGAAGCTGAAGTCTATGACTAGAGCGCGCCTTTCTGCCCAAGTGATTTTGAGCCATGACCTAGAAATGTGTTCATAACGGGCTGGGCGGCAAATCAAACGACCTGGTGTGTGCAGAGACTAGCATGAGGACTATTTCAGGTTGTCTTAAGCACGCCAATATTCCCTGCACAGTGAAAATTAGCTCTGCCTAGTTTGGAGGAGTGATCAACAAAATGTACCACTCCACCTGAGCCTGTACAACTCTTGAACATCTTCAGTGAAAAGCTCTGTAGCCGCATGGTCACAGTACCATGAGTTTGCATCATGGTGGAATTTTTCTTCTTGATACTTTTGCTTCGACGTGAGAAGAAGTATTAATGAAATGCAAGGATAAGATGCACTTGGATGGCTCGCAAGATGACCATATCCACGACTTGTGTGTGAATTCTCTTGGACCATCTCCATGCAGCTTTATTCACTCAAACGTGCTCTGCACCATGACAGACCGGAACACCACCTCGAAGATTTTGCTCGTCCTCTCCTCTTGTCACTTGCTCGACCAAGACACGCTATAGATGCAGAGTCAAAGCCGACTTTGAAGGCTGCAGAAGGGCACATCAGACAAGTCAGTGTGTAAATCGTAGGCCGACACACCACATGCACCAAACCTCGGCTGTCTTGGGATAATAGTCCTCCAAGAATATCTCTTCAATCACTTTACGCCCGTCGAGACATTCAGTAGGTCGCAAGTATGTCGATTCTGGGGTTCGAGAGGTCAACCGGTCACCGACCAAGTACTGTACGCACTACAGCAGGCGTCCTATGTGTGCACCAAGTTGTTAGCAAATGAGTGATGAAAGTCGTAGAAAGAAAGCTCACCTTTATTGGCTGATCATCATGACAGATTGCTACATTCCTGATGAGAGGATGATGGTGGACGAGGATGAAAATGGCAGGAGCTACGGGAATCAACAGATAGCAACAACCAAGTCAGAAGGCAGACCGCGGGCCAGCATTGCAGCGATTACTGTACTATTTTGACCGGTAATTCACATAACACGTAACAGTGGCTTGTGAAGTGAATCTCTCGGTATTTCATAACGTGTAACAACGGACAATGAAGCTAGTATCCTACAGGTATGAAAAACATGATTTTTGCCCCTCCAAATGCTTTTCTGGTGCCACTACATTACCATGGCTTTTTTATGTCCGGTCCCACACATCAGCACTGTATAACTTCAATGGCTTATGAACACAACCACTTCTGATAGGTGCTCATTGTTGGTGAGGGTTGGTTGAGTCCAGCAGGGTGTTTCCCCTGCAACACAACTCACTGCTGGGGCCAATACATTTTCCGATTGGAAAAACGAGGCTTCAAAATGTTGTGACATTTCATTTGATCTTCTAAAGGTAGAAATGAGTTCAGAAAAACAGGTTGAAAGGCGGGATCATTTATGTACTCTTTTAAGGCCAGGAAAAGAGCATGAAAAACAGAATGTAAAATGTGTTTCCCACAGTCAGAACAAAGGAAACCACTTTTCATTCATAGAAAAGCAGCTATTTTTGGCATGCGAAAGGAGTGCTGAAAAGGACAAGTTTCTCATTGAGTTTTCCTTGTCCAGTTTTTGCGGCATACAAAGGTAACGAACAGTCACAACATTTTTGGATTACCTTTTTCCGTCTTGAAAAGGAACCGGCCCCAGCAGTGACTCTACAACCTCAGTGAAATTATTTTCATAATCTTATCTGATGTGGTGGTGGCGCTTGCTCGGGTCCTGTGAAGCTAATTTCCTCAACGTAATGCATAACACTGAGCTCTGAACCTATAGTCAATTGATCATATACCATAACATGTAACACCTCATGAAGCTAAGGTCGAAATGGTACAGTACCTTCACCTTCGAATCCTTGACATCCTTTGTCCTCTAAGGCTCCGTCTGACCGAAGGATTGACCATCTCTTATCTGTTCAACTGTTGATATAATGAGCAACTCCGATAGAAGCTTTGGAGCCTCACAAAAATATGAGCTTGATAACAAGATGTGCAGGCAGCGCAGCGGGTTGTTGGCAGGTTGTATTGGATGATGGATCCAGATCATGTGACTAAATGTATCTCTACCTTCAGATATCGGATAAGAGGTGCATATACTGGCAATGATTTCCTCTATGGTTATAACAGATGGTATATCCCATGTTTCCAGTGTCCACTGTCCTCATGCGTCATGCGATGGTCCTTGTAAGCTTGTAGTTTGAACCTCCCCGAGAATGGCAGAGTCTCTTGACTGGCATAGAATGCATCACTATTCGATAGCAATAACAATGCAAGGCTCATCAATTCCCCGTAGCTGGATTTGCCGATGACAGTGGGAACGAAAACTCGACTTGAATTTGGCTGAGATTTGGCTGCCTGCTGACCTCATCTCCTGGGATTTGATAGAAACCAAGAAGTGTCTTTTGTCTTCAACCATAGCCGGGGACTGTGGCGCATCTTTGGACCCTTTCTCCATGGTGAAAACTATACATCTGAAAAACTGAAATAACATATTCAATAACTCAACAGCACTGTTGACAGAGGAAGCATCGGACCATGGCCCTGTCTTGTCCAGGCAATTAGTCTTGAATGTTCCTGACAGATATTGTAGGTGGTATTTCTTTACTTCTCATTGCTGTACTGAACATGAATTAATCATTGATGTAGATACATAGAAATGTATCGCACCTAGGCAGGGTTTCTTGTTGACATGCTTGACATGGTGAGATAGAAGAGCACAAACCACACGTGTATGTTCCTTGAATTTTCCGCCATCCATACAGCTCACAGAGGCTCCCAGCTGATGCATTGCTGAGCCCTGGTTAGCACTCGTATCAGCGACTGGTAGTGCGTTGCCTGGGATTTAGGTCTCTTCAAGTATTCATCATGGCTGAATTCATGTATGACAATTGGACCATTACCGGACACACAAACATTTACTCCATGTGCGGGATGAGATCACCTGGGAAGACAAGAACTTAGAAGAGAACAAAAAGGGACGAGATTGAACACACCATCAATCACGGTGAGGAGAAGCTCTCACAATCATAATCGGCCTGGAAATGGCCAAGGTTCCTGTAACACGACCGCCTCCAGCGTCAACTCGAAATGTAGTTACAATCAAAAAGACTACCAGAATCTTGAGTTTCCAGCGAGCGTACAGAAAATGCTAAGTCTCCATGTGTACTGATCTCTATGGTAGCCACCTACCTTGGTATCGGACCATCGGAAAACCATTTTGTTCCTTATGTTCATGCATCTAATTGATTAATAATATGAGTCCCTTTAAGCCGTGAGAAGTACTGTTGTTTTTCTCCATGGCCGAAATAACTCTCATCCATTAGTTGTATGCCACATATAATTGGAGAAAGGAACAGTAGCCAGACACTTCTTGTTCCCGGTAGTATGAGTATCTTCAAGCACTAAATTCAGCCTTAGCTTGTTGAATACAGAACTGCATACCTAGTGGCAGCCATGACATTATTCTCATCCATCCTGTGCTTGAACCCATAACAGGATCTACAGTATCCTCACTGAACATATCTTCAGCTCATGAGGTAATCCTACCATCGCACAATATCAGGTTATCCTCGCCCAGACACCCGTGTACAGTGCCGAGATCCACTGCTAGTTAGTAGATGGAGCAAAGCATCCAGAACATGATGTTCTGCTTGAGAATGGGGAGATAAACAACGCTGAGGTCAACAAATTGCTCACGGCATTGTATAGTCCTTGACGCATCTGAACACAGCGAGATGAAAGTGATATTTGCGTTTAGAACTGGATACCCGGTGATACGCCGTCTACGCGTTCACACCTAGATTTTGCGATTTTGTAACAATACAATTGCATATCTATCCTGTACTAGTGATAATAAAAGGACTATAGCTGAGGCTTCGAGCTGATAGTTACAGCAGTATGCGACTAGTGAAGCCAGGACTTAGATGCGATACCACTAGTGGGTCAAATCTACCAGCCGGCCGTACTAGTAACTTGAAGGCTAGCTGGAATAATTAATATAAGACCACTAGTGGACGAGTAACGCTACTAGCGCACCAAACAAGAAGCAGAATACACAGATCTCGTGAAGTTCAGTCACTAGTAGACCGATCGGGGCAGAAATGCCTAAGTCAGGTTAACTAGTCATGCAGCAATCTCGAAGCAGGACTTAGAAATGAAATAGCAACGGATTAACGTTACACTCAGATCCGACTAGTGCGATCAGATCTATTACGATCGGCACTAGTATAGCCCGGCTGCGCTTTCGATCACGGCCGACTACGGTTGCGAGCACGAGGATGTGGCTAGTCGTTCATCTCCGGCACTAGTGGCGCGTTGCTGGGTCAAAGAACGCGAGATTAACCCGTTAGCTGAGCTCCGTGGCTCACTAGTCGTCCAATAGCAATTTCTAGACCAACTATTGCGTGTTTATGCGCGATATTTCGGGCTTAGCCAAGAAATCCGTACCGAAAATACCCCACTAGTGTAGCTGTTTGCGTCGCTTTGTACCTTTCTTTACAGTATATAAGTAGTAGAATAGCCACTCGCAACGGGAGGCAACGCCATCCCTGCGATTGTGACAGACTAGTAGTATCTAGTGCCCCCAATTAAAGGCTTTTGTGCATAACCTCGAACGAAGCGGCTACTAGTCGCTAAGTTACCTATAGTATTGAGTGAATTGAAGTCCCTTTGAGTCTACTATTGTGTCCTGCAAAGGCCAAGAGTGCTCCAAAGTTAGTTCTTGCAGTTTCTCAAAGTTAAAGTATTATTCTTAGGCCAAGAGTGCCACTAGTAAGCTAGAGTGCGAACTAGTCAAGTGTTGATCACTTGTAAGGAGCAGTTTCTAGGCCAAGAGTGCCACTAGTAAGCCAAGAGTGCAAACTAGTCAAGTGTTGATCACTTGTAGGAAGTATTACAGGGCCAAGAGAGCCAATAGTCCAAACAGTCAGAGTCCCAGCGAGCGCAGTAGCTCAAAACCAAGTCACATTCATTCAATTGTGTCTTACCCACCCCACTAGTGCGAGTAGTACGCTTGTAAAACTCACTAGTAATGAATAAAACATCTTTTGAACAACCTACCTTGATTATTGAGTCTGCAGAGTGCTTCTATCGTACTTGAAACACCCGAATTCAATACATTGGTGATAGTGTAGAGTGTAGAGAGGTTTAGTGTTGGTTGGAGCTCATTTCTGCCCACTAGTCTTTTGCCACTCGCCGTTACCGAGCACATCACCGGCTGAGTAAGTTCATCTTGTCAAATCCTTCTCGACGTATGTATGCATCTATATGAAAGATGGTCAGAATTCGGTCAATCGTAGGAGAATGATGATATACCTTTGCAGCCTCGCTTGCACCGAATCTTAACATTCTCTTCATTTTAACTATATGTCTCGGCTTCTTCTCAGCATCGGTGGTGACTCGTTATCCAGGCCATCGGAGTTCCTGAAAGTGTACTTCGTCTCCTCCACTCATTGTACAGATGAGCTCGCTCCTCAAAAAAAAAATCAAGCAGTCCTTGGCGCGACTAAAGCCATTGACAATGCATCGATTTCTCTCCTTCTGAACCTTAGACCAATGATGGTAAGCCATGGATCAAATGGACAAAGAATGAGCATACCTGCTGCCTCAGCACCCTATCCTCATTGTTCAGAGGATCTCGAAGACCACAACATTTGTTCGACACTCAGTACAAATGAACCACAGCAGTGCGACCACATCACGCGTGCTTGGTATATGTCTGTCTATTAACCCTCCTTGCAAATGGTGTTCAAAAACGGCATCCACTGTGAGAGAAACATTAAATAAAGGACACCATAGGCTCCACCTAGTCCGAGTCTGGAATGACAATGAGTCATCAGTCAGAACGAGAGCAACAGGAAAAAGGCAGACTATAGAAGAATTGCTTGTAGTCACCAGGAGGGATGTATTCTGCAGAGCACGGAGGCATCTTACGGAACGGGAGGAAGGTGTGTGCGACTGTACCGAAATGGCAGAAGAGAGACTACAAGTGCTGAGAGCCAAGCTCTGTTAAGACAGTGTCCAAGGTGACTGGTGACCAGTGAAGAGGAAAAGAACCCAGGTCTGAAGATATTGATCCAGCCAGGGTCAGTCTGGTGAACCGGGTGCTGTGCAGCGAACAAGGACATGCCTTTACGTCTCGTCTACCATCGTCTGCTAATGTTATTGTTCACCTAATTCTCTCCCGCAGACTAGTCACGTTTCCATGATGTGACTTAGAGCTTCCTGACAACTCGCCAAGAACATCGGCTGCAGAAACCTTCAATGACCGACCCCAAACCTTGCCCTGTTGGCTCATACAAGAGTATGATTTCGTCGTCATTTGGATCCATGAAGGAAAGGACCATGTAGAAATGACGTACATCAAACTACAGGCATGATGTAACCGTGTTTGAATAATGTATTGTCATATGCCCAGATGTGCCGTCCTTTAAAGATATGCGATATGCCGGGTTTATGATATGATGCAGGGTGTTCTGGATAAAATGCTCACTTCTATCAAAGGTGCGTAATTTTATTCTTTGGGCAGTGGGAGTATCTGACAAGCACAAATGGATGTAGTTCCTATCCAACATCCTTGGAGCTCAGGTGTGTTTGCCCACAGTCGGATAGTATCACTTATTGAATCGTATTTCCAACTGGCAAGATAGTGGAACTGTATTGTGGGGTTCGCTAGGCAAATGGATGTGATAGTGCAAGGTAAGCTACAAACAACCGGAGAACTATGGAAAGGCTACCCGAACATGCACGTGACTGTCGGGATGCGGGCCGCACCCAATGCTCCCAATAGCACCAGAAAACAAGGCCCGAGAGTACTGCGAGAGTCAAACCGTTTCAGTATTGCACACAGGCGATGGATAAACTTTCGGAAAAGGCACAGGAGAAGTTCTGCATGTCCAGGTTGACCTGAGAGGACAGGCTTTTATACATAGAACAAGACAAACGACAGGTATGCTTCTGCAGGTCTTCAGTTGATAAAATGCTCATCTGTTGCTGCCTTCATCAGATTTGAAGACTACTACGACACTTGTGTATGAACCTCCGAAATATCAACCGGGGTGGCACAGTAAGTCGTGTTCTCTTCTGTGTGGATGATCGTTGCTCATAGCATAGCCAGGTCTGAGAGCGAACATTTTTAACTGGTACACAGACCTTGAGAGATCGCTGTTCCCCCAGCAAGTGTGAGTAGTCTCCTGATTCCCTGTGTAAACTTGCTCTAGCCTCGCCCAAAGAACCTCATGGCAAGATACATACCGTGTGCCTTGTCTTGTTGTCCGCCACACCTGATGTAGTCTCTGGGCGGACAATGACAATCAACCTCGCATATCTCCATTCGGTTCCGTCTTCTGTTGTACAAGTGCAGCTGCTGTGAACAACGTAAGTCCACATTGGGGAGATTCAGCGATAGTACTTTTACTCATATTGCCTGAACCTTCGAAGATAAAATTGCCATAGGAGGGAATGCAAAGCCCATGCTCATTGTTATCGTTTAGCTCAGGAAATGAACTTGGGAGTGGAATCATGGCCGGTAAGTAATGCTTTTTACAAGGATATTTTTCTAATACTTCATCTATTTAGGTTCGGAATCCTGCTCGAATCTGCTCAACGCATATCCTTCTGAACTCACAGAGTGCACATCGTAGTCAGTAGATGACTATTGAAGTCAGTATCCTTTATGTTTACCTTCAAGCCTTCGAGACCCGAAACTGGGCAGAACCATATGGCGAGAAGGATTCTCCATATTTTCATATGTTGATCGGATTTTTGCTGATATCCTCCATGCTCAGTGTCCCATCGAAATCGACTCAGGACTAATCCTGCAGAGCCCAGTGCCCATAGTGGTAAGTACTCCCGTTTTATCATCTAAGTCAGTATTAGTTCATTACTCTCTAGCGCAAGGCACATACATAGTTGGCACTGACATGACATGCCTGCAGAAGCAACGGCCAACGAATCATTGATTTGTGGAATCAACAGACCATTGGCCAACCACTTTACCATTGTAGCCATTCTCCTGGTTAGTACACTTCTGGCCATGCGAGCCATGCGACCACCGAAGTCATCTTGTAAGTGGTAAGCTTCCATTTCAGTTGCCGCCTTGCTGATATCTTTCAACAGTACGAGTCTTATAGTCGGAAATATCAATTTCTTAGGCAAATTTTGCGGACGGAAAGTCTCATTTTATTACATTGCACAAGATGACTGTATTTGACTCACACTCGAATCAGGAATACACCTAGTCCCTTTATGTCGACACTACATGACAATGAGAACAAAACAGTGAAGTACAGAAATTTTGAGAGGTGCAAGCAACAGGAAGTTGGGTGTAGACTATGTCAGAAGGGTAGGCATGTTTGGAAACAACTAGTATGGTAATGTATTCTACAACATCTTCATAGGTTACTTAGACTGGACGTGATCACTAACAATGGTGCCGACGGTGTGATTCTTAGAGGATTCGGATAATTGTGCATACACACCAACTACTATTTGCGTTAAAACATGCCCACCGTCAATGAGGATTTCCATTGCCCTTGCTATTCTGGATCGGCAATGTAATGAATCAGAAGTGGTTCACGTGGTTTAATGACATGGAATCGATTACATCCTGAATACATCGACTAACATATTGTCACACAGATGTGCCGTCCTTGCAAGATAGGTGCTCTGTAAAGGTTTACGATATGATGCAGGGCTGTTGAATGATACCATTACTTTCATTAAGTGTACGCTGATACGCCGTCTACGTGTTCACACCTAGATTTTGTGATTTTGTAACAATACAATTGCATATCTATCCTGTACTAGTGATAATAAAAGGACTATAGCTGAGGCTTCGAGCTGATAGTTACAGCAGTATGTGACTAGTGAAGCCAGGACTTAGATGCGATACCACTAGTGGGTCAAATCTACCAGCCGGCCGTACTAGTAACTTGAAGGCTAGCTGGAATAATTAATATAAGACCACTAGTGGACGAGTAACGCTACTAGCGCACCAAACAAGAAGCAGAATACACAGATCTCGTGAAGTTCAGTCACTAGTAGACCGATCGGGGCAGAAATGCCTAAGTCAGGTTAACTAGTCATGCAGCAATCTCGAAGCAGGACTTAGAAATGAAATAGCAACGGATTAACGTTACGCTCAGATCCGACTAGTGCGATCAGATCTATTACGATCGGCACTAGTATAGCCCGGCTGCGCTTTCGATCACGGCCGACTACGGTTGCGAGCACGAGGATGTGGCTAGTCGTTCATCTCCGGCACTAGTGGCGCGTTGCTGGGTCAAAGAACGCGAGATTAACCCGTTAGCTGAGCTCCATGGCTCACTAGTCATCCAATAGCAATTTCTAGACCGACTATTGCGTGTTTATGCGCGATATTTCGGGCTTAGCCAAGAAATCCGTACCGAAAATACCCCACTAGTGTAGCTGTTTGCGTCGCTTTGTACCTTTCTTTACAGTATATAAGTAGTAGAATAGCCACTCGCAACGGGAGGCAACGCCATCCCTGCGATTGAGACCTACTAGTCAGTATCTAGTGCCCCAATTAAAGGCTTTTGTGCTTAACCTCAGAGGAAGAAGTCACCCCTGCAATTGCGAGTGACTAGCAAGAGTCTAGTGCTCCCAATTAAAGGCTTTTGTGCATAACCTCGAACGAAGTGGCTACTAGTCGCTAAGTTACCTATAGTATTGAGTGAATTGAAGTCCCTTTGAGTCTACTATTGTGTCCTGCAAAGGCCAAGAGTGCTCCAAAGTTAGTTCTTGCAGTTTCTCAAAGTTAAAGTATTATTCTTAGGCCAAGAGTGCCACTAGTAAGCTAGAGTGCGAACTAGTCAAGTGTTGATCACTTGTAAGGAGCAGTTTCTAGGCCAAGAGTGCCACTAGTAAGCCAAGAGTGCAAACTAGTCAAGTGTTGATCACTTGTAGGAAGTATTACAGGGCCAAGAGAGCCAATAGTCCAAACAGTCAGAGTCCCAGCGAGCGCAGTAGCTCAAAACCAAGTCACATTCATTCAATTGTGTCTTACCCACCCCACTAGTGCGAGTAGTACGCTTGTAAAACTCACTAGTAATGAATAAAACATCTTTTGAACAACCTACCTTGATTATTGAGTCTGCAGAGTGCTTCTATCGTACTTGAAACACCCGAATTCAATACATTGGTGATAGTGTAGAGTGTAGAGAGGTTTAGTGTTGGTTGGAGCTCATTTCTGCCCACTAGTCTTTTGCCACTCGCCGTTACCGAGCACATCAACATGATCCCCTTCTTTGAGTGGTAGGAGTATCTAATGTTGTCAAATGAATGTAGTTCCATTTCAACTACTCTGGGAGCTGAGACATATTTGCACACATTCTCAAGGTATAGCTTATTCCACCACATTTCCAACCACCATATAACGCAAGAACATAAGGAACAAGAGTATTTTGAAGCCAAGATGTGTCGCTATTCGCACAAGCTATTGGATAAGTGTTTGGCGAACGCACGCGAGAGGTTGTGTGTCTAGGTTGACATCAGACAACGGACTTGACGTCCCGCCACCAAGTGTGAGTCTTTGAACATCTCATAACTCCCTGTACCAGCCCTAGTCTCGCCTGAAGAACCTCGAGGTAAGATACATGTCACGTACCTTGTTGTCCACTGCATTTGATGTAGCTGCGGGCCTCATGATGTTGAGCAAACACACATACTTCAATCTTTTCTCTCCGATTGCAGTGGCTGCAAATAAAACAGGTCTTTTCACAGATTTCCAGTGATATCACGTCTATCATATAGCTTGAACATTTGAAGATAAAAACACCACAGGAGCCCGTGCAATGCCCGCACTCATTGTGATTCGTTCCTTCCATTTTTTAACCCTTCATAATGCTCACTTTCTCAGAACCGAGCCCGCATACTCCAGGATCCAACTTTTGCAGAACCGAACACGACTGAGCAGTAAGTGATTCCCTATGTTCAACTGGCGCTGCTAACTGTTCATAGAATATCACTACATGACCTCGCTTTGATACACGGTCTTCATCGTTTAGCTCGGGAAAACAACCTGAAGCAAAGTCTTGCATAGTCAAAGTTACAGCCAGTGAGCAAGGCTTTGTTAAAGATTATTTTACTGATACTTTGTTCATTTAGTTTCAGAATCAAGCCCGAATCCAGTCAATGCAGACCCTTCTAAATTCATGGAGCCCACGCTATAGGAAGTATTTTACTGATCCTTCTGTTTACCTTCAAGCTTTCGGGACACGAAACCACATGGAACCATATGTTAAAACTTATTCTCCATAATTTCGAACATTGATCGATTTCTTTTACTGATATCCTCTGCGTTTAGCATCAAAATGGACTCAGGACCAAGCCATGCAGAGAGCAGCATCTGTAGTGGTAAGTAGTCCTGCTCTATCATCTAAGTCGGCCTTGGTTCATTAATCTCCAGCCCAAGACTCTGATCCAAAAGTCTTGCGGAGGCGATGGTCAAAAAATCGTCAATTTGTGAAATTGATGGACCGTTGTCCGACTACTTTACCGTTGTAGCTACTCTTCCGGTCAGCACATTTCCAGACTAGGCAGCATTGCGTCATGAATGCCACATCCGTGAGTAGTAAGATTTCATTCTGGTCAAGGCTTTACTGATTTTCTTTCCGATGGTAAGGGTCTTGTGGTGGGATTATAAATGTCTTATGCCAAATTTTCATGGAGCGGAACATCCAAGAGTGAAGGTTTGGCTCGGGGTCTGAGCATGCCACAATCAAGGCGGTCTCTGTAGGCAGTATTTAGCATATACAAGCTATGAACCTGATTCCATAATTCAACAAAGAAATGTTTTAACTTTTCTGAATCCAAGTTCCCAAAGCTTCACTTCTTCATCATCCACCAAACGGAAAATTGACAATTTCTCAAACTTCTTGTCCTCTCTTAGCTGCCCAACTACCTAGTAAAGACTTGAAGTAGATGCATAGACACTGTAGCCCAGGAGTGTATACGTGCCATCCGGTATTGGGTATGCATGGTCAGCCACAATTTTGAATGTATGGGGTGACCCGGTGGGATCCTTGAAGACCAGCTCTCCCTGTCGAGGCTTCCCTTCTTTTGGTACCTCAGCCAAACCCTGCACATCTCCCGCAATACGGCACCCATCATGCCAGTCAACATCTGGATCCTCCGTCGTATAAACACTGTGTGGCAAAATACCCAAACGAAGTGCAATGAATTTGTTCGTCATTACTTGCTTCCATGATGGTCGCCAACATTTTCTTCCATCCCCAGGCTGAGGGTAGAAGAAGAACAGCTCTCCTAGAACCGAGGTGTGCATAACATCCATGAGGATTTCCCATGCATCCGCCTCCAACTGCTCAGTGTCATAGATTGGGATGAAGTTCATCCAGGAAAGATGTGCCAAGCCCGCAACTTTATCTAAAGGCTTCGTTGACACCCGGTTCTGCATCTCTGACGCGAGTTCAAGTACCAGGTTCCGTTTTCGTATCTCCCGCAAGTGTGACAGTTGCCGATCAAACGTCTTCCGAACCTCCTTTTCCATGATGTCATCCCCAGTCTCCCCACCAATGATCGGGTTTTCTGTGATCTCTTGCAGCGTCCATGCACGTCGGAACCAACACCGATCACTCTCGAAGTAGTCCGGTGTCAAATGCAGGGGCCGACCCAGACCGTTGAAGTAGCACACCACTGTTGCGCATTGATACACCCACCCAATCGTGGGCACGTCCAATTTCCACTCGTTCAAGCGCAGATGCTCGCCCTTCCCACCCTCCTGCCGCAAACACAGAACATCCAACCATGCATACTCTGAATTCTGGTAGTACATCGAGTTCAACGTCTCGATGCGGATGAGATCAAGGTCGGCGTCCTTCGGCATGGGCACCGGCCACTCGTATCCGTTGATTGGGGTCATCATATCCATGCGATCCTCCTCGCTCACCCAGGCATGTGATATCGCCAACATCGCATGCTTGTCTACGTCCGCAACCCAGTATGGCACCACCCGATTGGCACATAGATCCCACACACGCCGAGGGGACACAACCGTGTTGATCCTGTCATGGGCGAGCATCTCTCTCCGCATCTTCCTGTCCTTCGCTCCCAGGGTGCGTAATCTACGTGGGAGGGTGCCGACATCATAATGATACCAAAAGTTCCGCAAATGAGCGTAGACCGTCCCGAAGTCGTCATTTCGTTCAACATACGGTTGGAGAATCGAGTGTAGTGTCGTTATCCTTAAGAGACGAAGGATTCTGGATCCCAGAGTATACGACGTGCCAAGTGTCGCGTTGAGCTTTGCCAAAACTCCATCGATACCGAGGTCAGCGCAGCGGGTGTCAGCGAGAGCAGATGATATCACTGGTGCATTTCCAGTGTAGGACCGTTGTTTCAAGACGGGAATGGACGATTCAGCCTGGCCGGTCTTGGTGAGGGCAGAGAGGGTGGACTCGGGAAGATTGGGATGATCCTGCCAACGGGAAAAAACGGGAGGACTTTTGGTTCCTACTTTATTTAGCTACTTCTCATTATTACAGACGGGGGTAATCACCTTCATACAAGGGCCAATACGCTCGATACGGCTTGTAGAATTCGGTTAGGGCCAATTTCTGCCGCGCCCACCATTTGGATACAGACACTTTCTTCCACACCCAACGTCGCTTCCAACGCTCGACGAACGTTTCCTCTAATCATGGTATAACGAATGCAAATTTGAGAAAAGAAAAAGTAACAACACGTACCACGGTCCATTGTCAACCAAGTGCGGTAGGAAGCAACCTGTGGTTGCACGAAGAAGGTTCTGTCGTGCAGACTCATACCGTCCTCGCGGTCAGAAGGAAAGAATGCGGACTAACGCTCGGACCATCAAAGTAGGTTGCCATCAGCCATGCTGTTGAAAGATAGCCGCCCAAAGATTCGAGCACCAGTTCCTGAGATGACGTGGAAATTTTTATCAGAAGATACATTTACATAATGCCGCAGTATACACCTGAAAGAGCGCCATCGGATTCATACAAGAGACGCTTAGAGTTCCATGAGGACTCACTAGCACTAGTTATACCAGCTTCGCACAGGATAAACCATGTGCCCAATCACCACATCATTATTCGACGCATATGTCCGTCGATCTTACAGGCCATGGGTTCATCAACCCGGCGGCGTCCAACTTCCGAGTGTCCAGCACGCCATGTCACCCGGATCGAAAAATATCTGGTGTTCTATTCAAAACTGTGAGATCAAACATCTTGATAGGAAGAGAAACCCGTCATTCATCACATACTTAATATAACGTTCTGCGATCATGGCGTTGGCTAAGTAAAGAATTCATTAGCGAGGCGCGCGTAAGAGAAAATAAATGATCCATAAACTAACTCGAAGAACGATATCCTTCTTGTTCAGCACCGAACGTAACAGAGTCCATCTCCTCACTGCTCATGCACCAGAGCTAGCCAAGCAATGGGAACAGCAAACTTGGCACCTAGAGGGAAGAAATGACTAGCGCTGTATATAACTGTTACTCGGTTCTAGTCCAGGTTAGCGATATTGGAAGCTCAGCACTCAACATTGATGCCGGTCGAGGTCGATTTGAACTCGGGCTTGAGAGTCCAAGTTCCACTCTCAAAGGCTTGGAAGGCGGATGGGTAAGCTCGGAGTCGACTTCAAGCCAATCAACCCTGAGATGTTGATACTACGCCAATCCTTGGAACACGGCAAAGTGTTTCCCTGAACCTCTCGGGGAAGGCGTCATATTTGGGTAGTCCAAAATCAACACTCGTCAGGGTGGGGTAGGTGAAGAGCGCGTCTCCTTTATCGGAGGAATGCAGGAGTTATGAGACGGGTACCATCACGCGTAGCATATTTGATGAACGAGACTAAGGGCATCCGAATCACCGATTGTCGATGGAGCTGGTGGGGGTCGGAGATGGACGGTGAACGAACACGAAGGAAACACGGCCCGTGTGATCTCTGTCTTGTTCAGCCGAGCAAGAAAAGATATGGTCATAAGTATTTATTCTCGGTAAATGAAAGACTACAAAGCGTTCAAGCATTACTGGGGCATGAGAAGAGAATTCTGAGCACCGAAACTGAATCAATCAGTCAGCTTATCGCACGTGAAGAGACCGCCGACTAACCAGGGAGTTTCCTCAACTCGGCGCTACTCATTTACCCCTGAACATCCGCGTATCAGGTTCATTTTCGTGAATCCTTCCAATCGCTGGCAAGCAATGTCCCGGTAGACACGTCCAAACTGCAACATGTCTCGTTACAGAGATTCGCGACATCCGAGAAGAAATGTGGTCGATACCAGGATATCAGCATCAATTGTACATGCGAGGGTCGATAACCTAGAAATATTAGACATTGAACACAGGAAGCGAGATGAAACGTACATTCTGCCCTACCGCATGCTCGTACTTATTCTGAGGGCAATCAAAAATTAGACTTGACTATAGACTACCGAAATGAGGTACTTGCGTCATCCTCGAAGTCGAGCTTCTCACAACTCCCTCCGATCTGAAAACAATGGAAATTAATCAACTGGTGGTCGCACTGAGCACTGATCACGTACCTTATATTGACGACAGTGCTACGGAAACTGAAGTATACAATCAGTGCGTGTTATTCGGCCATAACTTCGAAATGTGTTGAAGACGGGCTGGGCGGCCAATTGAAGGATCATCGTAGTGGCACACCAACATTAGGACGACTTTCTCATGTGGACCAATGCTCCATACGCAGCCGACATTAGCTCAGCCTTGGTCGGAGAAATTCCAACAACGTACCAGGCCACGCGAAATAACGTAACAACGATCATATGCCTTACAGTGGCGTTCAGTCATATACGCGAAGGAAGACGTCGACACATCGGGGGAATCAACGACTGGAAGATAACAATCTACTGTGGAGAGTGATGAGTTCAAAAAAAGGTTTGGAGGAAACTGAATATCACACACGAGTCGCCTTGAAACTCGACCATAGAACGATCCCTCCGCATCAAGGGCCTCACTTGGTCAGCGCTTCAGCTGGCAACATCTTTGGCGAAAGGTGTCAAAGTTGTGTGGTCCCAGTAATACAAGTTTCAATGAGGCTCCTGATATCTAAAGACAGAGGTGACTCGTGAGTAGATGTAACGAAATGTCAGAATATGACGGACATGGACGGCTGGCAGGATAACCATACCCAGGGCTTCGTACGAGTTCTCTTGTATCATCTCCACGCGGGTTTGCTTTTTGATGCGCTGTAAGTCAAGGCCCACACGTCGACGGACCAGAGTACTCGCGAAGATGGCATGTGAACAGTGCCGCAAAGCTTTCGTCCGTCCCCTCTGCTCATCTCTCGCTCGATCAAGATATGCTCGATGATCCAGTGGGACATCTCGATATCTGTGGAGTCCAAGCCGACTTTGCAGGCTGGAGAAGGATATGTTAGATGAGTCCGTGCAACAATGGTAAGCAAACACACCGTTGCGCCAAACTTCGGCCATGTTTTGGGGATAGTACTCTCAGAAAATCTCTTCGTGATCAGCGGTCACCACTAAGTAGGTCGCGGGTGTCGCTATTCCAAAGTGTAGCGTTCGAGAGGTTAAGCACTGTGCGCACCATGGCAGCCGCCAGCGTCCTATCTGCGAACCTACTCGGTAGGAAATGAGTGATACGAGTCGAAGAAAGAAAGCTCACCTTCATCGGCTGGTCAGAACGATGGATTACTGCGTTCATGACGAGACGGTGATGGTAGATAAGGATGAAAATGACCGGAGGTTCGGTAATCAACAAATGGCAGCAACCAAGTCGGGAGACGGGCCGCGGGCCGGTAATTACCACCGCCTTCGGATCCGTGGCTACCTGCGTCCTCGGACCTCCAAGGTTTCCGTCTAAATAACAGATTGCCTGTCTCGTATCCGTTTCAACAAAATATTTTATGGGAGAGACTGCGAGACTGAGCAAGCCCCGCGGATTTATTGGAATGGCAGTGGGCACAAACCTAAGAGCTTGATAAATCATAAAACTAAACGCCGTGTTACATACTGGATGCTACGACTAGGTGTATTTATGTCTTCATATATCAGATGTCAGGTGCGTGAACTTGCAACCAATTGATCCAATGGTCCTAACAAATAGTTTGCCCGGCATTTCCGGCGTCCTTGAGCCACAAGGTTTGAGCCCTACAAGGCTACCACAAGTCCAGCAAGGAGGTTAAAGCCTGACATCCAGCTTAGAATCAGTCGCAAAAGGATAGGAATAACAAGACGAGGCCCTCATCGCTCGTCCTTACCTGGACTTCCCGAGGATGGCAGGAAGGATAAGTACGAACAAAGATGGGTTTTTCTTTCTACCTGTCGCCAGACACTCTGGCGTGTCTTTGGACCATTTCTCCGAGGCAAACGCCATACTTCTGAAGTACTGAAATAACACATTCTATGACTCGACAACACCATTGACAAAAGAAATATTCACCAGACCCACGGCCCCATCTTGTCCACGCGGTTCCAGGGATTAAATGTTGCCGACAAATATTGTAAGCGGTATTTCTTTACTTTTAATTGCCGCACTGAATGTTATGGAATAATAATGTAGATATACATAATTGTCTAGTACCTTGGTAGGGTCTTTCGTCGGCTTGACTCATGGATCAATAGGAAAGCACGCACCATATATGTATGTCCCTTGAATTTCAACCAGTCAAAAGCACTCCTGTTTCTCTCTATTGCCGAACAGCTCTCGTCCGTTAGTCGTAACCCCGCATATAATCGGCTGAATGGGAAACGCAGACCGTACGCCTCTTTGTCCCGCTCGTGGTGGCATCTTTAAGTCCCAAAATAAGCATCAGCCTGTTAAATAAAGAAGAGTTTACCTAGCGGGTTGCGGTAGCGATGCCATCATGCTCGTTCAATCAAGGTTCAGACCTTAATAGGATTTACGGTATCATCACAAAGATGTCTTCGGCTGGTGAGGTGATCCCCGCAGAGACGCTACTCTACAGCTCCGAGTTATTGTCCTAGTAGATAGACCGAAGCACCGAGAACGCGATGAACGTTTGACAACGTCAAGACAAGAACGGACGAGGCTCGCTTATTACGTCGTGCTTGGCCTTCTGCAGCATCTGAGGATGGCAAGACAGAGAACGATGACCTACATTTGCGGACTGGCTGACGTCGAACCGCCAAATAGTCCTCATTCTCACTATTTGAACCATAAATCGAGGGTTCTTGATGGAATCGGTGGCGATCCGCTATCCAGACCCTCATATTTCTTGTACTCCGTCTCTTCCCATCTTTGTGCCTATGCCCTCGATTCTGGAGAATAAAATCAAGCGGCGCTCTGATGACTAACGCTGTCGGTGAGGCATCGCTCTCTCTCTCATTTCGAGTCATGGAATTCTAACCTTAAAGGAAGTGTGTGGCGATATTGTGGTAACCAGCGAACATTCCAACAAGGGTCGAGCCTGGTGGTAAAATGTTAGCTCCGCGAAATAATACAGGTAACAGAGCTTACCTGGGCGCGGGCCAGATATATATCGAGTTTACCAAGCAGGCTCACAGTCTGGGCGACGATGCAACTCCTAACAAGCACGGGGCCGCCTATGTGCGTCCGAAAGATACCCTGACACCTTCAACTACGATGTCTTTGCCTTGATAATATCCTAGGTCAGCAATTTCATTCCCTCTTGACAACGATAATAGTCACCTTATCATACGTCCACCGATAGCTTTGACTTGGATACCTTCAGTTGTTCTTCCGAACACCGTCTCGATATCTTTTCTGTACCACTGGAGGCTCGATGTCCAGACATAGATACTGTGTCCTGCGACTATTCCTGTCAATGTGACCGAAGACGCTTTGCGGAACAAAATCTTTTACCGATTCATCTTTCCTTCAGCCAATTATTGCTTTCCAAATCTTCAATGATGGTAAACGTAGGTAAAATAAAGAAAATTATAAGCCTACTCGTCGGAACGGTCCGTCTCCGTATCCCGCCATCTTCCTTGAAGCGAATTTCCGAGACGTCGACATCCGGTGGGAACTTCGTTACGAGCCCATCCACCTCTAGCTTCTGCCGCTCCAAATCAGAGTTTTCCTCGTCGTCCAGCTAAAGTCCTGCCCGACTACCTCTCCGTTCGGAAAATTTCCCTCCTGTACTGTCGACATTTTCGCGTCGTCGTTCTCATTATCCCATTCCGGCTGGCCCTGTGATGTGTCTGTAGATAGTGAAGAAGTCGGGACTCTAAGTATCCACTGCATGACGGCACCCAGTCCCTGGTGCAGAATCACCTCGATAATAGTCGATATTGAACCGATCTTAGCCAGTGTCGACGAGGACTGCTAACACAAAGGTTGCTTCTATCTTCCGAGGAAAGACGGTGAGCCACAAGTCTAAGAGGAAGAGAATTACTGCACCTTTCAGATCTCTGCCCTTTGGTTCTTGGTAACCGACTGCGAGGACATCCGCCTCCCTTGTAGTTGCCGATTCTTCTCTGGCAACCGCGGTTCTTCACCACGCCATGATGATACGTTCCGGAGTTGCGACAATTCGAGACTAAATTAGTCGCTGTGGATATGAGCAATTAATAAACAAGTATTATCAAGAAAGGGAAAGTGCCGTTACTCAAAAATGCTACCTTATACCGAGGAAATCCATCAATCACTTGACGCATATACCTACTGGCTCATGGTTGTCTTTGCAGGGACAATAATCAGGCTAAACCGAGCAAAAAAACAGGAACTTACTATGGTACGTACTTTGACTAACCATCTCCGCTCTTTGGCTCTTCCCTACGATGATCCCCCAAGTGACAAAGTCCACCAATTAATACCTACAAAGGTTCGTAGAGTGCATCCAACCTCAGGTCGGATTCTCCTCGCCGAAAATCGCGTGTTATGCATTGATCTCGTCGAGGCAATGAAATGGAGGGAGCGCGAGAGCCAGGCTTGGAGTAATTCCCTCGCTGCAACGCACTTGAGATGGTCCATTTCAAGTTAACCTCGCCCGAAGAATGGGTTGAGAGCGAGTGCCACTTTCACTCCCTGCGGCATTTAACAGACTCCGAAAGGAACCTGGAGTTCACTCCGGTAACGATTGGCTTTTCCTGTTAAATATAGGTGTGGGTCTATAAGACACACGGTCAGAAAGGGATTACGCATAGACAAGGACGACTTACATCACTCTGCTTGTCTTCCAGTATTCGCCTTCCTCCGCTGAGAGTAGACTCCCTTATTCTGCCCCTCGTCCCAGACCGTTCGCTTTGGGGATGTGCCTGCGAAGGATAACAAAATTTGCTGCCGCTAATCCCGACTTGTAGCGAACAGACGACAATTTGTTACGGAGTTTCAGGCCGTCAAGGAGGTGGTTTTGAGCGTAGAGTAATGCTACCTTCTGATCGTTAGTAACGGTCTTACAGTAAATATAAGTTACGCACTTCGCGAGTTACATTGTCCTGCCTAGTCCCAGAGCTCGAGATCGACTCATCCAGGGGTATAGCGGTTGTCCTGAAAGACGAGGGATGATATTATCATGCGAATATTGACCTCCATGCAGAAGGAAAAATCGGAGGAGGTATTATTCGTGATCCATTATCCATAAGTCGGTAGTCAGTCGCAGTCACAGTATGTACGGCATACTTCGTCAGCAACTTGATAGGCGTCGGCTCGTTTCGGTTTGGTTTCGGTTCACATAAGAAACGCGCATGGATGAGTTTGAATTCAAATCTGGAGAATGGTGAGCTCGAAGGAACACAAAGGGCAACAAATGCCTTACCCATGCTGTGGTAAGAGTGAAGAAGAGATGACCAATGCTCCGGATCAATGTGCCGATCGCGCGAGATGAGTTTCCCTTATCCAATCATTTTGAAGCTCTGCGTTTGAAATTTGGAATCACATCGCGGGCCCGTATGTGCCGGATACTGCCGCCGTGATTGAGGGTCCGAGCTGAGGCTTCCTTCCTCGCCGTCACCTTCGCCATGCTCCCACTGCTTCACTCATCGCTCGCTTACCGGACTACGCAACGCTGGTTCCGTTGGATATTTTCAACCAGATGAAAGTCTTCGATGTACTAGGACGCGATGCTTCTATGGTGTAAGAGAGGCGCTAGGCAGGATGATTGGGGAGCACGGTTACTCCAGGTGAGTCGCAGAAGCCTTGGTCTCGCCTACCATCTATTGATCCGACCCTTTTTATTTCTGGCAATCATCGTCGCCAGGCTTTTATGACTGAGAATAACGTTTTTGTGGGAGTCCCGTCTATCTGAAAGCATTCTCCTCCGATTCGACGAACAAAATGGACCAGACTAGCCAGTATCTTCCTTGTATTTCGCCACGCGGAGACCCACGGATGTCGCCCGCAAGAGCCTCGCCACACGCTGGTCTTCTCAAGCGATCTTTATGAGGCGAATAGGCTCTTTTCGGGTCGGTTCTCCCATCTATCTGTACCGTTCTCTGGAATAAGGCACGACGACGGAATCATTATTTATGATGCCAACTTCGCTTTCTGTACTACACTGTGCGTCAATACCCTCTCCTTTGATAGCAGTGTTTCTGACTCGCTGTGCGATAGTTTCAATTGTATTTCTCTACATTGTAATTTGAGTCTTTTCTGAGCATTCTATTCGCCGTGAGGTGTATGACACCGAAGGACCTGCAATCCCACGCCGTGTGGTCCTGATGGTCATTCCACTACTTAAAGCCTTGCTCGCCATGCGACGGATCTCTCCGTTGTCCGTGACCGTTTGATCAACGACTCTGTTCCTTTTTTGCGAAGTATAATTGCTTCTTATCCATTTTCTATCTCAATGTTTTCTGTTCAGTGGAACTTGAGTCGTGTTGAATAAATCTCACTATACAGGCGTCCATGCCGTGGCAGTCGAGTGCAAGGCTCTGAGGACCTTGATCCCTTGTCAAGACGTTAGACATCTGCGTGAAGTTGGAGTCACATTCACCACCACTGAGAAAGATGCAGTTGTTTTCCTTGCTGTCGTTTATCGTTTTACTGCATGGCGAGACTGACTGGGTACGTTCTTTCTCCATCTTTTCCGCGTCTTTTCTGATGACGATGCAGGTTGTTTCGATGATTTCTCGCCAGGGTATAAATTGAACTCACAGATGTACCACAGCTACCACTGTGGGAATACAGTTGCCGCTGAACTCTTTTGGGCGCCTATTTGATGTAGTGCTCTTTCATCCAGGCTTGTGCTGTATCTAGTCTCTTCACTGTATTGACCTCGAGGCTGATCTCACGCGTCTACATACACTGAAATCGTTCCATGGAAGTCAAACTAGACATCCGTTCACAATGGCGAGCTTCGTGGAATCGATGATCGTCTCTGCTGTAACCCATGGCGGGAAGAGAGGGCCTGAGCTCTTTCACGTTGGCTGGCATTCAAAAGTACCCCCGAATAACAAAGGTATGCTTGTCACGAGAGCGTTCTCTTTCCGCTGCTTTCGTGTCATCCTCGGTGTGATCACTTTGCCATCGGATTCAAGCTTTAGAATTCCCTAGTACTGTAGGACGGCGAAAGGAAGGGCTGGTTGATCCAATTAGGGATGGTACACTTGAAGTTACTTTCATCAGTTGGCTCTTATCAGAAAGTTCTATTGTCTGCAAGGTCGGTTTACTATCCGCTTCATACGGTAGCGTTTAGAAAATACCTGGAGGTGCGTATCACATCGTATCGTCTGTCGATTTTGTTCAGGACGAATACCCATACCTTGAAAACACTGCTCAAGACCCGTCTCCGCTTTGTAGGTACCAATGCCAAATCATAGCCACTCCGAACTCAGTTAAAAGCGAGATGGTTATGTACGTTTATCCAGACCAGCCCCATGTAGGAACCTCGACATCGTCTCCCAGTGCACAATGATCAAATGAAAGGTAGGGCTCCACGTTATATTCCTATGCTCATTCACATCTGAAGTTTAAGACAGAAATAATGTCTCTCAGAAATGTCGGTCTCTCGTGTCAACAATATCTGTTTCCCTGGCGCCTTTTCGAGATCTGAACATTGCTCCTTGTCAGTGAGTCATTGCATGTCCATTCCCATTCATCAAGTGTTCGTGATCTTAGTTCTATTCCATGTGCCAGCCATTGCAACTTAAATATGTATCATCATTTGGGGTCTGAGCATGCTGAATCACACTCAAGGAGGTCTCTGTTATGGATTTCCGCATCGATGGAAACCCGCAGAATCCTCTGGAAGTCTCCAGTCGATTGAAGTCTTTTCTTTCTTCTTCTATTCCTTTCTTCAGATCACTTACTTAGCGTAATGTACTCAGTATGACTCACGACCTCACGATGCTTACAGAATCTTCTAGTAAATCCCAATGTATATATACGTAGCTACGAAACATGTAGTCGGTACCAAATCTTACCTATCTTGAACCCCTACCACTTTGTGTGACCTCAAGCCACGGACACTAAGCTACGCGCTAGTCCCGTTAAGCTCATAAGTTAGGAACCTAAGCCTCGCGCTAGTCTACTAACTTCGTTTAAGATACTTGTTAAGATACCTCGAGCTCGCTCGAACCCATATCTCGCTCACGGATACCATCTTCTCACGCTCACGCTCTCGTTCTCTTACCACGACGTACGTCAATTAACAAAGACTTGCTTTATTGTCTAGCACGGTATCCGACTTCTACAACAGTCTCATACAGTATATATATTGTCTAGGCTATGAACCTGTTTCTGTAATTCAACAAAGAATAATTTTAACCCGTTCAAGTCCAAGGTTCCTAAGATTCTCTAGTCCATCTACTACACGGAAAACTGACAACTTCTCAAACTTCCTGTCCTCTTTTAGCTGGCCGACTACCCAGAGATTAAGACTTGGAATAAGCATTGGATCGAAGTCGCTGGAGCCTATAAGTGCATATGAGCCATCAGGTATTGGGTACACATGGTCAGCCAAAATTTTGAAAGTACAGGGTGACCCAGAAGTGTCCTTGAAGACCATCTCTCCCTGTCGAGACTTCTCTTCCTTTAGTCCCACATCCAAGCCCCGCAGATATGCTGAATCAATACAGTAACCTTCATACGAGTCTGTATCTGTATCCTCTGTATGCTCAACATAACCTGGCACCCTACGTGAATGTAGCACAAAATGTTTGAGTGTCATGACTTGGTGCCATGATGGTCGCCAATATTTGTTTCCTTTCCCAGGTTCAGGAAAATAGAAGAACAACTCCGCCCGATGTGAAGGAAACATAGCATCCATGAACACTTCCCATGCACTGGTGTCAGATATCTCTGCATTGTATATTGGGATGGAGACTGTCGAGACAAGATATGCTAAGCCTGCGACTTTATCCAATGACTTTGTCGACACCCGGTTCTGCATCTCTGATGCAAGTTCAAGGGCCCTGTTCCGTTTTCGTATGTCTCGCAGGTGTGCCAGTTGTTCATCAAACGTCTTCCGAACCTCCTTTTCCATGATGTCATCTCCAGTCTCCCCACCAACGATAGCATCATCAGTGATCTCCTGCAGCGTCCATGCGCGTCGGAACCAACATCGATCACTCTCGAAGTAATCCGATGTCAAATGTAGTGGCCGGCCCAGACCATTGAAATAGCACACCACACATGTAGGATTAGTATACACCCAGCCAATTGTGGGCACGTCCAGCTTCCACTCCTCCATGCGCAGATGCTCATCCTTCCCACCCTCCTGCCGCAGACACAGAACATCCAACCATGCATAGTATGCTCCGAGGTTCAGCATCTCGATGCGGATGAGATCAAGATTGGCGTCCTTCGGCATGGGCACGGGCCACTCGTATCCGTTGATCGGTGTCATCACATCCACGCGGTCCTTCTTGTCGACCCACGCATGTGATATCCCCCACGCACACGAGTATCCGTTGACAACCCAGTATGGTACCACCCGATTAGCGTGCAGATCCCACACGCGCCGAGGGGGCACATCCCGCATGGTAATCCTGTCATGGTCGAGCACCGCTCTCCGCATCTCCTTGTCCTTCTCTTCCCAGGTACGTAATTTACGTTTGATGGTGCCGACATCATAGTCACCCCAACAGTACCGTAAATGAGCGTAGACCGTCCCAAAATCATCATTTCGTGCAACGTATGGTTCGAGAAGAGAGTGTAGTTGAACCACGCCTAAAAGGCGAAGGACTCTGGACCCGAGGGTATAAGACGTGCTAAGTGTCTCATTGAACTTTTCCAAAACTCCGTCGATACCGAGGTCAGCGCAGGGAGTGTCCGCGAGAGCGGATGATATCACTGTTTTACTTCCAGTGTAAGACCGCTGTTTCAACACGGGAATGGTCGATTCAGCTTGACCAGTCTCGGCGAGGGCAGAGAGTGTGATCTTGAGATATTTGGGATGATTCCAAAACATGGGAGGACTTTCTATTCCTACTTTATTTAGCTACTTTTGTATTTACAGAAAACAGTCTTACCTTCATCCAAGAGCCAAGATTTTAGTGAACGCTTGAAGAATTCGTAGACAGACATTTTCTTCCGCTGCCACCTTTGTTTCAGATGCTCGACGAACATTTGCTCTAGTCGTAGCAGAATGAATACAAAAATCACCGGGAGAAAGACATAGACAGAAGCAAGATCCATGGTGGTCCACGTAGTACAGTACCAACCTCAGAGAGTTGCACCAAGAGGCTTTCGTCGTGCAGACGCATGCCATTCTCGTGGTCAGACGCAGCAACTGCGTACTAGCGCTTGGACCACAACAACGTGTTAACAACAGCCTCGCTTCTAAGCATCCAAATATTTCGGAAACCTTTGGTCAAGACGACACAGTGAAATATTGGAGATATCATTGAATACCGCAAATACATCTGAATGAGCCCAGGTAACACCCGGGATAGACGCTTGGATTTCCGTGAGGACGTACAAGCTGTCCTAATTTCGCGAGGGATAGACCATGTGTCCGATCACGAACTCGTTATTCGACGCATAGATCCATCATTCTTACAGGTAGTCAAACTGGATGCATCCAACTTCTGAGCATACATCATGCGACACTTATTAGGAATGAAAGGTTCGAGCTTTCTATTTAAAAATGTGAGATAGAGCATCCTTATAAGAAGAAAGACTCGCCGTACATTACATACCACCGAGTAGACAATATAAACAATTTGTTAGCGAGGCGTGTACAAGGAAACAACCAGTATAGTCTAAGCACCTCAATATACCAAAAATCGCACAAGCCAACCCCGTATACATGCTCCGAGAGAACGAGAGCCTAACTGCCGAAAAGGTTATTCAAGGAAAGGCGAATACGGCTCACTTCCACGCAATATTATAATCTGCAAATATTATTCTGTAGCCGAAATCAAAAGGGAGAAGGGGAAAAGGCGCTTACCTTCTTGTTATTGGATTTAATAAATGCCCCCCGGGTGCGCATGACGATAGAGCCTGAAGTTTGAACAGAGAAATAAAAAGAGAAGAAAAAGTGTCCTGCCCAACGTCGGAAGCCTCCTCGTTCTCTATATTCCATGGGTACATCTTAATCTCTTATCTGTAGCTCCGGAGCATCGATTGCCAGACGTAGACGCTCCGTCTACATCCGTCGTTCCTGTCGATGCAACCAAGGACCCTACGCTGGACAAGAGCTTTCGCCTAGTCATAGCGTCTGCGGCTGTGCTAATTGACGAAAATTCAATACGGCTTTGAACCTTCAATATTCAATGACAGTAAGCACAGGTAGAATAAAAAAAACGATAAGCCTACCCGTCGTAACGCTTAGCCTCTGTATGGGAATGTCCGAGATGTCGACATCTGGTCGAAACTTTGTAAAAAGCATATCCGCCTCCAGCTCTGCGCTGTTCCAAATCAGTATCTTTTATCCTCCGTGGTATTGTGATTACAGCTCTCCACGCTTGAATGGGTGACTACCCCTTCGCTCGCATTCGCCCTTCGGATTACGCCATTCCGGCCGTCCAAGTGTCGTCCCTGTGAAAACCCAGGTACTTTCGAATGTGGAGCAACGTCACCAGCTTATCATTACAAAAGAGTAATAAGGACTATCGGAGACGCTATCAGTGCCTGCCTATTGACGCTTATATGACATATCCCATCTCCCTACACGAAGCCAAGGCATGCCTAAGTCGCGAAAAAGGAGATATGTAATAGCGCACGTTGGACTAGGAAACGATGCCCCAACTGTAGGGTTTCTTAGGTTCATCTGGCGAGGGAGTTCGTTGAAAGGCGGGAAATTATTGGATGAGTTCTTCTCGATGCCTCGTCTATGAGCGTCATGATGGCAGCGAAAAGCGAAGTTGGAAAAAGAAAAGACCGCTTTTTGATCCGGGTAGCGGTTGGAATCGGTCCGGTCAGCCGAACAAAATGGGTCAAACAAAGACGCACCTTTGCCTCCCGTTCTGATGTCATTCTCGAACCTCAATCTGCTGCGGCCCAAGCTTTGCTTCCTTAGAACCCCCCGGACACTCGGCAAGGCCACTGGCTGAAGACACCTTCATTCAACCGACTTCAAACGCATCCTCGGCTCCACCGCAGCTCCTACTGCAGCAATCCATGAGATCGTAAACTCGTCATCGCCTGGCTCTCTGATGGGGAGGACTGTGTCGAGAGGATGTACGGAAACTACTGTATTTATATGACCACGTTTGACTAACGTATCGTCACACAGATGCGCCGCCTATTCAAGATAGGCAGTTTGTGGGAGTTTACAAGACGATGCAGGGCTCTCGAGTGAGATCCTTACTTGCGTCAAAGGTGCGTCACTTTATTTTTCGAGTAGTAGGAGTATCTGACGAGGGTAAATGAACATAGTTCCTGTCTGGCTACTCTCGGAGCTCAGGTGCGCGGACTTCCATTCTTCGAGTTGTACGAGTATCCGACGCGATTAAATGAATGTAGCGTTCATACAAATACCCTCGGAACTGGGGTATGTTCTCCCACAGTCTCTCTGTATATTCTATTGAACAAGATTTCTACCCCACCAGATAACGGCATAAAACGAGGCCCGAGAGTACGGCAAGTCCAAGACACCTCGTTATTGCATGCAGGTGATGGATGTCTGTTCGGTGAGCACCCGTCGGAGGTTCTACATGTCAAGGCTGACTCTAGACGACGGGCTTTCATTTATTGACCAAGATAAAGGACAGGTATGTCTCTGCAGTTGTCGTTGGATGTCATGCTCATCTGTATCAGGTCATCAGACACGACGTCTACTGCAACACTTAGATTGATGCGAGATGGCAAAGAGACGAGGACAGGTATGGATGAAAAGCAGAGACTGTCATTGATTAGTATGATGTGTGTTTATTTCTATGTTTCTGTCCTTTAGCTGACCTTGAAGCAGATAATGCATACCCTCGTATGCTGCTTTTCCTTTTCATTGTGGATTTTGTCACCCCCGGACAATTTCGGTACATTAGCAAGCCCGAAGAACCAGGTCTCGCGCGGTCCTACTCCATCAGTTAAAAACCCATGTCATTAACACGCAAATCACCTGCGTAGAGTGCGACTATTTCACTCAAGACGTAGGATGCAAAATCTTCTGTTGCGTCCAGCTAGGCGTAGTACTCCTACCTGCGGAATGTCTGTCACTTAAGCTATAAACCGGCCATCTACCTTGCTGCTTTGCGGCGTGCAGGATTTACTTGAATCTTCAAAGAGGCTTGAAAGCCGCTGATACTGACCTCATCGTCAATCAGATTCATGTACTTCTGCTTGATGTCTTCTTTCACCGTATAGATGCGGCGGCGGGAACAAAGTAAGTCTATATTCCAGCTGTTCGATAATCCTTCTTTTACTTACACCGTTTGAACCTTTTAAGATGAACTCCGCGAAGACAACACCGCAGCAGCGACAATGGCAAGTCGCTGATTAGTTTTAGCCCAGGAAACCTCCCGAGAGCGATACCTTGTGGAGTGACTGTCGGCAATGATGTATTGCAGATTATCTTGTTAATAGCTGTCTCGTTTAGATCCGGACCCAAGCCGCAACGCGCCAGATGCAACATTTTGTGGATATAGAGCCGACACCATGGTAAGTAGACAATCGTTCCAGTCTGTCGGTTATTGATACATTTACCAGTTCCGGTCTCGTGTCTCCCACAAATTCTAGGATCCCAAATCGTGCAGAACCAAATCACGCGGTGGGCAGTAATCGCCGTCTTTGAATATTAGATTCGATGTTTCGTTGATGTTGTTCTCGCTTAGCTCAAAAATAAATTCGGCGGGAGCCCTGCAGAGACCATTGCCCGCAGTGGTAAGTGCTGGTAGTTTTCCCTTAAATTTAGTATTTTATTCGTGACCTCGCCACAGGCTCGCAGTTTTGATGTCCAAATTTCAATCTAAATGCTTTGGGTGCTAGCACGCGGAGAATGCAGGCTGTCGCCAATTTGATGGACGGTTTACAGCCAGTTCAATATCGTCGACGACGTCCCAGGCAGCACGTCTATAAACTTGTGGATCAAGCGAAGGAAAAGGCACACCTTCAGCAGTGAGTTTTCATTTAACTTCATACTTTGTTGATCTCTCTTGACAGAACCGGTCTTGTAGTTGGGATAAAAATATCGTGCCCGTATCGTCGTGGAGCAGGGGGTTCGCCAAACGTAATGTTTCATTATCTACGAAATTCCGAATACGGTTTGACATGACGCGCAGACTTGAACTAGGCAGACAGCGCGTCTCGTCTCATTTTCACTGACTCACCATGAAGAAAACGTCAAAATCGGCTGGCAACACGCGAAAATCGCTGCTTTGAAAGTGGACTAAGCTGGCGAGCGCGTCGGCAAGTCGGCATCTCGCACGCCAAACAATGACAATGCTTCCAAATTTCGAATCTCACCCTTTCACTACTCACATCACAGCCTGTATTCCTCGTAATTCCTGGCTGGCCCTTATGCCGCGAATGTCAAAATCGTCGTCCTCCTTGGCATGATGCCAGCTCAATCACCCTTCGCCACGGCAGTCCGATCGACAGCAGTTATGAAGTTCAATAGCTCTTGGTTCGGGACCCAGCATTATCTAGTATGTGTCCTCGACTTCGGCTTCTGTTCTGGTTACCTGACTACGACCAGTCATCCCTTTTTTGGACAAAGGCAGCTCCTTCAAGATCTCACAGGTGGTGGCGCAGGTGCTCTCAAAGTCCACACGGTCGGGATCGACACTTCTGGCGGAGTCGCTGCCTGTTCCCTGTCGCTTCGTGCAATACCACGGTTTTCAACAGCTTTTACCAAAATTTGCGCACACTTCCAAGCTGTGCCCATCCGTGTCGCCGTCTACGATGTTTGACCCGGCGTCTGAATACACCTCCTCGATATCAGAGTGTAGTGCAGAAAGCGGCTTTCGTCTTCTAGGCATTTGGGACCTAAGAGGTCGGCAGGAAGGAGCAAAAAGGCTCGTTGACCTCAACGGAACACACGGCGAGCGTTAGAGGGAACGTCACCACTAGCATATCATTTGCGAGTTCCTTCTCTAACCAATCTTGTTCCGTTAGCTGACATTGCGCATCAGACTGCTACAGGGACGGCCCTGGCGAACAGGGCTGCAACGACTAGAGCCATGAACGTGAACGTTGACCCGCAGATTAGCCTTGAAAACTTCAACGATACAGACCGTGGTTTAGTTACTGGTATTGGGACAGGGACAGCGTAAGTGTTCTTGACCTCGTCTCCACCTCAGTTATCTGACTTTGTACAGTTGCCTCTTTACCAAAGAATGCTACCAGGTCTCTCATAGCTCGCCACGCTGACTCCGACGAGATCAATACTGTCTGCAGAATCGCCGCTCATACAATGCTACCGACATCAACACCGTCTTCACCCAAAACCACGCTCACTTCCACGTTCTGAGCTGCATTCACCAATGCCGCGCTCTCTAACGATGGACTGTTCCCTGTCATCAACATCTCTCCCAATGATGTTCAAGTCGTAACGCGCAAGGGTCTTCGAATTCCAGGCGAACAAAGTCGAGAGGGGCTCGTTGATCTTCATGGGAGCCACGTCAAAACAGAGAGAACGTCCCACTGCTTCTCGGCTTTAAACACGTTTTATGGGCAAATTAGCGGAGTCTGGAGAAGTCTTTTGGAAGGCGGAATATATGTGTCGCGTGAGTTCTTTGTTGTCAGTCATGTTCTAATGGCTGACCATGCGCCCCAGTATATCACCGATAGAGCTAACTCCAGAAACCTGTTCTTCGGAATCCATAGCAGAGGTATGTCCTTCGTTTATTCGCTGTTGCCATCCTTAACTATATAGCCAGTTGTACATTCACGTATCTTGTCCACAAGAAATGTTCGATGTTCCGTCTTGCAATGGTATCAGAGAGGCGAACCTTGTTACAATGGTTGTGGAGCATGGTTACTCCAGGTGAGTCGCGGAAGTCTCGGCCTCGCCCACCATGTATTGATGTGACTCTTTTATTCCAGGCATTGTCGTCACCAGGATTGTATTACCTGAGGCCTTCGGGAATCGGTTCAGGATAGCGAGCACTTGTCTGTATAGAAGCCTTTGCCGATTCGACGAACGAAATGCGCCAGATCAGCCAGTATCTCCTTCAATGTCACCACGCAGAGACCCATGGACGTCGCCTACATGGGGCTCACCACGTTCCACTCTTCCCAAACGATTTTTACGAGGCAAATAGCCTCTTTTCGGGTCGGTGTTCCCCCTTCCATTCATGCAATTCTTCGTCTCATGTCTAGTATACAGAATAAGCTGCGACGAGGGAATCATCATTTATGATGCCAACTCTGCTTTCTGTACTACACTGGGCGTCGATATCATTTCGTTTGATGACAGTTTTTCTGACTGACTGCGCGATAGTTACAACTGTATTTCTCTGTATTATAATTCAAAATTTCTCAAGTCTTCTATGTGGGAATTGAGATGCACGACGCTGAGGCATCTGTAATTCGATGTCGTTTGGTCTTGTTCGTCATTCCACTAACTCAAATGCGTACTTGCCATGCAACCGATTTCTGTGTTGCCCATGACAGTTTGATCGACAGATCTGTTCGCCTTTTTGCCGACTCTAATTACTTCTTACCCATTTCCTATCCCTCCCTTTTCGTAGCAGTGTAACTTGACTCGCGTTGTATCAATCTGACAATACAGACGTCCACGCCGTGCCAGTCGAGGGCGAGGCTCCGAGGACCTTGGACCCTTGTCAAGACGTTATACATCTGTGTGAAGCGGGAGTTACATTCAGCACCACCGGTGAAAGATACGCGATTTTCCTCGTTGCTGGTTATTGCTATACTGCATGGCGAGACTGACTGGGTACGTGCTTTCTCCCTCTGTTTGGCGTCATTTCTTAGAATTATGCAAGCTGTTTCGATAACATCCTGCATAGGTATGAATGAACCGACAGATGTCCCGCAGCTACCACTGCGAAATAAAGTCGAAGCTCAACCTTTCTGGGCGCTCTTTCATCCAGGCCCGAGCTGTATCTAACGTGCCTCTACTCTCTTGGCCGTATCGACATCGAGCCTTGTCCAAAACGTTTACACACACTAAAATCATTCCGTGGATTTCAAGACTAGGAGTCCTTGGTTCGCGATGGCGAGCGTCGTGTAGACGTAGAAGGTCTCTGCTGTAACCCATGGCAGGAGAGGGTATGGCTCAATCACTGGAGCTCTTTCATGATGACTGGCGTTCAAAAGTACACTCGGATAACAGAGGTGCGTGAGTGTTCTCTTTGCGCGGCTAGCTTTCATTTCGTGTGTAGCCCGTCCATCCTCGGTGTGAAAACTGTCGTCAAATCCAAACTTTGTTCCGTGCGATGGTGAAAGGAACGGACGTTCGGTCTAATTCAGGACGATACTGTGAATAGCGAGGGTTAGTCGACTCTTGTCAGGAAGTTCAATCGTCCACAAGTCTATTCAACGCCCAAGGTTGGGTTTATCCGCCATTCCAGAAAGTCGCCTATCCTTCGGTAGTGGTTAGAACATACCTAGAGATGCACATCGTATCGTCCATCGATTTTGCTCAGGATGAATACTAATGAACCGTGTCATGCTTAGGCAAGACGTTGCTGAAACCCTGTCTCCGGTTTGTAGTTACCGTTTCCGAATCATAGCCGCTCATAACTCAGGTAAAGCAAGATGGTCATGCACATCCAGACCAGCCCGTGTAAGGAGCCCGACGTCGTCTCCCAGTTCACGATGACTACACCAAGGGTAAGGCTCCATGTTATATTCTTATGCCCATTCACATCTGAAGCTCAATTTTTTTGGCAGGTAGATAGTCTAATACTGGAGATGCCAGGTCTCGCGGTGCAAACATTGTTTTCCTTGTAGATGTCCAGGCGGACTGATAGATTAGGATGGCTATCCTGATTGGATGTGAGCAAGTAGCTGCTGTAGATTAATGGGAGATCGGCCCAGTTTAATAACTGATATTCGAACCATGGATCTACTGGGTTAATCACGGTTCAATTCCGTGCGACAGCAGTTCACTCCGTCCACTGGCATTTTGACGACAACGAACAGGAGAGAATAAATACGTATAAGTTGGTGCTTAGTATAAGATATCGGTCTTGGAGACCAAAGATTTGAGTGCAAGATGTACTGGAAGCGCTCCATTGGACCTATATTTAAGCATGATTCGGAGGCTCTGATGACCAAGAAAAAGTGGATGCCGTCTTTTCTCAATCGTAGCTTTAGCCATTGCACCACCAGCCTAGAGACTGATTATAAACTGTGGGGACTCGATTTAGGGAATCTGTACTCAATTACTTTCTAGCTGTATGTTTCCAACGCACTTAGCTGGGTCAAGTAGAAGAAACCGATACGGTGAGCTGTAGCATCAGATTGATGAAATAATACGTGCTGTTCCGTTGTAAAAAAGGCGGAAATTCCGATTGCCTGCATCAATATCTCCTATGCGGACTCGAACCGAAACACAGAGGGCGCTATGCCGTTCATACATAACAGGTGTAGTACTCTTCTGTATATGAAGGAAGAATTTGGGAAGTTAAATAAAGACCCTGTTCCGTGAGCAGTATGGCTGAAATACATTTGAACGTGAAAGGGAACGTGTTGAGAACCGAAAGGCAAAAACAAAGTGAGTGTGGATTTCGGAACTGCCGTAAGGCTTGTACCGCTAAGCAGCAATGAAGTATCATCGAAACATATATAAAACCTCCAAAGTTTCGCATCAGAAACGCGTAGTCTGTGAGGTTCGATCTTCCGACCCGGGAACCAAAAACAAGGTCTCCGTGAAAGTCACATCATAGTCAAGACCGCTATGCCAAATGACTATCAGTAGGCATAGGTCAAGTCGTATTTGATAGCAACACTGTTCATCAATATGAATAGCGCCAGAATAATGTCCATACTTGAGAGTCGACCCCTGCGTGCTTAGACGCAGGACACCAAGTATGTTTGAAGTCTGTCGCATCATGTCACCGCTAAATGACACGCGTCGTTCTTCCGTACTTGAATTTGACTTGAATTGAATTTAGAATCTCGAAGCCTCTATGCCGAACAAGACAGATAAATGAAATCTGCCTAGTTTTGAAAATGTGGCACAATATTCTTCGATGTGTTTGAACCGTCCCGTTTGTAGGGGTATTTCCGGTAGTCGATAGGGTAGCAACCGAAGATTGGTCTGCTAAACTAGATAGGCGTATGAGATTCGCCTGTGGGAAAATCGGGAGAGACGTCAGATACGATTTGGGAAGGCCAAGAAGTATAAGGAGAAGATCCCTCCCGTAAACGGCTACGCATTGCGCTTTCTTAAATGTCGCCTGGTGGAACTATTCTTTGCCTGAGGTTGTGAAATCGCACAGGGAGTGAACGGCCTAACAAGCTCAGCTATTCCTTTCAAAATATAGCTTCGATACAGCTAGGACGCGTGTCCTATACGGTATGAGAGCGAGACGGGGTCGGGTCTAGATGAATGTTAGCAGCGGGGAATATTAAAAAACTCGAGGGTCACCTCGATGAACACCATAGAACATATGGTGCATGGGCAATATAAGGCTACAATGTTAGATGAGATGGGAAGGACGACTTGAGGACGACGGGAAGGCTTCGAATGATCTACCTATCACTGGAACGAAGGAAAAATTTGCTTCAGGTGACCGGATGGCTGAGGATGCAATATAGGAGTGTCCTGCACCGCAGTTCAGATGGTGCCAGAAATGTGTGAAGCGGAAGACTGATGGGCAAGCTCAAGGTGATCGAAACGTTTTCTGAACTTAACAGGCTTTCGCTGCTCTTTGTCCGTCTTCTGGGACCCGATCTTAGACATCGAGATACCGAGAGATCGAGTATTTATTCTCATTTGATAGAACTCCCTTGCAGCGGAAGAACTGGATAACACTACGCTCTGCGACTCGACAAAGTGACACAAGAAAACGAAGCATTTGTTGTCACCACTGAAGTCCACACGCGATCCAGAGAGTGAGTATGACAGGCGTTCGCGAGTTTCGAGGCCCGTATCTTAGGTGGTTGAGTGGCAGCAAATTCCGGGGGAGCCTTTTAATTTTCCAAGGTCCAGAAGTGCTTCCATCGCTAGGGAAAGAATCAGAAAGATTCGAAATCGACCCGAGGTGAAAGGGTCAAGAAGGGTCCTTCGGATGGTGCCAGAAAGCTTGGATACGAATTTAATGGAGGTCGGTAGACCCTGTAACCGATCGTCTTGACCGTGAGCTTGCCTCCCATTCAAGACTATCGGCTACAGGTCTAGCATGGCGTTGAGACCGGAGACCAAATTTTCATAACACCAGAAGGGATGTTCTAGCCTTGCGTATCATGCCGCATGATGAGAACTTTCCGTCAACAACGCTAAGAACGGTGGTGTCTCTCGAGAAAATGACCGGATGTAAAAGCTCCTACCTTACGAAGAATAAGAAGACGTAATGACGAGTTTGGCCTTCTGGCTAAGGTATGCTTACTGTCATATATTCTAAATATGCCAAGTAAAATTAACCAAATGACCGTGTACTATTCGATACAAAAAGGTATACATATGCTACATAAGTGAAAACCCGCATCTAAATAAAATTATTGACGTCTCCATTTCGTCATATTCTTACATCCTGCGCCCTCCTCCATGTGTTTGAACAGCGACCGAATATTTTTATGCACACTCTCACAATGCGCACACTCCAATGCATGTGGACGTAGGTACGCATCTTCAAAGTGCTTCATAACCACCGAAGCGGAATCGACACACTGGTAGGAGGAGTGAGCAGTGCAAGTAATAAACCACTGGCAGTGATTGGTATGGTTTTTGGATGCTCTGTTCCCCCGGTTCGGGCAAGCAGGATCGCAGAATACCGTGCTATGATGTTCCATGCAGTGCGCTTCGAATTGTGTGAGGGTGAGTCGAGCTTTATCCATAGGACAAGTGTAGAGTGTGTCCGGTGTATGCTGCCGCCGAAGGCCATAGAAAACGCTTGGGACTTGGTCTGAGGTGACATTGTAGATTTTCAGGAGCTCCTCAACTTCGAATTTTGTCAGCCGTTCATATTTGTACCTTCCATCGGCGCTGTATCGCAGATTCATAAGTTGGAACTTTTCCTACAGCGAAAGAGTAGGCTCACAAGCGATGACTCTCTGAGGGCGGTGGTTGCCTTCACGGTATCCGTAAACAAGAGGCTAAAAGGAGGTGAAAGATCACGCACATTTCCCGCTTAGACTTTTTTGGACCAGGGATAGATTTTTGATAGGGTTTGCGTCTGCAAGAATATGTGAGTGCGGTAGAAATTTTTTGGGTGACATGATACGCACTTCGCTTTCTTTGATTCATACTTAGAGACCGTAGATCTGCAGGGAAACCATCAGTTTATTAGCTATTGCAATGATGGCATAAACGTACCGTCCGATGCGGCCAAAGCTATTGAATTTAGCATCAGTAATGGCAACAGCCTGGTCCGAAGCTTGGTCCTGCTCGAAGGCTTGATTGAGGATCGTCTTCGAGGACGACGCTACTGCGTAGGCATCCAAGAATGGCCTATAGACGGAGGTAGAATGTGCAGCATGTGGACGAGCGTCAGATGACTCTTGGACTGGAAGGAATGAGGTGGAAGCCGAGCTTTCAGTAGAAGGTCCGTGAATGAGTGAAACTGCGTCCATCTCGACGGAGGCAGATCCATCGCATGGAATAGCATTCGGGGGTGTCGCTAGGATGGAATTTCTGCTCATTGTATGTTAGCGAAAGTCTGACAGAGAAAGAAGACACGTACTCAAAGGAATGGCGACTTTCTGGAACAAAGTAGTTCGATTCTTGCGTCTGTTCACTGTCTTGGGTTGGGAGGTAGAGTTCACTACTAGGTGGCGGAACCATGCTGAAAGGTTCGAGATGCACATTTCTGTAAATGATTCAATGCCACACTATGAAATAAATAATTATAACACTGACCTAGTTCCCAGTCCATCGGGGCCTATTAACTCTTGACGCTCTCCGCCTGCATGTGTACTACAACTTGGGAGACTCATGTCAAGGCCGTACGCGCCGTTCCCTTGCGAATGATATGCAAAATCATCTCCCCCTCGAGCAAACGAGAGAGGATAGTCCCTAACATTTCTGTGAGCGGAACCTAGCAGAGCGGAAGAGAAATTCCTTACTCATCGAAACTAGAACCTTGCACAAAGCCACGAGTAGTCGCGTCTGATGAAATAGAGCCAGCTATTGTGCTGAAGGAATGACGTGAGAAAGGACATGTGAATGTGGAAGAAGGGAAGCGCACCTAAACCCCATGCCATCGTACTCCCGACCTACGGTTCCATAATCAACGTGATGATCCCAGCCATCCTTGGTCGTGTCGGCCTCCACCCGAGGAGGATCTAGCAAACCGAAGTCATCGACCGTGTGATCCCGGTAGCTAAACAACACGCGTCAGTTCGGTAACAAAAAAGTTCGCGGCACTCACGTGTTTGTCGCGTCCGTTCCCCCATTTATTCCATCGAAACGCGCGTCAGTAGACCAGAAATCAAGGGCATCGAACCTAGAAACGTGTAAATTCAACAGCGAAAGAGATGACACCGCGCCCGTACCTCCCTGACGCGTCGGGTAGCGTGAAAGCGACATCGGTGGGCTGAACATTTGGAGGACTTGTGGATTGGCTTTGCAGGGAATCGGTCGAGTTTGAGGAGGAGGTCGAGGAAAGAGGTGAGGCGTTTTCGCTTGTGGGAGAGCAGGTCAGTTCTACGCGAGAGGTGTGAGCCGTAGGCAGACTTACAAATAGTGGGATAGTTCTGGATATGCGGTCCAAGAGAGATCATTCCCGGGAGGCGTTGGCTCCGTGGGGCATGGCTCACACCCGGAGGAAATGAGAGCAGACAAAAGATCTTCTAGAGACATAGTGGGTGATACGAAGACAAGACAAAGTTACGCGCCGAATTTTGAGAGACAAGTCCCGTGACCAAAACAGAGCCAAGTAGCATTGTCCATTGAAGCACCCGATGCGGAACTGGGGGGCCATAATTCGTATTTGTGGCGCATTCTTTTCCTTGCCTGGAATGGCTTTCATTCAAATTCCTAGTACAAAGGAGAATATTAATAAGCAGTCGAGTTGGAAACCAGTCGCTGGACAATTGTCTTTGGCGTCACTTTGATAATCCAGAAATGCGGCCTCTCCTTTTTCAAGCGGCAAGGCAAGAAGACCAGGCCCAAATTCCGTTGGGGACGAACGTTGGACAAGCGCTTCTGTCGAAATGTCAGCAAGAAGACGCAAAGCTGTGATTGGCGATAGATCTTTTTTTCCTTTCAAAGACAAGAAGTCGGTGTAGAAACTAGGACGGCCATGATATTCCTATAATGCTTAAAGTTCCGGTTTTGCGTAGTAGGACATTATTCTTGTACCTCTTGGTAGTCGTGAAGAATGTATCTACGTTTAAGCGCAGGAAGGGAGTGTCGGTGGTCTTGAGTAATGGCGCACGAAGACGGCCGTGAGGTAGTAAATGTAAGTGCGAGTACAGTCCTCTTTTGAGGCGAAGAAGCACGAGAACGAGCAACCGTGGACCAAGCCCATTGAAGACGAGAAGATGACAAGCGTTTCTGTAGATGCCAATCGAAATACCCGGGAAGAAGAAATCAGGGTATGTAGTGGCGAAGGATTTTTGTCCTTTCAAAGACAAGATGGTCTAAGGTCTGACTGCCGTGAGATTTCCGTAATGTCTAGCTCTTCCAGTTTCGAGTATTTGTTCTACGAGTGATTATGTATCAGTTGTTAGTCGTCGAGAAAGTAGTTATGCCTCAACCTCAGGAAGGAAATATCATTGGTCCTGAGTAAAGGTTTAAGAAGACGACTACTGAAACTTGAAGCGACAATTGAAAGCCAGATGGTCCGAGTCCGATTTCTAATTCTCCAGCTTCGTGGAGGGTCTGAACGCGCCACTTTAGGCGGTCGGAGCTCGTGCTGAAAAATTAGAAGGTGATGGCCCAGAAGGGAAGGATTCGGCAAATACCGAGAATCGCCTGACTCCTTCTCCGATAAGGCTGGCATGACTACTTGATGGTCTAGGACAACGCGTCTCGAAGATCAGAACGGAGAAACTACAAAGCTACTCGCGACAGCAAGAATGGCCTTGGATACTCTCGGTTTTTGGGAGAGAACTCGGGGCGCCGGGCAAACAGTTCTTTATCGTTCTTGGTAAGCCTGTTGTTCTTCTTAAATAATTCGGAGCAGAGGTCACTCTTCTTTTGCCTTAAGGCTTTATCGTTCCACAAAGATATGCCACTTCTGGGCGTCGTTCTACTGTCTGATATTTCGAAGCCTGGATGTGAACGCTTGGAACACCTTTTTTGATTTCTTTGCAGAAGTAATCCTGTTGGGCTGCATAAGACGTGATACTTACATCTTCTTCAGAAGCGGGAAACACATGTGCAGCAGTAATTCTCCCAGTACGATCTAAGCTATAGAAGGTTCCTTTTCTAATTACATTAACAGCCCGGGTTTCGTATGCGAAAGGATTCATGACTGCAAGGGACGGCGTGTCCTTTCTTCCGTAGCTGGGAGTACCGCTCAAAAAAATGAATGACCCGAGCAAGTTGGTGCGCCCGATAGAATTGATCGACCATCAATCTACGCCAAGCCGGCGTGCATCGTCAGCTCACTCACAGCGATACGTCGTTGACGCATCTTGACCCATTTTGATTATCCTGCACAGATCCATCATCCCTTTTCTCGGGATGGGTAAAAAGGGATAGTCCTTCAACCGTACTGAACATGTGCTAGTTCGCCACACTACCAAGCTATGTTATCAGAGTCTAGGACTTTTCATCACGCTGTATCTTAGTTTCTTAAAGCTTGATAATTCCCTTTGCTGATCCTTGGATGCCGCTCGCCACCACCCACTATTCCTCGGAAGTCCCGGTCTCACCCACCTAAACTCCCGGTGGATAACACCCAAAACTTGGAGGAAGATCCTGGTTTGTAACTTTAAGGGCATTCGACGCTTTATGTATTTGACTTTTTTCTGTTCTGAGGGAAATCTCTTAGATATAACTCGAGGCGGCGCTGACCTTACCTGGGTTAACGTTCTCAAAGTCCGATATTTCTCTGGCTATCTCATCTCCATCCGTTGGGGAGAGTAGCCGGCTCGGCGACGTCTGGATGAACGATATTCCGGGACGGCATAGCCATTGTCAAAGAACCGGCATCGCTTTGTGGATTCTCGGGTTTACCCTGGTCGGATTCGAAGTGGTGTCGATCCCCAAGTTTCTTCCCGTTGGGGTTAAGACCGTTAGGTTCCTGTGCATATGTCATTACGCGTGGTCTGACTACTAATATTTGCTGTACGCTGTGATTTGCTTACATGAAAGACGGACAAACGATCATGGATTTGAACCCGCCGCTGTTTATATCTCCGATGAGCGGGTTCGTGTTCATCCATCGACATTGATGCCGGTGGAGGTCAGTTCGAACTCAGGCTTTATAGTTCGAGTTCCACTCTCCAAGGCTAGGGAAGCGGATGGGTAGGCTCTGAGTCGACCTCGAGCCAGTCATTCATGAGACATAGATATTGTGCCCATCCCTCCACAGCGAAACTTGAGTGAGATGCTAGCATGGAAAGCGGTAAAGTATTCCCTCAACCTCTTGCATGGGGAAAAGGAACCGGGTTTGGCTAGTCAAAAATCAACAAGTGCGGCGGTTGAAGAGCCGGTCTCCTTTATTGGAGGAATGCAGGAGTTATGAGATACGGAGCCGCATATTCGATGAACGAGACAAAAGACCACCCAAGTCACTGATAGTCGCCAACGAACCATGGGCCGCACGAAGTCCGTCTTGTTCTGCCGCGCAGGAAAAGATAAAAGCATAATCAATTAATCTTGGTAAACGACAGACAGGAAAATATCTAATCATTACTGGAGGTTGAGGGGAGAAGTCTGAGCACTAAACGTATCATACAGTCAGCGTATCACACATGAATAGAGTCCCGACTAACCCAGGAGCGTCTCATCAACTCGGCACCACTCATTCGCCTCCTGAACATTCGTCGATCGAGTTCATTTCTGCGACCCCTTCCAGCAATTGATGAGCGGTTTCCCGGAACTTATGTGTGAACGTTGCCAAGTAGTGCAACAGTGAGTGATGAGGAACAAAATAACAGCAGATCTGCAGCGATTGGACAATCAAGGGACCGTAACATACTAGAGATGTTGGGTATTCGACAGCAGGGAGTGAGAAGAAACGTACATTGTTCCGTTCGGCCACGCTCGTTCTCCTTCCGATGCCAAACAAAAGCCGGAGTATGGCATCCCGAAATGCTGAATTTACGTCATTTTTTGAAGCCGAGCTTCTCATAGAAACGCTCTGATCTGGGGAAATAGAGTTTTATTAGCCCACAGTCGAAACAGCTAACAGGCACATTACATTGATGACAGTGGTGAAAATAAGGCGGAAGCTGAAAGTATACTCAGTGCATGCTATTCTGCGCCAGCAATTTTCGCCCATGACTTCGAAATGTGTTGAAGATGGGCTGAGGTTCCAATCGAACGACAATCGTGTTCGCACTGAACGTTAGGACTATCAAGGCATGCGGGCCAATGCTTTATGTACGGCTGATATTAGCTCTACCTGTGTAGGAGAGATATCCAACAGAACGTACCAGCCGCCCGAGATAACAAAACAGCAATTCGGCGCCTGACAGCGGCGTTCGGTCGTCTATGTGGAGTGAAAACGTTGATACACTAGTAGAAAGTCTGGTACGGAGACTGATGAGCTCAACGGAGGTCGAGAGGAAGATAAAAAGTACGCACGATCTGATGGCTTGACCGTGGAACAATCCTTCCGTATCGAAGGCCTCGCTTGCTCACCGGGCAGTGCTTCAACCGGTAACATCTTTGGCGAAAAGGTGTCAAAGTTGCGTGGTTCCACTCACTCGAGTTTCAATCCTGATCTCGATATCTAAAGACAAAGGTGAGCAGAAGGAACGAATGAAAGAATATGACGCACCAGGATGGCTCGCAAGACGACCAGATCGACGACTCCTTGCTAGCTTTGTTGTAGCATCTCCATGCACGTTTTCTATCTCATACGCTGTAAGTCAAGATTCCACACTATGGCGGACTGGAATACTCACAGAGATGGCCATGTGAACACTACGGCGAAGATTTCGCTTCTGCTCTCGTCTCTTTGCTCACTCAATAAGGATATACATAGTCCAGGGAGTCGTCTGGATAGATGCGGAGCTGAAGCCCACTTTGAACGCCGCAGGGGTTCGTGTTACGAATTCCCAAAATATGCGGAATAAAATCTTTCGCCGATTTCACGTACATTGAACGGTGTTTGCCACCCTCTAACAATGGTAAGCATGAGTCGGATAGAAATATGATAAGCCTACCAGTGAGAACCCTTGCCCTCCGTATTCAGCCATCGTCCTTGATGCGAATTTCTGAGACGTCGAGATCTGGTAGGAATTTCGTGACGAACGTCTCGGCCTCCGAATTTCCAGCTTTCCAAATATTTATCCTCTGAGGTACATTTCTAGCTGACTGCCTCTCCGCTCGTATTCGTCCTTCCCTATGGGCATTTCCAGCATTCGTATACCGGCAGTGAAGGTAATTCGATAAAGTCAGCTCTGTGCATTGTATAAACCACAGGATGATTGGAGGCCCGTCTGTCGGGGATAAGAAGGTACTCTCAAACATAGAGCGACGTCGTCTGCATATTGTTGGAAATGAGTGTACGATAGTAATGAGCCACGCACCTGACAGATTACGGATCTCCAGGGCAATACAGGACAATAGCAGCTTCCGCCTATGCACGCGTGTCAGAGGTATCCCGGCTCCCTGCACAAATCCGAAGCGTCCGTAAGTCGCGAAGAACGGGGAAATACAACGACGCGTACCGTGAATGTTGGATTTCCGGATTGATCAGGCCACCAGTTAAAAATCGAGTAATTATAAAATATCTAGGTAGTTTCCTCCCTAGGCGCAGGGAAGCAGTCGTTGATGAGCACCACGATGATGGTAGTACAAAGCGAAAAGCGAAGAGGAAGCCGCGTTACCCGTTACTGTCACAACTCTTGAAGCACGCGAAGCGGTTTCGGCAACTGCCGCGTTCCTTAGCGAACATGTACACGTGATCGCTTCCGATTCTCAGACCAATACCCCCATCGCAATAACATGTCCAAAATTTACCATAAATCTATTTTTTTCCTGGGCGGATTATCTATCTTTGACGTTGTTTCGTACGTGTGGTCATTGACAGACTTTCCGTTCAAAAGAGTAAGTCGCCGTTCATGACGATGATTTCCAGTACTCTAAACTTCTTTCCGATAAAGTGCTGCTACTCCCCGTGTCTAGATATCCAATATACAAAGATTACCCCCCACAATACGAACGAGACTATTAGCACCCTCATCCGTGATGGACGCTCGGCTGCGGACCTGGATTCATCAAGCGTGAATTCCGTCCGCCGCTCGATTCCACTACTCGAGAGCGAAGTCCTATTCCGAGACCAAGAAGTCACCTTTCTAAAAACCCTCTTACCAACTCTTCAGCGTGAGCTCGACAATGCTCAGCGCGATCTCGACAATCACAAATCTATCCTCGCTCCCATTCGGCGTCTACCGGATGATTTACTCCTTCGTATATTCCAGTTTGCATCCCATGGTACTGGTGATCAACTTTCCCATCCATCGCATTCACGGTGGGCGCTCCTGAGCGTCTGCCATTCATGGAGAGTCGCTGCATTGAACTCTCCAACCCTGTGGTCTGTGTTGGCATTTCATTTTGTGGACTGGGATATCTGCCCGGCGCAGCATCGGACTCTGTTCTCCCGTGCCCTGGAGCTTTCAAAGAATTCCAGCCTCAATATCCAGTTGAATGTTGACTTTTTCGGAACCGATGGCGATGAATTTCTCTGGGAGTCTGTTGCGCCTACTTCCTCCCGTTGGATAACATGTGATTTATCCTCGTACACCTGCTATTTCCAACAGTTCTTAGACCTCTTCGGGAACGTTCCACATCTTCATACTCTCCGTCTCGAAGCTGGGGAGGATGACGACAACTATCCATGGTTTGATGATTCGGACGAGGAGTCTCCCGATTTTTTCTCTTCTGCAGCTTCATTGCGCGTCGTTGAATTCCACGGACAGGAATTCCAAAGGCTATCTCTTCCCCTTCATCAGCTCACCAAGCTCTCAATACACGATACATCCCAAACGGGCGCGTCGTCTCTTTTTCATGAGTGCATCACTCGCGCAGTCAACCTCGAGACTTTTTCTTTCCACTGCCAAAATGAGATGATCAACGCTGTTCTACCAGAACCCGTTATACACGCACGCCTCCGGAAATTGACACTTGTCGACTGCGTTCCGGCCTGTTTATTCTGGTGTCGCATGCCCGGACTCGAGGAATTAGTTCTCTTCACCGATCTCACAGAGTCCCACGGTCCGATGTACGACAACGACCTCGGAGACGTCTGCTCATTTGTGGACAGATCTGACTGTCCACTGCGATATTTAGAGATTCAACGGCCTGCTCCATTTTCGACGATCAAGGGCATACTGCTCTGTTCCAGCAGTACCTTGACGGATCTGGTGCTCACCGTTGATGGGGAGAGTTTCTGCGACAGTACGCAGGAGTTGGCCAGTTATGAATTGCTCCCGTCGCTGCGGAGACTCAGCATGCGCCACTTGCTATCCTCGTCGAAACTTCTGTTTGCGGACAATTTGATTTATTTGATGGCGCACGCCCGCGCTGAGGCGGGCTTGGAGGAACTGACGCTCAGCATGCCTGACTCTGAATGTTGGATCCAATTTGATACGCCGAATCATTTGGCCCATCTTCGGGGGCTAATCACTCGTAACTTCCATATCAAGTTCATGTACGAAGGGAAAGATCATTTCGAGGAGGAGGATTCCACGGACGCTCTTATTCGATCGGTTGAAGAGTATATCACATTGGGTGATAATGCTGCAGAGGAAGAGATCGCTGTGGATCAGTTGTAGGGGAATTTTGTACAGCCAGAGCCAGTCTTCACATGTTAACAATGCACATACAATGGCTCTCCGCGAGAATCCTTCCCACGCGATGGTATCACGTCAAAACTGGACATCCAGAGGCCTCGCATCAAGGTGTGCGTGAGGAACATTTGACCTCTCATGGGATAAGTGCTGATCAAAGCCGCTATCGGCATCGGGCGGTTACATTCTCCAGGCGTTGCTCAGTACGGTGAGCGCCAGCCCTTGTCTATCTCAAAGCCTCATCCTCATCCCATGCGTAGCCGCGCAAGATGTTTGCTTCCTTCGATTGGATGAACAAAATGGGTCGGACCAGAGTACCCGGCCATTTGTCCAAGATGTTCCATTTGCTTTTGATGTCGCTATGCGGAGACCCATGGACGTCGCATGCACTGCCCCACCACTATCCATTCTTACCAAAGTATTTTCACGAGGCGAATAGCCTCTATTTGGGTCGGGTTTCCTTGCATTCATACATTTCTATGTCTCACGTCTGGTATGCGGAATAAGGCACGACGATGGATTCATCGCCTATGATACAAACTCTGCTTTCTGTACTTGACTTTGCGTCGACATACTTTCGTTCAATGACGGATTTTCTGACTCATCGTTGGATAGTTCCAATTGTATTTATGCGCATTGTAATTCAACTGTTCTCAACCTTTCTGTGTGCATTATACCTGGCCGAAGCAAGGTGCGCGGCACCGAAGTATCTGTGATTCAACGTCGTGTGGTCGGGGTTTTCCTACTCAAAGGCGTGCTTCCCAAGCGGCAGATTTCTGCGTTGCCCATGACCGTTTGAACAAAAGATTCCACGTTGTGTAAATCTCACCATATGGACGTCCATGCCATATGAGTCAAACACGTGGCTCTACGTTCCATTGATGACCTTGGTTCCCCGTGAAGCATTACATATATGTTCAGTCAAGCTCGAACCGCATTCACCGCCGTTGCGGAAATCTTAAAGTGTAAACTACGGAAATTGATGGTATTTCCTCGTTGCTCGCCATGGCTACACTGAGTGGCGAGACTATGTGCATTCCCCCTCTTGGCGGCGTCTCTTTTATAATCTGTTTCAATGACCTCTTACTCAGGTATGGATACCCACAGATCAAACCACAGATGGCCTGCAGCCACGCGACGAAATAAGGTTGACGTTCACTGTTCTGGGCGCTTATTTGATATTTCATGTCGCGCTCTTTCATCCGGGTTTGAGCTGCTGTCCGTGTTGCCATACTTTCCTGGCGGCATCGACATCGAGGCTCGTCCCAAAGGTCTACACACACTTAACTCGTTGTACGGAACTCAAAACTATGAGTCCCTGATTCACGATAGCAAGCTTCGTGGGGAATTTGAGGATGATGATTCGTTCAACCAAAGCAGGAGAGACTCTGGCGCAATCCCTGGTCCTCTTTCAGCGATCAGCTGAAGGGTGCCGTTCAAAGCTACGGTCGTATAAATGACGTACGCTCTTTAACTGAGCTTTCTCTTCACACCACCAGCTTTCATTTTGTTCGTGGCTGCCCATCGTCGGTATGATCACTTTGTCATCGTCATACCCTTCGCTTCTTCAATGAGATCCAACAGCGGAACCACAGTATACCTTCTTCTACACTCTTCCATGTGTTCATCAAGGTAAGGTAACGCTCTTCCTATTGTGTTCTTATACTAATTACGTTTACTCTAAACAGGAGTCGAAGCGCTGATGCTAGTGTTGATAACTGGACAAGCAGCTCGCGCGTTTGAGTCGTTTCCAAGTTCTAAATTTGCCGTCCTTCGTCTTTCTCTCTCTATTATTGGGTACAGCCAGTCCATCTCATTTCTACCCTCAGCGACATCTCCTGGGAATCCTTTTTCTGACGATCTCAGATCCTTATTTGATATGTCCGACGGTGCCAACGGACAGCGAATTCAACTTTTATTGCTCTCATGCATGACTTCCTCCGCACGGACCAACAACTCGATGTCGATATACAAGTGTTCGGGCCTCCTGACTAGTAGTCATACTGACTCTGGTCCTGCAGAATCCTGTACTGCCGCAATCATTAGCGGTCTAACCGGGATCATCATCGTCCCATTCTAGGTGTGACATCTTCCGCCTTCTCATCATAGTTTCCATGTTATCTGACATTCTATCCTTAACCTTACGCACCAAAGTGTTCGCTGAGGTGAGCCTCCGTTGTAATCTTTCTTTTCCACTCATTTCAGACCTGACACCCAACTGGAAACGTCCGACTCTCATTGAGCGCAGTTTTATTTGGTGGGTCAGTCAATGTCGATCAAATGAGATACATCAACTAGCGCTCCGTAGTAGGTGTACTCTCCTGTTTTCTGAATCGAGGCATGGCGTCAATGGAGAAACGTCACCAATCCGTTCTTCGTCAAGGGGACGATAGTGTTCGCTCCCCTTGTGAAGCTTCCCGATTTAACTTACGGTGAATGAACAAGTATTTGCCCTTCGTTGTATATGCGCAGCTAACAGCTGTAATAGCCATAGACGATGTCTCGCTGATCTACATTGGAATGAATAGTATTTATAAAGGACGCCTATAACTGAATGAATATCAACCACCTGTTTTCAATTCACCGTAAATTTCTATTATCACGAATGGATTTCTCTCGTGAGACGAAGGGTTACACAGAGCAATGGTGAAGTTTGGGCCACTACATTGAATAAAAGTGCAAAGCTATGATTAGGGAAGCGCTGCAACGCGGAATCGAACCACGACTATCCTAGACGAACCAAATTCTGCAGTTCCATCAGCACAGCATAGTAGGAGAAGCTTCGGTCATGAATGCAGATTCCATAGCTACAGAATAGTCCAGCATTCCATAAATGCCACGCAAAATCAAACCTACGTTATCATACTATGTCACCATGCGGATTCGAACCACTACACGTAAATCACGATGCGCTATAAGTATAGACTACCACAGAGTGAATTGGAACTTCCCCCAGCCGAGAACGGTGATATTAAACTCCCCGACGTCCTCGCTAGCCTGCGTAGTTCAAAAATCACGAACCATAGACATAGATCCCGTACCGGTTCGACAGTCAAAAGCATTGGGGATCGAACTCCCAATACTTGGTGCCAAGGGTTTATTGCGGTGAGTCGTAACTCGCCATAACATTGGGAAGAAAGTGATTCGAACCATTGATTCCCCGTTTCTGCGAGTAGGTTTCTGCTTCCCTTGTCGAGGACAGTTCGCCTAACATATTGTTCAACATATAGATAACATATGAAAGCGAGGGTCGATGCTATCGTGAGATTGCCCGCGCACTGTTTGAATCGCTTTTGTATTCCTCGCAAATTCCTTGTCCGCTCACCATCTCTGGTGATCGGTCAAAGTTAAGTGTAGCTATGCTGTTGGTTTGATATTTCTCTCCGTGCTGAGTGTAACTTATGACACCTACAGTGTTCATTCCCAGAATTCAATTCCTAGCTGGAATGCTCTCCAAGCGCAGGATGGCACTGCACAGATACTAAGTACATGCCGGACCCTGCCGCGCGCGATTCCTGTGACGAAAAAAGGCTAGAATGTGTACCGGAAGGTTCAAATGTATCCATTTTGGTCAGTTTAATGACAAATGCCTTGTGTAGGTCATATGAAACTGCTATATAGGGTCAGCCGCGCATCCCTCTTGTCTGGCTCGGTATCGGGATGGTGGCCCGTGGACCGAGGGATGGGTACGTGCTATCAGGCACATTCCGGCTCCCGACACGACTTTCCCACCTGATCCTCGTGTTGATTCTCATTTCCGGCTATAAGTATTGCTTCCACTCGCTGTTCTACGTTCAAAATTCACTTGGTATGCCGCGCTGACATATTTCTATATTGATTGCAATCATCCTCAATTCCACCAGTCATCCGTAGCTTCACACTCAGTAGGAACATTGACTACAAAACTTGTATCCTCGCTTCCGTATTTATTTCCTCCATGTAGCTGCTTCTCAAATACCCAATCTTACTTTTCCGATAGGGCATTACCTTTATTTGACCTCAGAAAGTCGCAATACTAGCCTGTTCCACCTTCTATCTCTCGAGGACTACGAAATACGCTCGATCCCACTTAGCCTAGCTTTGATTGATGGAGAAAATCACCGGCATATGAGCCTTACCATTAATAGCTTAATGGCAAGTGGCTTCGCCTCCTCTCAGGCTTGTCTCTTGTGTCGGCAAGACTTGTATTGGGCCAATACCTTGGCAGGGTCAATATGCCATATTAACTGAGCAGTTGTCTGACACAGTTCCAGCCTTCACGTCAACATTAGATTAGCATTTCTACCAGTCGCCTCACTCTAACCGCCTTAGAATACCTTCTCTCTTCTTCCCTCCTGCTATGGAACACGATACACCTCCCGACATTCGAGACGATAACTCTCAGGATCCCGAGCCCATCGACGAAAGAATTAGAATCACTGATGATTTGAACAAGTCATCACGAGACACCATAACAGCAGTAGACGGGCCTGAACAGTCTGAGGCTTCGTCATTCCATGGCACCACGGCAGAGAATGGGAGGAATCTACTTTCGCCTGTCGAAGAACCATTGCCACGTCGACCTGGAAAGAAACAACCAGCGCTTTTCGCTCTACCGCCTCAACCTGCTAGTGCACCTGTGCCAACTGGTATGTGTACTTCGTTAAGCGCTACCACTCTCCCCACAAGTCATTTTAGTTGATTCTCGAGGATACGCACCGAGTCAACAATTTGAAGAAGCCGGGCCAACATCCAGCATTTGGCATGCTTATTTAGACGAAAGCTTGATTTACGATACCGACATGCTTGGAAACCAGAGAGGACAAGTCAATATCCTGCTCGTTTTTGTGAGCTCATTAAGTCAAACATGTACTGCATCACGTTAATTTTATTTCTCTCATAGGCGGGAGTTTTCTCAGCGATTGTGAGCGCCTTCATAGCGCAATCCGCAGGAAATCTCCAGCCAGACTATGAAAAATTATCGGCACTCTTATTATTCGATCAGATCAATATACAGCTCGCGCTGGCCAGCGGCATTTCCCCAGACCGCATCACCACATCGGGTGCTGACCCCACTACCCATTTTACTCCAAATCCTCTGGATTCATGGGTGAACGGCTTATGGTTTTCGAGCCTTACTCTCAGTCTCGCAACTGCATTGTTTGCTGTGCTTGCGGACGGGTGGTATTGCCATTATCTGTCGCCCATTGCTGGAAACCCCCAAGTTCGCGCTCGTACTCGACACTTACGGTATACGGGTCTTCTTGATTGGCATGTCAGCACGTTAATTGGCATCCTACCACTCATGTTACACCTATCCCTCTTTCTGTTTTTCGTAGGACTGGTCCTATCTCTCTTACCCCAACAGCCAGAAATCGCCCTCGTGATAGGAATCATATCCACAAGCACTTTTATTGTCTACCTTGTCACCAATATTCTCCCAATAATATTCCCGGAGTGTCCATATAAAACGCCACTCTCATCGGTTGCATATGCGATCATCATGTGGATACTTCGACGATTCACCACCGTCGTGAGGGCAATTACACCTCTAACATTCGAGTTTCATCCCGAGACAAAAACATTGCAGGGTTTGGGAATCTATGCTGCGGAAAGATCATGTATCAAGCATGAAGTTGACGCGCTTCTTTGGCTCTATGTGAGGTCTTCAACTGCGGCCATTCGTCGTCTCGTAATCCACGCTCTGGCTGGACTGCCTCCGGAATATATCCATTATGCCGAGGAAGCTTTCACATCTCACTGGGTCGAAATACAAGATGAGAAAGAAAGAATGTTAATGGATTGTATGGAGCTGACCAGAGATGGGTCTACTCGATGGATTCCCAAGGATATCCCCAACATAGACCATAGGATTGAGCCCCTCCTCCGTTTGGAGAGACTGTTCCATCCCTCAAGCCGGAAATTCCCGTTTGGCCTCTTCGGAGAGCATGATCTGGATTTCTCGAGGAAGGATATCCCAGATACCTTGTCGACAACCTTGTCTTCCCTCGACGATTTGCATATCCGCATGCCAATAGGCCTGGATTCGCAGAAGAAAGTTGCCATGAATGCTCTCATGGACAATCATATTCACCATCCTGATGTGTGGAAAAGCCTCTTTAACCATGCGTCTGAGCAAGGGTTATTTTATTGGGAGCAAAGTAGCTTTGACCTGTTGAGGCGAACCCACAAGTGCTCTGTCAGTGGGAATTCTGATCTCACTATTGAGATGTGTCTTAGCTTGGTAACAACCATATATTTCCCTGAAAGGGATTCCTCCACATCGCACAGTTGCACTTTGGCAGATGCGGCAGTACATCATGATCGGAAAAATGTTCTTCGCACTCTTCTCTCCTTCTTCGAAAAATCAGAACTCAACAAATTCGACTTGTATCAAGAATCAGAGAATTACGAAAGAAGACTTCTCCTCACTATTATGCGCCTCTTCGTGTCCGACTCCCATTCAATCTTCGAACCCCGTTTCTCTTCAATTCATGATTCTACATTCTTCAGGAACCAGCTGTTGTGCATTGTGGTACATGCACTCAACAAAAGCATACATCCCCCTGCCATGTCGCTTTTGAAGTTTGATCCCGAGATATTCAAGGCCATAGTGTCTTATGTTGCGTCTGATTTATTCACTTATTCGCATTTTCGGGACCTTGAGTGTTCCATCGTGCACGCTCTTGTATGCATAGCTTCGCTTATACATCGAGAACCCCACTTCGAGCTCCTCGTACCTCCGGAAGAATGGGCTACAAAATCCTTATTTCTAAATATCCTCAACATCCAACAACTAAGCTACCACGAAAGATTTTCTACCTATTCATCAGCCATCAAATTCTCCCCCTTTCTTCAGAAACACTTTGGAAATATGGAGCACTTGGGTATCTTTTTGTTCGGTCAAGCGTTCTCCAAAGGCATTCTCCAAGCGTACGATGTTTTCCGGGAGCAAGGCGGTTTAATGCATACTGCAGACAGAGAGTATCTCCACCCAAAGGTCTTGGAAGGCTTCTGGGGTTATCTTATCGGGCTCTCGGAAGCTATGAAGAAGACGGGGAATCAGAGTCCTGATCCAGAAACATTCCCTGGATGGCATATCCAAGATCTCCATCGAGCAGTGGTCATTCGTTGCATTTGTGCGAGCATCGTTCACAGTGGCACCCCGCCACGTCCTGTCTTATCCTTCTTGGCTTCAATCGTTCCTCATCACTCCGAATGGTCTAGAATATTGGACACACTAAACTCGCCAGATGACAAATACTCCATTGAGAAGTACAATTTCCACTGGTACCCATCACCAGACGATAAGGAGCGTTTGAAAAAGGATATGAAGGACGTTGTCAGAATTCTAGATGAGTGTCTTAAGGCGGCAAGAGGCCCCAGTAATGACATCAACCAGGTATGCAGTTGGTATAATATTTCGATTTACCGTCAGCTGAATACTTTCCCGTAGTCGTCGATGAGTTGCAGCCCGCACAGCGGGTCGCCGGAAATTCAACTTGAATCACGATGGCGAAAGTTTATGAGAAAGCCAAAGAACCCCAATACGGATATGGAACTTGAGGCTCGAGATGTTGAGCGAGGATGATGCAGTGGCGGAAAAAGGGTCTATCTGATGGACGAGAGAAGCTGACGTTAAGCTATGTAAATTCGGAAGATAAATAGACGTTACATATTGATACGACCGTCCTGCGTGGGATTGTCGACGTCGTCTTGAGTAGGAATCAGATAGCATCCTGTTAAACATAGTCTGTAAGGAAAGAGAAGAGTCGTACACAATTAAAATCATTTTTATCGAGACACTCCTGGATAGGTGGTCATTGACGATTACCTCGTATCCTCCGCATGTCGACTGCTAATAACGTTATTGTTGGTATTTAGCGAAAGGAATCAGTGATCAAGAGAAACATGCATTCTCACATACGGTCACCCATTGTTCATCGACACTACATCCCTCGTGATCGAGGATTTGGAAATCGCAGTTCCGTGGTCTTCAAGAGCACTGTCCATAGAAAGCAGCAGAATTTCGAGAACGACGGACAGAAGGCAAACTAGTTTGGGTATATACATAAGTTGTTAAAGCGAGAGTCTAGTCCACGTACCGTACCCCAGCTCTACTCGTCACTCTATAGTTAGAACGACAGCAACTCGCATAGTCGCGAATAGAGCGATTCAGCCCTCTATCCTGGGGTGATGGGATTCCCGGAAAGGTTGTGCAGTGATAGTGATGTGTCGTGCTATGGACCAGGATATGGACTGGAGCCTAGAGATGCAATCATTATTTAATCAGACAAGTGAGGGTGTAGACCACATACCGACGTCAATCCTGCGCATATGCCTTTTATTTCCCATTACTCTTCCATCCTTGGTCATTCGCCAGCGTAGACTACCTGTACAGTGTGAAATCAGAGCAGTGATAAGATCGTACAACGTACGATATGTGGTGTTAAGTCCCTAAACAAGCAGAGAAAGATGTAGACTCGGGTGCCAGCGAGAGACAATGATCGTGGCGAATGAAAAAAAGCCGGGCTGCATATACCGTGATTAAGATTCGACAGTTTTCCTGCTCGTGATTCTGGTGTATAAGGCTGACTTCTAACTTTGAGACTGGTGTCTGTATTCTGAGTGGTGCCCGATGATCAACTGCAGATGGCATCACAGCAAACAGGTACAAACCTACTCAGTGTGAGACTATGGTGTCGAGTCTGATCGTAGAGTCTAGTGAAGGTGTCGCTGAGATATTTCTTCTCATTCCGCTTGAGTAGAGTTAGGATTACAGGTTCCTTAGTATGACGGCGGGTCCTCATCGCACGAATAGCCATATCCATGACAGACTGACAGTTTTCTTTGTAACCCTGCCAGCAGAGTATTCGTAGTGGTAGTTTTGAATGCATGCCCAAGGAGCAGATCACTCACCGCGTGCTGAACTATGAAAATAGACAACGTTCAAGAATGGATGCGAAGCAGATCTCGGCACTTCTGATATGTGGATCAATGGCTCGATGAAGTAGTTCCCAACTTCCTATTCAGAGGACGGGGATTCGAACTCACGATGGGATCAAAAACAAAAGTGAGGAGTTCATCATGCGAGAGCGAGGGCCGTTATACCATCAAACCGCCATTCTGGGTGACTCTTTCATAATTCTAGCTTCTTGGACAGATCAATAGTACTTATGCCATGCATAGTTGGCCTGCCGAGGCGGGACGGGGAGGAATAGTGTCAAGCAGGTCCATTCTGGAAAGTATGACCATAATTCACGCGCTGAAGCTGTTACTGTTTCCGAATCGAGATACTGTTAAACAGAGTCAGATTTTCATTAGTACAAGCAGTAGTGGAACGATGAAACGGCTTGCCACCTATCTGCATCCACAATCTTCAGTAAAATCCACTCCGCGCCCCGATCACCCTCCTGAAGCAAAGATATCATCAAGCTGAACTACTCTGGCGTCTAAAGATGCGCGAGTGCTGCGTACACTACAAGTGTGTAAGACCTCCTTCTGGAGAGGCGAGTACTAGTATACCTGACTTTGACTTTGCTCGTCTTGATACCGAACGCTGCATCACAGATATTGGAGTTCCCCAGATGAAGGAAAACGAGTTACCTGCTCGGGCCGCGAGCAATGCTGGTGCAGTGATCCAAGAAGATTATTGAATCCCAGTCCTTAACAAAATTGGAACGCGTAGTCGAGTGTTTAATGTTGCAGCACGGAGTCGAACTGGAAGCGCATTAACTGTGGATGCTACCACGAGATTAAAGTGTCGCGTACATTGATGGATCCTAATTGTCACGTATCACGGGAGATACCCGGACATTCAGATCTCTTAGTGAAGCTACCGACTTCCTCGTAATACACAAGTCAGTCGTGGGCTGCGATATCAAGAAACAAGCGCCGCGGGTATTGTAATGGTGCTGGACAACTGAGAGCTGCGAAGGGATGCGAGAATAAGACACAGTCGACTCTCTGCCGAAGGGGCCGGACGTTATATATCGGTAACGGAGTACCACGCCCTTCATTATTAAATGTACAAGATATTCAGCAATGGAAATAGATGATACGGATGGATCAGCAACTGTCGTCCTTGAGGAACCAGACACCGGTTACACTACCAAAAAAGCTCTAAGTCGAAGCATCAGTAATAAAATACATCTGGAATACGAGGTCTGTTACCCGCTCACAGCTGTCGGGTCCATCAAAATGATGCCCTTCATAGTCCGCAGGAGTCGTTGAACACATCGCCCGCCAATCATCCCATAGCGGCTGATGGTTTCCCATCTGGGCTACTTCCAATTATAATCAGGTATTGTAAGATAAAGAAGTATTGCGACACACCAAGATGACGATGCTGATGCTGATTGATAAGCACTAAGCGAGTGGGTATTCGGAGACTGTTCAAGTAGTAAATTGCAATTATGGACTCACTCCGTAAGTTCCCTTGGAACTGTGTAGATAACAGGATTATGAAAGGAATGTGCGAAGAAATGAAAGAATGGTAACCTACTCGGATACAAAGGACTAGTCTCGTTGACTCCACGTTCAATATCTTCGCTGTATGGAGGCGGAGGAGCTAAACGAGAGCTGGAAGATATCGTATTTGAGTTTCGCGGAGGCGGCTGCGACTTGCCGTCTGTCATGGTGATGGGCGGAGACAAAGCTGGATCCGGACATTCGGGCCATATTGCCGGTAAAAGTCAAGTTAGGTTACCGGCCGGTGAATTTCACGGTTCCCATCAAAATTGCATCGCTTCCTTCTTCTCTCGTCTGCTTAGCGACCAGTAGCGGTAATGCCTCTGTGCTCCGAGAATCGAGAACACCTTCAGATCTACCGTCTATCATACGTTCTCCCGTTCGCATCTCTAGTCCCAAAATGATTCCAACGGAGTGCCTGCAACATCCGTTCTGCCCGGAGCCGCGCGAGGTGTGGAACACATTCAGGAGTCGCCAGCTTCATTATCGTCGGTGTTGTCGTTGACCGTGGAAGAAGGTGAGTTGGGCTCCTTCCCTTGACCCGCCTGCATGCCATCTGACGACGCTAATCCAGCTATGATTTCACTATCTTTATCCATGCGAGTCGACGGTGAGCTCATTAGCGTCGCCACGATGGACCATCCTGATACTCTCTCTTAACGGCGCTCATTCATTGCCGAGTACACGAACCTGAGGGCAAGGATCCCAGGCCCCTCGCATTGAACACGTACGTGGCTTCGAAGTAGCAGAGAAATTGGGAGCTGACGCGGACGTTTCCAGTTGTGACGGTACGGCAATAGACCTTGATGATACCATTTTACTTATAAGGATCAACAGGACGTCTCGACCTCTGATCTCAACCATGATGGTCACAACGTCGATGCAGTTTCAACAACGCGACGAGACGCAGGACTAAGTAAAGAGGACTTGGCTTTCAGGAAGCTCGTGGGAATGAGGTATGTGTCTCTCTTTTCTGCGCCGCTCATTGCTTGCCGAGGAACAGATATCGACAAGTGAGCGCATATAGCCAAGTCATAGAGACGTTCTCAACTTAAAGCTTACGGAAGTGGGGCATACATCAGGTTTTGAGTTCTTATCACTGGTACGTACGCCACACATGCTCTGTCGCTTTCCAGACAACTAATTCTCAATTTAGCTGTCTCTTGTGCTGATCCATATGGCTACCTATGATATCGTTATGTTGCATTATTCTGCTGCTCAATACACCGCTGTTTGGGCATTTCACTGTAAACCAAAGCGGGAAAGTCCTTATCGCTTACTGAGGAGCAGACCACGGCTGGAACACGCATATAGTCATGCGATTTCTATCTTCTCTGTTTGTGGACAATGGGAAGGGTTGCAGACGCTTCGCTTGGCGGTACTATCGCAGGTGCGTATGTCCCACGAGTGCTCCGTTGCATTCCTTACAACTGATTCCTGTTTCAGGCATCTTGGCTTGGTGCTGGTATATATGATTCCCAGTGGAACGACTATGTAACACGAGTCGCCGTATATTCCAGCAACAAGCCAAGTTTTGGTTAGACATACATTCCTCGCCGTTTTCACTTACCAAAGCATTGGCTCAGTCGTCTCGACAGACTATCCTAATCAATGAGCTTCCTTGTCCCCGCTTCCAGTACCGTCATTGAAGACCTTTTCCATGCAATATGCTGTTCATCACCTCTAATTTAAATGGTGACATCATGCACCCGACCGTCACGCTCAATGCTACCGCCTCTCGTCTCCGTGACGGTTACTTAGGCTACGTCAAATAAGGGTGAAGCTCCAACATGTTAAAACCGAGACTCCCCTGCATACAGGTACGTTCTCGTTTCAAGTGCGACAATGGCCATTAACCTAACGTTTACCTCTCTTCCCAGCACGTCAGATATTATCAATGGATTTACCGTCCAGAAGATGCTCTGAGCATAAGGAAACTCCAATCTCGAACGGTCTTCACGTGTCGCTGAAGCTCTATGGACGATTTCAAATATGGAAAAATCCGGCCAGGCTCTCTTTGCCGTATTCTCAATGCCATCTTCAGCCATTGTCCTTCCGCATTGTTTTTTTTCGTTTCAAGTCTCCGGGCTGGTCTCATAAGCCGTTCGACAGTGCCCTGAACATCGAACCCCCCCAGAGCCATATGTAAGACCTCTCGTATCTTTCCCTACCGTGCCACATCCAATGACTGACCACTTTGAAGTCTCAGCATGACGTCAATCAAACAGTCTACTCATGCTTTCCTCCGTGATTTACTGTCTAGATACGATTGGGTATCGACATCCAGTCATTCTCCCGAGCTCATCGCGCTAGTGTCCAGCAATGCCGTACCAACGGCCTTCCAAGCTGCCCAGTTGGAGGCGTCTATTGAGGTCCTCGACGCTCCCATCACCGAGATCCAGAGAGAGATTGACCTACTCCAAAACGCGGCTGCATCTCTGGAGGCGAAGATGACACGGCTCAAAGATATTAGGCGCGATTACCATCCGGCGTTATCCCCCATCCGGCGCTTACCCTCTGAAATCCTCGTCGAGATCCTGCGCTGGACGCCCAAAGAGCAGACTCAACTCACTGCCGTGGACCCCTACCACGTCTTTGGATTCAACGTGTTCAAGATCACCGAGGGACCATGGCATCTCGGTCAGGTATGCAGCTCGTGGAGAGACGCAGTTCAGTTTCTCTGTCCTGAGATCTGGTCGACGCTGAAGATTACTTGGCAGCGTAAGCGCTCGGTGGAAGAGGATGTAATGATCCCAGCTCCCAAGAAGGACATGCCGGCTCTTCTCAATCGGGCGCTGGAACGCAGTCAGAACCATCGCCTTGATTTTTTCTTCAGATGTCGGGGATTCTATGAGTACCCCAACGAGCGGGCTGATGAACCTGAGGAGATGAGCCAGTGCTTTGATCTTCTCCTAACGCACTCGAAGCGTTGGGGATTCGTTGAACTCGCCATCGTACCATCTTTCCTATCTCGTCTCTCTCTTGTTCGAGGAAGAGTCGACCGCGTTGAGGACGTATGTTTGACGTGTGCGCCGATCACCATGCCTGGAACCATCGACGCGTTTGAAATCGCCCCCAAGTTAAAAACCTTGGATTTGACAGGCATGCATGCAGAAGCCCACATTCCGTTCCCTGCAGAGAATCTGGTCTTATTCTCTGATGCAAGACGCCTTCAGGATCACGACACGGTACCAAAGTACCTGGGCATCATCGCATCGGCGCCTAATCTTTCGGACTTTTCGTACCATCACCACAGTGTTGTCCCTCAATCACCTGGTCCATACCATCCTCAGATCGTACACCAATCGCTTCAGACACTTTCGGCGTCGCTGGGAGCGCTGCTTTGTAGTCTAGTGGTACCAGCGTTGACGCAAATGACTTTGGCATCCATCAAGAATGAACAAGATGTCACGGTGTGCCCCAGAGACGCGCTCTTCCACCTTCACGATTTGGTCGTTCGCTCTGTTAGCCGAGCAAGCCGACACTAGTCGGTTCGCAAGTGTTTAACCGGATCTTACCCATGAACGCAAAGTCGCGTCTATACTCGAACTTTCTATCTTACTAACTTAGCTATAATTTGGGACACTCGTAGAACTTACTAGAATATCTGTAGAGGTATAAAAGCCTTGTAGTCGTACCGCTATACAATACAGTTTACTCATTTACTCTTCTTCTCATACTATTGCTGCTAATAGGTTATGGGCCCCGGCCATAACTGAATCTCAACGATAACATACTCACCTCGCATAGACTCACTACCAATCTATCATGTCCACCAATACTTTCTCATCCACTGCGAAACTCGGCGAGTACTTCGCCAAGCTCCCCGCATGCAAGGCTGATGGCACGAACTGGATCTTCTTTCGTGACCGCTTCCTTTTCGCTGTTGATGCTGCGGGTCTGAGCGACCATTTTGAGGATGTCGTGACTGTGACAGAACCGACTGCGCCAGCTGTGGTAGATCCCAAGAATCCCACAGCAGATGAGACAAAGGCAATGAACGAGTACACGAAGAAGCGCCGGATTTGGAAGTCTGAGCAGGCCGTAATCAAGCAGGGAATCGCCTCAGTCATTTCGGATTCGTTATTCTTAAAGGTGAAGGGCGAGGCGACGGCAAAAGCGATGTGGGAGAAGGTAAAGTCAGAGTACGAGAAGAAATCAAAGATGGTCACGGTTGACCTGCGCCGGAAGCTCCAGGATGAGCGATGCGCAGAAGGAGGTGATGTGAAGACTCACCTCACGAAGCTACAGTCCATACGCGAGGACCTCATCGCGATGGGAGCAGACCCAGGCGATGATAACTTCGTCGCAATAGTCCTTGGATCACTCCCTGCCTCATTCGAAACATACCTCTCTGCGCTTACAGGCGCATCGACACTCCTTGGCAAGACTCTCGATCCCGACATGGTGCTACAGGGCATCAACGATGAAGCAGACCGACGGAAGGTCAGGTCAGCAGGGAAAGGCGAGAAGGAAGCCGCGTTCTACAGTGGGAACAGCGGAAAGAAGGCAAGGAAATCGGTGGAGTGCTATGACTGCCACCGGAAGGGACATATGGCGAGAGATTGTTGGGCGAAGGGAGGAGGAAAAGAAGGCCAAGGCCCAAGGAAGGGCCATGGACAAGCGAACTCGGCAAAGGTAGACAAGGAGTTTGACGCCGCATGGTTTGCGGAGGAAGAAGAAGATGATGAAGAAGACTTCTCGGATCTGCCATCCCTCCAGGACGTCAGCGATAGCGAAGACGAAGACAGCGACGATGAAGCTGATGAACTAGACATCAGTACACCAGAGCTCGTTGGAGAAATAACCTCACTTACCTCCGGGAACCTTGCAGCAGCTGTTGCTGACACAGAGCGCGAGCACGAAGTTGACATCTTCGACTCCGGTGCTACGCAGCATATGACACCGTCGCGTCATCGATTGATGAATTATACGGCTATCAAGCCTCGAGGGATAATGGCGGCGGATAAGAAGAAGTTCGAAGCACTCGGGAAGGGTGATATGCATATCACAATTCCTAATGGGAAGAATCAGACGACGAAGGTCCTTGTTAAGGATGTACTCCACGCACCTAATCTCGGAGTTACACTCCTTTCTGTTGGTCGCATCACCCAGGCAGGCTATTCCCTTGATTTCAAGGATGAGGAATGCCGCATTTTTGACAAGAAGCATCACCAAATTGGATCAATACCTCACGTCAATGGGCTATACAGACTCCGTGTACCGGTTCCCCATCCAGAAGCCTATCATGTTGATGATGGACCGCGTATTGTGACACCAGATGAATTGCATCGTCTGATGGGTCATCTTCCAGTTGATGCAGCAAAGAAGCTTGTCAAAGATCAGTTAGTTGATGGTCTAGAACTCGACGAAGGGAGCCCTACCTCGAAGGATCAATGCCCGTCATGTCTGCATGGTAGAATGACAAGGAAAGCAGTCTCCAAGTCTAGGGAGAACGACGCATCAGGGGAGTAGGTGATCAGGTTCACAGCGACGTGTGGGGACCAGCAACCATCGAGACACCCCAACACAAGAAATACTACGTCACTTTCACAGATGATGCGTCACGCTACTCTGTAGCCATGCTACTTCACTCAAAAGACGAGACGCTGCAGTCGTTCAAGGATCTTGAGGCAAGATGGGACAAGGTACACGATATCAAGATAAAAATATTGCATTCAGATGGAGGAGGGGAGTACAAGAGTCATGACTTCGATGACTACCTAGCTGAGAAAGGAATCCAGCGTCGCTTCACAGTCCATGACACACCTGAGCATAATGGAGTCGCTGAGAGACTCAATCGCACACTCCTTGAAAAGGTCCGAGCCATGCTCCATGCTGCAGGACTGCCGAATAACTTGTGGGGCGAGGCACTGAAGCATGCCATTTGGTTGAAGAATCGGACGTCATCGAAGGCCATTGGTGGTCGTACACCATACGAGGTGTTCCGTGGATCGAAGCCTGACTTGCGGCATATCCATGAGTGGGGCTGCAAGGTCTGGGTACATGTTGAGGACGGTTCGAAGCTTGAAGGACGTGCTCGCGAGGGTCGGTGGCTTGGTTTTGACCAGAATAGTAATGGCCATCGAATTTATTACCCAAATAATCGCTCCATACGCGTTGAACGTAGCGTCAAATTCCCAGAAGTGCGCAGAAGCGAAGGGGGGATACATAAAGTGCTGAATGAGGGGGAGAATGCAGCAGTTAGTGACGAAAAGAAGACGGAAAACATCCAGCACGCACCTGCATTACCCAAACCAACACCCCTTTCTCTACCAGGTTCCCCGCTCACCACACCACCAGACACCCCTCCATCAAGCCCAATGTCGAAGCTGATATCTCCAATTGCACCGCAAGATATTTCGAGTAAAATCGATGTACAGAACATTATCGAAGGCACTCGAACACGTTGAGCTGCCCATCTTGTCCAGGCCGAGCCGGTTGCTGACTCAGTTGTCACAGAGTATGCATATTTGGCCATGGGAGATATGTCTGATGAACCAAGCGTTGAAGAGGCAATGCAGAGGGAGGATTGGCCGCTGTTCAAACAGGCCATGGACGTCGAGATGGAAGCAATGAAGAGAACAGGCACGTTTGGTGATGGACCCACGCCAAGGCCGATCGGATGCAATATCATCGGATCAAAGTGGGCTCTTCGCATCAAACGCAAGGCTAACGGAGAGATCGATAAATACAAGGCACGTCTCGTAGCTCGTGGCTTCACCCAAGTACAAGGTGTTGACTACTTCGAGACTTTCTCACCTACTGCCAAATTATCATCTCTTCGAACCATTCTGTCCATTGCCACACACTACAACTGGGACATCAAGCTTTTTGATTACTCTGCTGCTTTTCTCAATGGCGAGTTTTCAGACAATGAAGAGATCTACATGGAGCAGCCACCACACTACACAAATGGAAATCCAAACGAAGTCATCCGCCTCCGACGCACAATATACGGACTAAAGCAGTCAAGTAGAAAGTGGTACGAGAAGCTTACCACATCACTTGCCACATTAGGATTCCACGCGCTTCATAACGATCATGCGGTCTACCGTCTCATCAGAGGAGACGACATCATTTTAATGGCCATTCATATTGATGATAGCACAATCACCGGCACGTCTCCTACCCTAATCGACGAAATACAGGAAGAAATTGCACGGATATTCAAAATCACAATGCTTGGACCGCTCAACTGGCTTCTCGGGATGGAAGTCAAACGGGATCGCAAGAACCATACCTTATCAATTTCACAGACAACATACATTGACTCGCTACTGCGGAAATTCGGGATGACTGACTGCAAATCAGTCTCTGTACCGCTCGATCCCACGACTCAGATATCACGGGAGCAATGTCCCAACACTCCGAGCGATGTCGCGGATATGCAGGACGTTCCGTACAGGGAACTCATTGGCGGCCTAATATGGCTTTCTACTGCTACTCGACCAGACCTTGCGTTCACGGTCTGTGTTCTATCACGTTTTCTTGATAACCCCGGACGTCCCCATTGGAATGCAGCAAAACGTGTGCTACAGTACCTTAAGGGCACACGCACACTGGGACTCACTTATGGCAGATCAAACGAGACACATGGTCTCGACATCTATACTGATGCCGATGGAATGTCACTCGAGCATCGCAAAGCCATATCGGGCTATGCATTTATTCTCAACGGCACCGCGGTCTCATGGTCATCGAAGCAACAGTAAATCACGGCACTATCTACCACTGAAGCAGAGTATATCGCTCTGACTTACACTGCAAAAGAAGCCATGTGGTATCGGTACTTCCTGGCTGAATTATTCGGACCGATCTCTATTCCATTCATCATTTATAGCGACAATCAGTCCGCAATATCACTTGCGCATGCCGAACTCGGACAGTTCCATGCTCGTACGAAACATATTGATATCCGATATCATTTCATCCGCGAGAAAATACAAGAAGGGACATTCGAAGTCATCTATTGCCCGACTTCCGAGATGACCGCCGACATCCTAACCAAGGCACTCGCATCATTCAAATTCAAACCCCTCGTTGAAGCCCTTGGACTGATTTCGGCTTGAGGGGGAGTGTTAGCCGAGCAAGCCGACACTAGTCGGTTCGCAAGTGTTTAACCGGATCTTACCCATGAACGCAAAGTCGCGTCTATACTCGAACTTTCTATCTTACTAACTTAGCTATAATTTGGGACACTCGTAGAACTTACTAGAATATCTGTAGAGGTATAAAAGCCTTGTAGTCGTACCGCTATACAATACAGTTTACTCATTTACTCTTCTTCTCATACTATTGCTGCTAATACGCTCCCACTGTTCCCTGACTACACTTGCCTTCATCGATGCCACAATGGACGAAAACTTGCTTCCCATACTCCGATTATCCCCTCAGCTCGTCTCAATCTCCTTTCAGGATAAGCAGTGGTCAAGGCATTCGGTTGTGACCATGGAGTCTCTTCTTCTTTACATGAAAGAGACTATCCGTGTCGGAGATGCTCTCCATCATACGCTACTTCCCTGTTTGAAGCACCTGGAGATCGTGCTTCAGAATGTCAAATTTGACACTGTGAGTTATCTGGACGTTCATTTTGTGCAGATGGTTGTTTCGCGGCGTGCTCCACTCGGTTCGCAGATGCTTGAGAGCCTCCGGATCGTGGTCGAAGGAAGAGCATTTGAAGTGCCGTTCAGTAATAACGGTGGTCTGGAAGAGCTGAAGCGTTTGGGGGATGGTGGATTGGATCTTCAGCTGGACCTGGATGATTGGGATGAGCGTGTATTGCTGGCAAGCGCGCTTCCCCTTAATCCTGATCTTCATAATTGAATGGGTTTTAGCAATCATGTCTATATATTATCCTAACTACATCGTACTATCTTGTCCGCGTAAATATTGCTGACCTGTATCCTTGCATAGTCATCTATCTATAAACTATATTACGCCCTTGTTTCGTTCCTTTGAGGATATGTTAGGGTTATACCTCTGCAGTAATCGTATCTAGTACCGCTCTCGGATTCTCTGTAGCTAAAACGAGCATCGCGGCCTTTCTCTGTCTTAGACTCTAGGCATGCGCTTGTCTCATTCCTGCGTATCTCATCAGCTCATATTCATCGTCGTTACTACTTCGAGAGTACCTGCCATGTATTAATAGCATGGCACCCAGTGTGGTGCGGTTCGATTCCGCATAGTAGGGGTTTACCTCGTTCATTGCGACTTTTTGTATGATACGAAACCTCAATCTGATTCTAAAGCTCACGGAATACTTCAGTCAACATCGACGATCGTGAATCGTTTCACTTTGCGTTCAAAAGCTGTCTCGTTTGATTCCATATGTTCAACTCCCTCTCTGTTGTTAAACTCACTGAAGAAGAGGCAGCTGCCAGCGGAAATAGATAAAGTCATAGCTTTGCTGGCCGATTCGCCTTGGAAGATATGTTGATCCTCAATGCTATGTATGAGACGACAAAACATTAATGGTATACCAGTATCCTAGTAACGTCTTTGCTGATGTTGATAAATAATGCGACGAGCCGCTGCCGCGCTGAATTGAACCGCACTTGTAAAGATACCCGGCTTCTTTGTTCCATGTGCCGGGTGATCTCCCATTCATCTACAGCAGCTCGTCAGTGTACTGGATGTGCAAATACAATTAGGTGAGCGGACTAACCATCAGTTCAAAACGAGTGGGTGGGATCCACACCTTCTCGATGACCATTTGAACTGGAAATTGAGAAGTCAAGGCGAGATCCTAGGCGAGAGGATCTCGCCCACTGTCAAAGAGTGATTAGAAAACACTAACGAGAGCATCTCAGGTGTCTCCTAGCCCGCCAGAAAGTGAGACCTTCTTGGTAGGAAAAGGAATGGACCTCGCGTTAGGTAAGGGGATCTCTGTAGATAATAGAGAAATTCTTACCATCGCGCCTCATGCATAAGATCACTGAACGATATACGAAGGTATCAGTCGCGTATTCTGGATGTAACACTGTCCGTTGTATAAAAACGTGAATAGATAAGAGACAACAAATCCCGGTACCTATGGTACTCGAACGATGGCTGAGAATGAAAAAAGTCATCCTAGCCTGATAACTCGCCCCTCTTATGAACGAGTATAGCTCTAGTACAGCGGAATCCTGAGCTTGAGCGAGGAAGGGGAAGGCTAACCATAGAGTATCGTCGTTGCGTCAACCATCGCAAACTGGGTACTGTTATGATGAGTACAAAGCTGTCAATAGAGACGAAGACGACGGTAACATGATGGATGAGATAAGGTATCACTTGAACCTAGAGCGCATATAATCAGCATAAGAGTAGAACGAAAAGACTTGTCCTACGTTAGACATAGCCATACTGACCAACTCAATATACGAGAGAGAGGGAGAGAAACGCTATCGCCAATATTCCGATACACGTTACTAAGGCGAGTCTGATGAGATAATAGTTAGTTAGATGGGATGGAGATGTGATACTGAGTCTATACCCATTAGATTGAGCGCGCATTTATCTATGTGGGCCGCAGGTGTCGGATTAAGAGCGTTTCTTACCATTCCGTCTCGCCCATGAGATCATAGAACGATGGACAAACGGATCAGCCACCTATCCTGTAGCTATGACTGCCCGTTATTTAAAACTGCGAACAGATAAGATATGACTCACGGAATCCCGCTTTACGGCAGTCGACAGCTGTGCTTGAGAATGTGAATATATCGTCCTCGCATAAGAACCTATCTCTCATAGGAACGAGTAGATCCCTGTGGACATTGAGAATCTTGAGCGCTTGAATACCGGCGTGATGAAGAAGGCTTACTGCAGAGCGCCATCAGCTTCTTTAATTCTCGCGATCTGGGCACAGCTATTATGCGTACGAAGCTGTGAAAAGAGACAACGGCGAGGCCTTGAGGTATCATCGTGCAAAATCAGCAGTGGGAGCCTCCGAGAGCGAGACAAGCGCGGTAAGCAGACAAACGATAGTATGTATATCCTGTACGCCTGCTTAGAGTGCAAATAATCAGTATGAGAGCAGAATGGAAAGGGAACAGCGATACCTCAAGAACTCGCAGGAACGAAGCGTAGACAGGCAATGTGCCTCGGTATGATGGAGAGAAAACGAAGACATCGGCGATACGATACAGGATAATGGGGGTAGCCTGATAGGACATTAGCTGCATCGAATGGAGATGTGACACTGGAGCGAACCTGTGCAGCAGTAACGGCCTATCGAGAGGCAGACATGAACGGGCATGGAATGGACAGCATCAAGACGGAAGGAGAGGTGCCATTGTGGATGTGAGGATGGCCCGTGTCTGGGTATCACATCCTTAGGGAGCCAAGGTCCTGCCCATTACATCATCAACGTCAAAGCTGATAGATTGTAACTCGCCTGTATTATCGCTCCCTAGCCAGCTCCTAAAACTCGTCCTTGGTTGCACGGGTTCGCGTCGGTTTGACTTCGATTCTGACAAGAATGGAGCATGGATGAGTTTGATATGATTCAAAGTTAGTGTATCTGCGAAGACAAATGGTGAGCTCCAAGAATTAGAAGGAGCAAACGAATTACTTACTATCAAATAAGCTGTGGTAAGTTGGTGGTAAGAGTGAAGAAGAGTCTACTGATGATGACAAATACTCCGGATCAATGTCCCGTGCGAGTTTCCCTTATGCAATCATTTTGAAGCTTCGGAATCGCGTCGCGGGCCCGTGCGCGCCGGTACTGCTGCCGTGATTGAAGGTCCGACCTGGGGCTTCCTTCCACTCCATCACCTTCACTGTGCTCTCACTGTTTCACTCGTCGATCTCGCCGGCCCAGCTGCGCAACTCTCTTTCCCGTGGATTTCCTCAATCGACAGTCTCCCACGGACCTGGACGCGATGCTCCGTTTTGCAATGGTATCAGAGAGGCAAACTTGGTTATGATGATTAGGGAGCACGGTCACCCCAAGTGAGTCTTAGAAGCCTTGGCGTCGCCCACCATTTATTGATCTGGCTCTTTCATTGTAGTAATCGTGGTCACCAGGCTTGTCTGCGTGTGTACGTCATTATCGTCGGAGTCCCGTCTATCTCGAAGCCTCCCCGATCTGACAACCAAAATAGTCCGGAACAGACCAGTATCTCATTTTGACGTTGCTACGTGGAGACCCATGGACGTCGCCTGCGCTGACCTCGCCCTGGCCCAAACTATTCTTACGAGGCAGATAGTGTCTTTTCGGGTCGGTTCTCGGTTCCATTCTGTCTCCAGCCAATCTCCAGCGCACGTCTGGTGTGCAGAATAAAGCGCAAAGAGAGAATCGTCATTTATGATGTCAACTCTGCTTTCTGTATTATACTGTGCGTCATGTTTATTTTGTTTAATGACGGCTTTTTTGACTCACCGTGCGACAGTTACAGCTGTATTTCTATGTATTAAAATCCAAACGTTCTGAAGTCCTGTGTGTGCGAATTGCGATTCACGATGCCGAAGGATCTTTAGCTCGACGTCACGCGGTCCTGTTGGTCGTTCCACTACTCAAAAGCGTGCTTGCCATGCGATCTACTTCTGCGTCGTCCATGACTGTTTGATCAACAGCTTTTTTTATCTCTTTGCCGGTTCTAATTACTTCTTATCCATTTCCTATCCCACCGTTTTCGGTGCAATGGAACTTGAGTCGGTTCGATAAATCTCACTATACAGGCGTACATGATGCGGCAGTCGAGTGTGATGCGCTCATGACCTTGGTCCCTCGTCAAGACGTTAGACATCTGCGCGAAGCGAGAGGCACATTCACCACCAACGGGGAAAGATGCGATTACTTTCCTTGTTGCTGTTTATTGCCCTACTGCGTAGTGAGACTGACTGGGTACGTGCTTTCTCCCTCTTTTCCACATCTTTCTTACAATAATGCAGGCTGTTTTGACGAATTCTCGCCCAGGTATCGATGAATTCACAGATGACGCATAGTTAACACTATGACGCAGAAATATTCTAGGCGCTAATGTGGTGTGGCGCTCTTTCATTCAGGCGTGAGCTGTATCTAGTCTCTCAGTCGTATCGACCTCGAGGCTGGTCCCTCACGTCTACGTACACCGAAATCGGTTCATGGAAATAAAACTGGGAAGTCCCTGGTTCACGATGGCAAGCTTCGTGGAGTCGATGATCGTCTCTGCTGGCAGGAGGGCCTGGCGTATTAACTAGAGCTCTTTCGCACTGGCTGGCATCCAAAAGTATCCCCGAATAACAGAGGTACGCTCATTCTCTTTCGATTTTTGACTGCTAGCTTTCATTTCAATCCGACGACAGAGTGATCAGACCGAGGATGACACAAAACGTTTGAGTTCCCCAGTCCTTGGGATGGCGAAAGGAAGGGTTGGTTGGTCCAATTAGGCACACTACTGTGAGCAAGGACGGTACGCTTGAACTCTGAAGCTACTTTCATCATTAGACTCTCGTCAGAAAGTTCTATCGTCTGCAAGGCCCACGGTCGGTTTACCCTCCGTGTCAGAAAGTCGCCTGTCCCTCGGTAGCGGTTGGAAGATACCTGGGGATGCGTGTCATATCGTATCGTCCATCGACTTTTGCTCAGGATGAATGCCCGTACCGTGAAGGCGCTGCTGACCATCCGTCTCTAGGTACCGATGTTAAATCAAAGCTGCTTGAAACTCAGTTAAAGGCGAGATCGTTATGCGCGTTTATCCAGGCCAGCCCCATGTAGGGACCTCGACATCGTCTCCCAGGTCGCGATAACCACACGAAAGGTAAGGCTCCACTTTATGTTCTTACGCCCATTCCCATCTGAAGCTCAAGACGGAAACAAAGTCTCTCAGAACAGTCGGTTCTTCGTACCGACCAATGTTTGTTCCCCTGGCCCTTTTCGAGATCTCACTACTGCTCCTTGCTAGTGCGTCATTGAATCTGGATGATTGTGTAGAAGAAGCCATGATCCGATACGCGGAATGTGACCTAGAGTCGTTGTTAGGTTCGATTCCCTACATCTGAATGGGTTCCGTGAAGAGAAATTTTGCATCAATACCCTGTGCCGCAGCATAGATTGTTCGTCGTGGAAGGTGAACTCGACCAAGTGGCGTTGGAAGGAGATGATTCAGACACGGAACCATATCCTAATGCGACTATATGTGCCTGAACGCTGGGCTGGACATATCAGCTACCCGTGTTTACACTATATCACTGCGTCGATAATAGTTCCGGTGAGCATTTTCATTGATTCTCGAAGAATAGAATGTTCACCTCCACCACCGGGATTTTAAAGGCGCAGGTAGACAATGCCAGAGTCCACGTACACTTTCACAAGCGAAGAAGAAAACGTGGAGGGCAGCAGGCACAACATCTCTTGACCCAAAATCCCCACCGTTGTTCGCTACAGCATTAAGATTTGGTTGAGCAGAAACTACTACCGGTTTACAATGACAGAATGCGCCACCGGGTTTCAGGAGGGTTGCAAATCGATAGAAACAGCGGGCTCGTGAGGGGAGAGGGTTGTGATCTGGTTCATACGCAGAGATGTGACCAGATCGATTACATTCGGTGGCTGTTCGCTGGTTAGGCGCTGCGTGCCTAGATAATGTTGATGAGGTCGTGTTTCAGGCCTAAGCTTGGGGGCGAGAGAACTCACATGATGGCAGGCTGCAGCTACTATGCGGATGGTCGAGGTAGTGTATAACTTCGTCCAAGGCCGATGCTCACCATACTCATTGAGAGTCCAATTAAAGATGCTGCGGCGTGTCGTTCGAGGGTTGGAGCAGATGGGGATTATGAGCGACAGATCATTCACATTGTACGTGTTGAAGTTATGGTGTTGTAGTCTTACGGCTTCAGCGTTGTGTACACTGCGGGGCATTCAGAGAATTTTTATCACGTTCGATTCCCAATGGGATAGCATCTGAAAACATTAATGAAGTGACGTGAATCCTTCAGATGGATTTGTCCAACACTGCTTACGCATCCTGAAGTCTCATGTAATCACTCATTGACACCATGTTCTCCGTTCTCCCTCTGCGAAGCCGAGAGGTAAACAGAACGGAACACGTTCTTCAAGTTCTCTTGATGAGTCGGGGATCTCGCCTGGTCGCCGTGCAGCATTGTTGTGCGCTACGATCAGTTCTCCAAAGCGTAATTCTCAGGAACATTCCAAATATAACAATGAGCCACGACACGAAGACTGCACCTAGCTTCTATGTGTAACGACTAAAGATGATCATTTCTAATAGTACCGTGTCTAGCAGATCATGAATTTAGTCCTGGATGGATGCGGAGACGTGTAGGACCATCTGCAAATCATAAGTAAGTCTCCCAAGGATCACAGTCGCGTGTAAGAACGGGAGGGAACCCTAGAGTCCTACGCGACGACTGCTTCAGAAACGACAACTATGCATTCTCGGCGGGACCAGGCGAGTTCTGTGTCCTCGGGTGAGCATAACAAGAGATGTCCTTATCTTAGAGCTAAGGACGATAGCTGAAGGATGCGTCGAGTAGTGGGTGAGGATAGCACAAGGAAAGCGTGCGATATTCGTTATGTGCTAAGCCATGCTCTATCAAACAGGAATCAACGTCGTGAGCAGAAAACGTACCGCAAGTATCAACGTGATACTTACATGTAGCTTAAATGAAAACGGTAGACATGCGACCACGATCTTATGCTTTTGTCTTATAGAAACCGCCCAACGACAGAATACCATAAAAAATACCTTTTCATGTGGCACTCCGCAACAAGACGGGTTCCATACACGGGGTACTCCCTGAAATCTTAACGATGGCATTACGGAACAGGGTTTGCTTCATAATGAGTCTTGCCGTTTATCCTGTAGCTGCAGTAACTGAAGCAATGGCGGTGTTCATAGGTAAAATGGTTGATGAGGCGCCTCAAGAGTCGTCGAGTTGTTGGTTGGCAGGGTTGTGTTAGTACACGTTGAAACACAGGAGAAGATGATTCCTGATTGATTGCAATGCTGCCGGAAGTCCTGGAATTGGGCGTAAGTCGCAGAACAAATCAAATCAAAATCAAAACAGATGTATAGACTCACCAAATTCCCAAAATGCAGAGATCCTTAATCATGACTTTTACAGTAGTGCTCAGATGTCTACGTGAAGCGAAGAGGATGTTCGAGGGCTAGAAGAACTGACGACTGTGATATGGTAATCTGACGAGTCGAGAAATCATTTGCTCGGACTTCATGCAGTGGAGAGGAGAGTGGATGCACTGCTTCAAATTCTTCCGATGGAGGGGGAGAAATCTGACATGGGGAATGCACGCTCAAGTCGTGAGACAATATCCGCTTTCAAGATAAGGCTACCTGTGGGAAATTTTATTGGACGTCGTAGGCAGGCGATCAAGGGGTCCTGATTTCTTCCCACACTGATCGTCATCACGTAAGAAGGAAATAAATGATCGGCAAGGAAAGGAGAGATCACCTCAATCTGCTGAGCCAGGTAAATGCAACGAGGCTCACGATGACGGTAAGAAGGATGGCGACAACGACAAGAATTAACAAGCGACAATAGTCACCGGGATAATGCCGGCTCGGACTCCTTGTGAGTCACATCCAACACGTCCTATGGGTAGTTCCCTCTTCTTGCCCTCTTCTGTTTCTACCTGATGTCGTAGTGCCTGAGAAGCTCATATGCTTGGTTCCCGCACGAATACGTTAATGCTCCACGTGGAAGGATTCTAATTCACGGACGTCTCATACCTTCGACACAGCGACAAGACACGACGCGGCGTTGAAATGAAAAAGTGGTCTTGTCCTGCATGAAATCGCCGTTTACTGAGACGCCGTTTTAAAAAAGCATGTTTTTGCATACCGCCATTGGACGACTCGGCTGGAGTACATGCATCCTGTCATTTCTCTCAAACACTTTGATGTCTTTCACATTAACATACAGAGATCAAGGAAGCAAGGGCATGTCTCTGCACCTACTTTTTGATGCATGCACTTCCCACCCTCAGGCGCCTCATCAGATGCCTCCGTTACGATTAAGCGCCGACAACGTTTCAACCTCCCTGCGACTTACCGTCAGTCATCAGTTCGCCGCACACTGAAGAACCCAAGAAGAACCCCTCCTTCCATCCATCGTTGATTTCCGGCAGCAATCCTCGTGTTTCCTTTCACTATATCTCGATCTCACACTACGGGATCGTTCAAAATTAAACAGCGGAATAAATATTTCATAGTGGGTAAGTTCAAACATGCTACAATGTCGCGGTCCTCATGTGCTGTCAGGGTATCATCATCTCTTTTTACGCTCTTAAACATCATATATCGCCCATTCGTTTTGACATTCTGACCTTCGCATCTACTCTGTGTCCCAGAGCTTATACTCCTGAAATTCCGGTATGTTCGTGCTTAGGGACAAATGTTTATCGTGGACTGATCTTCTCCATCAAGGAAACTCGCAACGTCGCGCTGGATTAAGGATGTCCTGTGAGACTACGCATGCTACAATGTACAGCGTTCAGAATGCTTACACATTCCAAAGGAAATCAGAGCAGTGCCCACAAGTCAATCACGACCACCTTAGTTCGTTTCATCCAGAATATGTACGAACATGTTTTCTTCCGCGTAGCACACCCCAACGTCAAACCTCTTTGTAGCCATGTTCACGAAGCAATTAAACCTTATATTCGCTGCCCTTTTCTATTACATCTCTCCAGTCCTGAACGCTGCTCTCCCACCCGGTGATGACGATGGTTCACCCTCAGCCTCGGAGAATCGCAGAGCGCTTTGGAGTATTCCATGGAGCTGCCTTGTGACGATAGTCGCCTGCACTTGGCTCTCTGTACATCCAAACGTGCCTGGTCGGAAACTTACAGATAGGGGAAGGTGGGCAATCGTTTTCGACCGTGCAAAAACGATGGCAATTGCAGTTCTTGGGCCTGAAGTGATTGTTGCATGGGCTGTATCACAGTTCATCGTGGCATGGAAAGTATACTGCCTGGGTGAGTATGTCGCATTCTCTTTGGCTACACATTCTTAGTATGGTCATAACCAGGGTTACCAGAACCTGGTATTTCGATGTGGTCCCATGTGACACAAAAGATACACCATTACTGCTGTTGCTCCTATGGCGCGCGGAAGGACACATATCAATCAAAGTTAACCATGACGCATGGATTTTTCCTCAGCATGGGCGGCTTTTACGAAGAAGCAACAGGGAATATTCTTACTCTCGAAATGTTAACAGGGAAACCGGAATTGACGGAGGAATTAGAAAAGACAAGTGAACCAATCAATGACAAGAGCAAAGCCGACGCATTCGCCAAGGTCGTTTCTATTCTCCAGTTATCTTGGTTTATTACCCAGTGCATCGCACGAGTCAAGCAACATCTTCCTGTGACACTCTTGGAAGTCACGGCGCTCGCGTTCGCGGTGTCCAGCATCATCGTATCCCTCCTATGGTTTTATAAACCACTCAACGTACGATATCATATTGGTGTGGGACAGAAATCAGAGTCGGTACCATCTACATCATCCGCTACCGGCGATATATCTACCCCGGCAGAAAATCATACCACAACTGCGCACCCTCCCCCAGCGACAGAATCGCCTCCCCGTGGGCCCGAGTTCCATATGGATCCGCCTCCCCTTGAGAGAGCATTACCCCCAGAGCCGGTACCATCCACACCATCCGCTACCGTCAACCTACCCACTACCACGGTCAACAGTAACACCACCGCTGCGCGCGCTTCCGGAGAAAAAGTACTATGTACTCCTGCGTTCAACTGGGTTATGCATAAGTATTCCGTTATCCTCGGAGTCGGTGCGGGTGACCCTGACCGTCAGAGACGCTTTGAAGATGGCGTGCCCCGATTCTGGGCAGGCGGCCCCTCGAATGATGTTTCCAACATTCGGGCACCAACAATTTTAGCTGTAGGAGTGCTATTTGGGGCAATTCATTGCGCAGCATGGTCGTTCTCCTTTCCATCGTATGCTGAAAAGATGCTATGGCGGTTTTCATCAATCGCTGTATTAATTGGACTGGTCGGACCATCTTTACTCTTCATAGAGGCTCTTTGTGATGCGGTCGACACTTACACTGATCGCGTGTGGAATCATATTCAGTCAGCCTTAAGGAAACATTTCCTACTATATTTCCTGATATCACTCGTTCTTCTGATTCTATTCCTGCCGGTCGTATCTTTGATACTGATACTGTTCGTATTTTTTGGGTCGATGTTACTATGTGGCCTCGGGGTGTACAGTGCGGGACGAATTATTCTAATTGTCCTTGCATTCATGCAGTTGCGTTCCCTTCCGCCTTCATCTCTGAATAACGTACAGTGGACCACATATATGCCTCATTTATAGTTAGTTAATCAGCACTTTCTCTCGAGATCGCACATTTTTTATAGGACCTAGTAGCATCCTTTCTATATTTAAAGTTAAAGTGTACTAAGTTATAAAAAGATAATCAACAGAAACTCCAAGGTGAAAGTACATTGATAACAAGGGGAAACCATTCTCTTATACAAGGGTCCTAGCCGGAGCGTTGACCTGAGCAAATGGATCATCCCAATCTCTGCCCGTCATGCCGCATGATGGGAACTTTCCATCAACAACGCTTTATCAATGTTCAAATCAGTGTCGTAATATTCAAACATTTATCGTCGTCACTTGTGATATCTCTATATCGAACAATGACGGTATCTCTCAAGAAAAGGACTAGAAGCAAAGCTCCTACTCCGGCAGGAATACGAGGGTGTAAAAACGAGCTCGGTATTCTAGATATGTTAAACTTAGGGTTAAAGCGATTGAATTTCACATCAGTGCTGGCGACAGCCTGGTCCACCACTTGGTCCTATTCTAAGGCTTGATTGAGGATCGTCTTCGAGCATGACGCTACTGCATATATTTCTAAGACTGGCATATAGACGGAGGTGGAAAGTGCAACACGCGGACGAGCGCAAGTAAATTCAGCAGACAACGAAACGACACTGCGTCCGAACCTTCTTGACGCGTTAGGTAGCGTTCAAGCAACATCGGTGGGCTGGGGATTCGTAGGATTTGCGGTTTGGCTTTCCACGGGAGGGTCTGAGTTTGATGAGAATGTCGATGAAACTTAAAGAGGAGAGACGTTATCGCTTTTGAGAGAAAGATATCAGTTCTTGGTGAGGATTTTGACTCTACGAAGACATACAGATAGCGAGATAACTCTTCGATCGCAGCCCAAGAGAGACCATGATGTTGGTTCCGGAGGGCGTGGGTTTCCCGTTGAATCATGCCCGAAGGAATCGAGACCAGGCAAAAAATCTTAGACATGGGTTATACGAATATGCGAGACGACGTTAGTACGCGCCGAATTTTGAGAGACTAAACAAGTCTGTCACAAAACAGAGCCAACGGGCGTTGTCCACTGAAGTTCCCGATGCGGAAACGGCAAGACATTAATTCGGATTTGTGGCGTATTCTTTTTCTTACCCGTAAATGCCTCCATCAAAACCCCCAGTACAAAGAACAAGATTAATAAGCAGCAAAGGCTGGAATACATTCCTCTGAGAGTGTCTTTGACGTTACTTCTAATCATCCAGTGATCACAGAGTTTTTCCCGGCGCGAGGTCCTCTTTTCAGGTGGCGAAGAACGAGAACCAAGCACAAGCACCAAATTATTTGAACACATGAAGAAGAGAAACGTTTCTGTAGATACCGACCGAGTACCCCGGAAGAGGAAACCAGGGTATGCAGCGGCGAAGGATTTTTGTCCATTCAAAAGACGAGAATTGTCTAATCCAGGACTGCCGCGAGATTGCTGTGATGCATAATTTTTTCCAGTTTCAAGCATTTATTGTGAGATTGGTTATATCCCACTTGCTAGTTGTCGAACAAGTAGCTGCGCCGTAGCCTCAGGAAGGAAATATCGTCGGTCTTGAGTAAATGCCTATGAAGACGGTTGCTGAAGCGACGATGCAAAGCCAGATATTCCGAGTCCAATTTTGATTCTCCAACTATGTGGAGGTTCGGAACACGCAACTGAAGGTGGTCGGGGCTCGTGCCGAAAATTTAGAAGGTGATGACCAGGAAAGGAAGGACTCGGCAATGACCGAAAACCCCCCTGCTCTGATAAGACTGAACTGACTACTTGACGGTCTGGGACAACACGTCTCGAAGAAAACGACAGAGCTAGTCACCACCGCAAGAACTCACTTGAGCACTCTGGATTTTTCATTCTTGGTAAATTCCGATTCTTTTTAACTGGGAGCAGAGGTCACCATTTCTTGCCTTGAAGCATTATCGGCCCACAAATATGCTGTTTTTCGGCGCTCATATCTATGTTCTATTGTTCGACATTGCGCACGCTGAAGGTGAACGCTTCTTATGCTTCTTTGACAGTGCGTAACTAATCCCATATACATTTGGCTGTTGAAAATAACGATGATATGACATACTTGCACCTACTTCAGACGGGAGAAACATGTGTCGCGGAGGTAATTCTACCTATATGATCTATGCTATGGAGTGTTCTTCTTCTAATTCTGTTAACAGTCAAAGTTCCCGGTTATCGTATGCGTAAGGATTCACGGTTTATGTAACTACTTACTACCGCACGGGAAGGCGTGTCCTTTCGTCCGTAGCTTGTTGGACTCAGTTTTGCGCCTGATCGAATTGATCGACCTTGAATCCACGCTAAGTTGGCGTGCACTTACAACGACACGCGCATCTATGACGCGTTTCGATCACCATGCGCAGAACCCTTGCCTTCTCCGGGGCGGGTAAAACAAGACGAGTACTTCAAGCCAACCGTGCTTCCCGCGTTCTTCATCCTTCATCCTCCTCTATGAAGCAAACATAATCCGGGAGTTTCTATCACGCCGTATCTTGCTGACTCTTGGTTTGTTAAAGCTTGATGATTCTCATCGGATGCCGCTCGCCACCACCCAGTATTCCTCGCCGGAAAATGGAAGACCCGGTCCTACCCACCCAAACTCCCGGTAGATAACCCTCTCAAAACTTGGAGGAAGACTCTCGGTTGCCACTACAAAAGCATTCGCCGCTTTATCTATTTGAATTTTTTCCGTTCAGGGATTCTACTACGAGGCAGCGCCGAACCTTACCTAGGTTCAACGTCCATTGGTCAACAAAGTCCGATAAGTACTTCTCTTGGGGAGAGTAGCCGGTCGGCGACATCTGGATGAACGATGTTCCGGGACGGCATAGCCATTGTCAAAGAACCGGCATCGCTTTGTGGATTCTCGGGTTTACCCTGGTCAAATTCGAAGCGGTGTCGATCCCCAAGTTTCTTCCCGTTGGGGTTATGTTCCCGCGCATATGTCATTGCGCGTGTTCTCACTACTAATCTTTTCTGTACTGCTTAGTTCTTTCGTGATTCGCTTACATTGGCATGATTTTAATGACATGAAAGATGGATAGACGCTGATCATGGATGTGCCCCCGCCGCTGTTTATATCTCCGATGAGCGGGTTTGGGCTCATCAACGATGTATTGGCAATTGAGAGGTGTTTCGAGGTACGTGGTCGCTTAACGGTGGTAATAGGATGTATACGGAAAAGGGCTATCCAAATCACGCGACTGTGAGTAGTTTCCTGGCTTCATCTGGCTTTTCGATTGCGTGACGCGTGTTGTTGCCCTGTAGAGAAAAGATTTCTCGGAGTGGTTGGTAAGAGTGATCCGGGATGGAGGAGAATTAATAAGAGGTCATGGGATCATGTGTGGGTCCTCGTATTACGAAGACGCGTTGTTTTTTCTGACGTTGATGGCAGGCATATGATATTTTGATTGCCGTGGAAAGGCACGGAGTGATGTTCCGGAATTGGGTTATACCTGGCCATCCGAGTGCCGATAACGGTGACGCATAGATTGACGTGCCGCGTCTGCGGTCCCTGAAGTGCTCCGTTGCTTATGGTGCGATTGTTGGTGGTGTGATATTTTGTGAAGATCACTGATATTCGTCCATTTTGATATGGCGCTTGGTAAGTATCAGGTGATCCAGTTAGCCGTTGATTTGATGGGAATGTAATTGGACTAACTCTCCCATCTTTTTTTTGTGATTGAAACTACATTGGCCCCTGATATGGATGCCGGATATCGGACCGGGACTATATTGTACCTCAGCCGAAAGCGCAACACCCACCCCGCCCGACTCCTGTCTCGTTTCTCCCTTTCTCCCTTTTCCTTGTGTTCCACCCGGAAGCCCGAACAGACGGCGTCCCGCCCAGCCTAGGCGGGGGGAGAAAAACAGCGCTCGTGATAAGGCGGTCCCTTGGGGCGCCTCCACCATCAGCAGTTAGCATCAGCTTGATGCGTCTCGTGGTTTATAAAGCGTTTGAAAACGAAAATGCCAACAGGACAAGCCAAGATGATAAGTGGGCGTGTGATGCGGGGAAGCCGTGCGGGGTTCGATTTGAATTTGAATTGTTCGCCCCCGCATCCGAAAAGGGGATGCCGCGTGATGCAAAATTGTGCCGCGATGGCTATGAGTATAAATACTCCGACTGGGGATTGGGACGCCCATCCTTCCCTTTTCCCTTTTTCCCTCATGTCTGAATCTATTCCTATCCATCCTATTGCACCACGTCTGGCAAATGGCCTCAAGATACCCCATATTGGCCCGCATATTGAAGCGTACAGAGCTGCTCACAAGGAGACCGTAGGCCACGAGAGCGACCAGTGGTGGGCCAAGGTATGTGTCGCGCCATTTCTTGGGGAAAAGTCGACTGATAAACTGTATAGATGGCTCGCGATACGTTACACTGGGATCGGCCCTTCCATACCGTACGTTCTGGAGGCTTCGAGACCGGCGACATCGTTTGGTTCCCTGAGGGTGGCCTTAATGCTTCCTACAACTGTGTCGACCGCTGGGCGTTCAAGCATCCTGATAAGGTACGACGATTCTGTTCCCATCCTTGATATCATTTACTCAGGAGTATTCCCAGACGGCTATCATTTACGAAGCCGACGAGCCAGGTGAGGGACGTAATGTCTCGTACTCTGAGCTCCTCCGCGAAGTCTGTTCTGTCGCCAACGTTCTCAAATCCTTTGGCGTCGAGAAGGGCGACACCGTATCCATCTATCTTCCCATGACCTGGCAAGCCATCGCCGCCTTCCTCGCTTGCGCCCGTATCGGCGCTGTTCACTCTGTCATTTTCGCCGGTTTCTCTTCAGAGTCTCTTCGCGACCGTGTCCAGGACTGTCGTTCGCGTGTCTTGATTACCAGTGACGAGGGAAAGCGTGGTGGAAAGACTATCGCTACCAAGGCTATCGTCGACGCCGCCTTGAAGGAGTGTCCCGACGTCGAACACGTCTTGGTTCTCAAGCGGACCGGTAACGACGTCGCCTTCACTCAAGGTCGCGACAAGTGGTGGCACGAGGAGATTGACAGGGTCCCCAACTACTGCCCTCCTGAAGTCATGTCGAGCGAGGATCCCCTGTTCATTCTCTACGTGCGTCTCCGCAGACTCTCGTTTCTCAACGTCTAACGTTTCTCCCTAGACTTCGGGCTCGACTGGCAAGCCAAAGGGTGTCGTTCACACTACTGGTGGATACCTCCTATGCGCAGCGATGACCGTCAAATACGTCTTCGACGTTCACCCTGACGACAAGTTTGCCTGCATGGCTGACATCGGCTGGATCACTGGTCATACGTGAGTACCATCGTACCATTCACTACTCCCTCCCCAAACCCCATTTTTCCTTCCGAGCCACAACATAGCTCCGACTCCGTTCTCCCCAATTTTATTTTCCAATTTCACATCTACATTTTGATATGCTGATCCGTTCAACTTCGGCAGGTACATCACTTACGGCCCACTTCTAAATGGAGTCTCGACCACCGTCTTCGAAAGCACGCCTGTTTACCCGACGCCGTCAAGATATTGGGTTCGTATTATCCTTTTCCCGTCCTTGCCGCTGCAGCACTAAACTTTTCCCCAGCAAACCGTCGAAAAGCATGGATTGACGCAATTCTACTCTGCTCCTACTGCTATCCGCCTTCTCCGCCGATTAGGTGCCCACCACGTAGAAGGTCACGATCTGTCCACCTTGAGAGTTTTGGGATCTGTTGGGGAACCGATTAACCCCGAGGCGTGGAATTGGTATAACGAAGAAGTCGGCAAGCGACAGGTACGCTCTCAATCTTATCGTCTATTCATTCTTCTTACAAATGGGTAGTGCGCTATCGTCGATACCTTTTGGCAAACTGAGACCGGCAGTATCGTCGTGACACCGTTCCCTGGTGCCATCGAGACCAAGCCTGGTAGCGCCACTGTCCCATTCTTTGGTATCGACCCTGTTATTCTTGATCCTGTTAGCGGCAAGGTTCGTTGTCCAAGAAGCTCATCTAGTGCCTCGTACTGACAGCATGCTCAGGAGCTGGAAGGCAACGACGTCGAGGGTGTTCTTGCTCTCTCTACTCCATGGCCGTCAATCGCTCGTACCATCTACGGCGACCACAAGCGTTATCTCGAGACGTACATGAAGCCGTATCCTGGCTTGTTCTATACCGGTGATGGAGCTGCTCGTGATGAGCACGGTTATATTTGGATCAAGGGTCGTATCGATGGTATGTTACCTACGTTCCTTTTTCTATCGCTTTATTCATTCTTTTTATAGATGTAATCAACGTGTCTGGCCATCGTCTATCCACGGCCGAAATCGAGAGCGCTCTCATCATGCATAAGGGTGTTGCTGAGACCGCTGTTATCGGTACTGCCGATGAGCTCACCGGTCAGGCTGTCTACGCTTTCGTCACCTTGAAACCCGAATTCGCCTACGACCCCACGAACGAGACGGCCTTCACCAAGGAGCTAGTCCTCCAGGTAAGGAAGGTTATTGGACCCTTCGCGGCGCCGAAGAAGATATATATTGTCAGGTGTGTATTCCATTCATTGACCCTATCGGTCTCTCACGCTTATTCATATCAACTTCTAGCGACCTACCCAAGACTCGTAGTGGCAAGATCATGCGCCGTATCATGCGCAAGATTGTAGCTGGTGAAGGTGATCAGCTGGGAGATCTGAGCACGGTCGCCGAACCGGGCGTGGTGGATATCATTAAGAAGAAGGTTGCTGAATCTGCATAAAGCATTGACATGGCTGGGATCTAGGGCAAGGATAGAATATTTTTTATTTGTATGATCAGGTCTGTACACTATGCTTAGCTTAAAATTTGATTATTCCCCCCCATACCTTTGGGGTTCATTTACTGGAGCGCGATGAGATAGTCGGGGGCGATGATAATGATGAAGTCCATATGGAGATACGCGGTTGGGAGATGAGTGTGGGTCCGAGCATGTGGTGACTGGCGCAATGGTGGGAGAATTTGTAATTTGAAGCATTCAATTGTGTTATCGCGAGGGAACCTGTATCCCGCCAACGTTCATGCGGCGTATACTGCGTCCGTCCACGCTGGTGAATGAACAAGATACCGAGCAAGCCCGAGAACTCGGAAAGCTAACCGAGATTGTATCATGGGGCCACAAAACCGAGGGAGAATTCGACGGTCCTGGGCGTGTCTAGACGATATGATTGTATTCAGTCTGAGTGTCGTGAATCTTGTTTATTTGTATCCCTCTGTATGCGGTGATGAACGCAGTAACATGAGTCCAGGGATAATAAAGCCAAGAAAATAAGGAACCTCGGAGCTATAATTGAGCTCAGCGTCAACAAGGTGACAACGCGTACCATGGAGTAGTTGTTAGTCGGGAAGCTGTATTTATAATGCGAGACGTGCCATTCCAGCCTAAACATAGTGCGCTCTGAATGAGCGACCCATGTTTGTTGCTTGGCTTCGTCCCTCGTAGCTAAAGTCCACCAGTGTTCTTCGACGTAATAGGAGGCAAGCGTAAGGAAGGAGTCGTGCCATTTAATATTGGACGAGCAAGCACCTTATAACCCTGGGGACAGCGTAAAAATATGAAGGACCCTGATGAAAACAGCACGGCCGATCTATAATGTACGCTCCGCCGCTGTGTTCATAGATGCCGCTAGAATGTGAAGGAGAGGGAAGGATGAGTGCGGATAGGTTTAACAAGGGGCCTTTTTATACACGTCGAGAGACCTATATTTAAACAGGGCGAGCCATCACGCTATCGAATGAACTGTGAACTTCCTGGGTAGCGGTCAACAAAGACGCGTAGCATCGTAACTGGCAGCGTTATTCCCACCGCTTCGGTTTGTAGGGTGGTATCCACATACGAAAATACCGCTATGTAGTGGACGAGACTCACCACCTAGGAGAAGAAATAACTTATAAGAAACTGTTTATTCTCAAGTCACAAGTGTTCACCAGATCATGCTTTATGTGGAAATGTTGTAGAGTCCTACAATGAATATATTTCGTGAAGTAGCCATACTGTGAGCCTGAAAACAGTGACCTTGGCTTGGAGCGAACTGAGTGAGTCCTCAGGAAGAGGACCGGTTCGCCACGTGACGGAAGGATTAGTTCAATTTCAAATTCGATCGCTCCAGGCCACCATCATCTAAATTGTCAGCACTAGCTGCGCTACCAGCGTCGCGCTGAAAACGTTAATGTTGCCGCCGAATAACACGTGGTCTTGGACTGGCTGGTTTTTCATCGAAAATGGCTGCTACGACAGCAATATTCTTACGCCTTCGCTCAGCCTTTACCTCCTCGCGTGGTATTTTTTCATTGCTGACACTACTTCTTCCACAACTAACAAGCAACTCCATAATAGACGGCATATGGACTTCCTACTCAGAGCTCGGAGACTTAGACGTCACAGCAAGCTCAGGGCAGTTCGGGATCCTACGATGATAAAGGACAAAGAAACCTGTCGCCAATCCCTCGCTTTATCTTCCCTTTGAACAATGTCTCCTTGTTTCCGCATGCTGTACTTCAACGGACAATTCCACGCGGTGTAAGTTGGGCCTTGGCTCTGTTTGCGTCTCGAGACTTGCTTCATCTCTAAAACTGTGTTTGTAAAATTGTCTTCTTTGTCTTGATGAACACTCGTCTCCCGCGGAGCCAACGTCCTCCAGTAATCTTCTCTCTTGGACTAAATTCGAATAACTATCTCGCTATTTGTACGTCAAACGACGGCGCAAGGCTCTCGCGGGCTCCTGATACATTCTCACAGAAACGAAAACGAATCCCTTTTTTCATCGACATCCTCCTCAAACTCAGACAGTCCCGCGCAAAGCCAGTCCGCTAGTCCTCCGAATTTCCAGCACACGAATGTCGCTTTCGCGTTACCCGACGTGCCAAGGGGGTACGGACGTGGTGTTGTTCATTTCGCTATCAAATTTACGCGTATTTAGCCGTGACTCCCCCCATGTCTGGCTGAATGACGCGTTATTCCATGGAATAGACGAGGAAACGGACGCGATTAATACATTGGTCGCGTGCCATATCTTGTTTTGGCCCTTATTGAACTGACGCGTGTCGTTTAGCTTCAGCGGTCAGATATTCAATGGCTGCGGTTTTCCGGATGCCCTTCAGATGGGCTTTGATAGGAACGAGCAGTCCTGGGATCACGGCGTAGAACTCGGAAGCACAGATGATGAATACGGGATCACGGCGGGTAGGTGCAGTTTCCGTTGGTCATTTCCACGCGTGTTTTCTCACGTTCTTCCTTCAGCACAAATTTTGCTACGATTTCTCCAGAGGAGAATACCTGTGAATCCGCCCAATGTTCTATTTTCGACGAAGTAAGAAATTTCACTTTGACCATTCTGGGCGCCACTCAGAGGAATAACAGGGATTTCCCACCGTCATTTCTTCGAGCTTATGAATTCGGTTAGTACAAGCCAAGAGCTCCTAAGTCAAAAAATTCAACGAAGGATATGTGCGTGATTTCACTGTTTTACGTCTCCAGACTGATCGTTACCGTGTAGCCTTCCACCGCCTACCTTGTCAAATTCTTGTGAGTCCACGTATCGATGTTGACCTGTCAGCGCTTAAAAGAACCTGACAGTGTTGACGGAAGGATCCAATATGCCCCTCACGACATTCCAAATCAATAAACTCCTCAAATACTACAATGTTCCTTCACACCAGGGTCCAGGTCCCAAATGTATTCTACGGCCTACAAAGAATCCACACCCCAGATGTCCTGTATACGTGCCTCATCAAGCGCTGTAAGGCCTAACTCACCCTCGAAGAACTCGAAGCCCACTGCCCCTGCAATCACAGCGCCGTAGCCTATAATCCAGATTGTCCTGACCGGGGGAGCCAAGCGTTATTAATCCATACCAGTGTCTGTCGGTGGTTTATTACTTGTGACGCTCATTCATACACATCTCCCCACTCAGCCGTACATGCTCAAAAGTACTTTGAAGATGTGCACCTGTATTCCCATGGCCCAGTGTGGGAGCTTGCATTCGACATTGCGTTCGTTGTTTAGGCATATGGAGAAACCTGGATGTAAGAAGTTGAAGCGATGGAGATGTAGACAATAGCTTTATTGAGACGGGGATTTTTATGTAGCACATATGTACTGTCTTCTATTAAATATTACGCACTCACTTGTTTGAGTTTACATTTTACACTGGGTAATCAGCGAGGCAGAACGCCAAGTCCATTGCTACATCCTCGATAACCATATTATCGCATCAGCGGCACTTTAGGTGTTTATATACCAATTTTCGTTGCAAAAATACGTAGCTTGTCAAGACACAGGAGGCGACTTGGCATCTTGAATCATACTTTTCGCTTCCGGATAGAATTTATCGTGAATTATGTGGCGATGGAGGTTCGCTTTGACAGCTATTTCCACCGTTTTTCAACATCGAGCACCCTGAAAATGTTGACAGCATCCATGCGTGATTCTTCATCGCTTTCCTCCATGTCGATAAAGCGTAAGCCATAAGGCTCCAGGTTGTCTGTGGTTCAATTCCTCGGGTGCGCTTTGTTATCCGTAGCACCTCCATCTCTTTGTCTCACTGCACCAGAGGCCAGCACTTTTCTTGGGAAGAGGGAAAACTGGGGATTGAAGCTGCTCAAACTGTTCACAGCGAGCCTCCAGATAGCAATGCGAATTTACTTCATGTTTCCCATTACCATCTCTCCCTGAATTTTATGGCAGCCTGAAATCGTGTTGAATACTGGTACTAGCAATGCTAGAATCAAATCGATCGTGAATTAGTTATGACTCTCCGTTTTTCTGCCAAGGTCTAGCCAAGGTAGGCGTATTTCTTCCCTCAGTTTGCGCTGAACGGTCATTTTCGTACCAGATAGTCTCATTCTTCGACATTGAGACATACATTGAAATAGCAAGCTACACGGGGTTAGGAACGGCACTCATTGTAATGAAGAACTGTACATCTTTAAATATTTACAAAAATCATTTGCCCACCTAAGACATGAAAATAGAGTGACGCTGAAGGAAAGCGCCCGCCGTGGATACTCGCACTTATCTTGCGAGAGGTCAAATGTTCCTCGTGCACACCGTGATGCGAGGACTCTGGATGTTCGGTTTTGACGTGATACCATCGCGTGGGAAGGGTACTCACGGAGAGCCATTGTATGTGCTTTGTTAACATGTGAAGACTGGCTTTGGCAAACTCGCCCTACAACTGATCTACAGCGATCTCTTCCTCTGCAGCATTATCACCCAATGCGATATACTCTTCAACCGATCGAATAAGAGCGTCCGTGGAATCCTCCTCCTCGAAATGATCTTTCCCTTCGTACATGAACTTGATATGGAAGTTACGAGTGATCAGCCCCCGAAGACGCACCAAATGATTCGGCGTATCAAATTGGATCCAACATTCCGAGTCAGGCATACTGAGCGTCAGTTCCTCCAAGCCGGCCTCAGCGCGGGCATGCGCCATGGTATAAATTAAATTGTCTGCAAACAGAAGTTTCGACGAGCAAGGTAAGTAGCGCATGCTGAGTCTCCGCAGCGACGGGAGCAATTCATTACTGGCCAACTCCTGTGTACTGTCGGAGAAACTCTCCCCATCAACGGTGAGCACCAGATCCGTCAAGGTTCCGCTGGAACAGAGCAGTATGCCCTTGATCATCGAAAATGGAACAGGCCGTTGAACCTCTAAATATCGCAGTGGACAGTTAGATCTGTCCACAAAAGAACAGACGTCTCCGAGGTCGTTGTTGTACACCGGAAGGTGGGACTGTGGGATCGGTGACGAGAACTAATTCCTCGAGTCCCGGCATGCGACACCAGAATAAACTGGCCGGAACACAGTCGACGAGTGTCAATTTCTGAAGGCGTGGGTGTACAACGGGTTCTGGTAGGATACCTCTGATCATCTCGTTTTTGCAGTGGAAAGAAAAAGTCTCAAGGTTGACTGCGCGAGTGAGGCACTCATGAAAAAGAGACGACGTGCCCGTTTGGGATGTATCGTGTATTGAGAGCTTGGTGAGCTGATGAAGGGGAAGAGAGAGACGTTGGAACTCCTGTCCGTCAAATTCAACAACCCGCAACGAAGCTGCAGAAGAGAAGAATTGGGGGCTCGGAGGCTCCTGATGCGAATCGCGAAACCAGGGATAGTAGTTATAAGCATTCCCAGCTTCGAGACGGAGAGTATGAAGGTGCGGTATGTTTCTGAACAAGCGCAAGAACTCTTGAAAATACCAGATGCGGGCGGAAAAATGACACGTTACCCAACGGGATGAAGTGGGGGCGAGACGCTTCAAGAGGAAGTCGATATCGTCGGTTCTGAGAGAGTCAATACTCAACTGGATACCGAGGCTGGAGTTCCCCGACAGCTCCAGGGACCTGCGGAAGAGAGCGAGACACTGCGATGGGAGGATCTCCCGGTTCCCATGAGGGAAGTTGAAGGCTAATACGGACCACAGCGTCGGAGAGGTTAACGCAATGTTTCTCCATGAGTGACAGACACGAAGAAGCGCCCACGGTGCGTGCGAGGGAGTAGAAAGTTGGTTTACAATACGGTGGGATGCAAACTTGAATATACAAAGGAGCAAATCATCCGGTAGACGTCGAATAGGAGCGAAGATAGATTTGTGATTATCGAGATCGCGTTGAGCATTGTCAAGTTCACGCTCAAGGATAGATAAGAGGGACTTTAGAAGGGAGACCTCTTGGTCTCGAGATATGATTTCTGCCTCGAGTAGTGGGATCGCGTGGCGCACGGAATTCATACTTGATGAATCAAGGTCTGCAGCTGAGCGGCCATCACGAATGAGTGTGCGAATAGTCTCGTTCGTACTGTGGGGTGTAGGCCTTGCATTTTCGATATCGAGACATGGAGAGTAACATTGGTTCATCTTACATAGGTTTAGCGGATACTCCAGATAATCACCATAAGGGACAACTTACTCTTTGGGGAGTAACTTGAGCAAAAAGTCTGTAATGACCCCACGTACCCAATATTTTGAAGACAGAGAAATCGCCTAGTTAAACGAACAGATCTGTGGTAAATATTAGAGATTCAATTGTTCCTTCTTGACTTCTCCAGACAAACTTTGTAAGAAAGATTGCTGGCACAGTAGCACTCAGATTTTGATAAGAACACTAAAGTTCGTAAGGCGAGCCTCTTGAGTAACAAGAGCGAAGTCCTCGTGGACGGGCTATCAGTTAGGTATCGGTCTGAGGGGCAGAAACGACCAGGTGTGCATCGTCGCTAAAGACATCGGCAGTTGCCGAAAATGCTTTGCGTGCTCCAAAAGTTGTGACAGTAACGCATAACGCGGCTTCCTCTTCGTTCTTCACTTTGTCCTACCACCGTCGTGGTGCTCGTCGACGACTGCTTCCCTGCTTCGAGAGATGAAATCCCCTAGATATTTTGTCATTACTCGATTTATAACTGGTGGCCTGATGGATCCGGAAGTCCGACGTTCACAGTACGCACCGTTGTGTTTTTTTCCATTTTTCGCGACTTACGGACACCTCGGATTTGTGTAGGGAGGTGGCATATGTGGGATAACCGTGGATTGGCGGAATCTGTTAGCATCCTGTATTACTCTGGAAATTCCCTAATCTGTCAGGTGCGTCGCTCATTACTTACTATCTATCATACACTCATTTCTAACGATATGCAGGTGACGCCGCTCTACGTTTCAGAGTGCCTTCTTATTCCCCAACAGACGTACCACGAATCATCCTCTCGCTCCTACAGTACGAGATGCATAGAGCCGACTATCAAATCACCTTGACGGCCGGTATACAGATGGCGGAAGGCCCATAGGGAAAGGCGAATACGAGCGGAGAGGCAGTCGGCTAGTAATGTACTGCAGAGGATGAATACTTCGAAATCTGGAAATTATTGCTATTTTCATAAATGATGAGATTCTCGAAAAGAAAAGAAAAGTTTTGACACGACGTCCGAGCCCGATCTCAGCCTGCGCCATCTGAGACAACCCACGAAACAACCTATGACGTCGATCGTCATAACCGGCTCAGAGGCCTTTTAGCGGGGTCCAAACAAGGCTCAAAACTTTTTAATTATTTTTTTCGGAATCTCATCATTTTTCGAAATAGCAATAAGAGGCCGAGGCGCTCTTCATGAAACTTCCACCCGGCCTTGAACGTTAACACTCAGAACTTCGCATCAAGGACGATGGCTGGATATGGAGGGCCAGGATTCTGACCGGTAGGTTTGTCATGTTTGCTATCCGACTCACACTTACCGTCGTTGAAGCTGAAGCTTGAAGGTTCGCAAGCACCATTCAATGTTCGTAAGCTCGGCGAAAATTTTTATTCCGCATAGTTTGGGGTTTCCTAACGTGACCTTCCGCAGTCTTCAAAGTGGGTTCAACTCGACATCTATCAAGACAGCTCCCTCGAGTATCCATATCTTCGTTGAGCGAGCGGGGAGACGAGAGGTGAAGTGAAATCATCGCGGTGGTGGGCACAAACCATCTCTGTGAGTACTCTGGTCCGCCATGGTGCGAAGCCTTGACTTACAGCGTATAAAATAGCCAACGTGCACGGAGATGCTACAAGAGAACTCGCACGAAGTTGTGGATCTGGTCGTCTTGCCAGCCATCCGGGTGCGTCACATTCTTTCAATTCGTTACTTCTGCTCACCTCTGTCTTTAGATATCGAGATCATCATTGAAACTCGATTTACTGTCACCACGCAACTTTGACACCTTTTCGCCAAAGATGTTACCGGCTGAAGCCCTGGGCCTGATCGGTGAGCAAGTGAGGCCTTCGATATGAAAAGATCGTTCTACGGTCAATTTATCAGACCGTGAGTACTATTTAGTTTCCTTTTGACCTCCGCTGAACTCATCAGCCTCCGTACCAGATTGTCGTGTTGCGATTGTCCGTTATCGCAGTGTATCAATGTCTTCGCTTGATATAGACGACTAAACGGCTCTATAAAGCGCCGAATTGCAGTTATGTTATCTTAGGCGGGTCGGTACGTTGTGTTTCATATCTCTCCCACCCAACTGAAGCTAATCTCAGCTGCACAGAAAGCTTTGGCCCACAATACGTGATAGTCCTAACGCTCGGCTCCGCGTGCGTGAACATGATTATCGTTTGATTGGAACCCCCAGCCCATCTTCAAAGCATTTCTAAGTCGTTGGCGAAATATAGTTCAGCTTCCGCCTTCCTTTTACCACTTTCATCAATTTAAGGTACTTGATTAGTGCTCCTTTTGACTGTGGGCTGATAAAACTCTATTTCCCCAGGTCGGAACGATTTTATGAGAAGCTTCAAGAATGACGTAAATACCGCATTTCGGGACTTGTTTGACATAGGAAGGAGAACGAGCGTGGCAGAAAGGAAGAATGTATGTTTCATCTCGCTCCCTGTTGTCCCACGGCCAACATCTCTAGTAGGTGATGGTCCAATCGTTGCAGATCTGCGATTATTTCGTTTGTCGTCGCTCACTGTTGCGATACTTGGCAACGTTTACACGTGACTTCTGGGATGCCGCTTGTCAATCGTTCGAAGGGGTCTCAGGAATGAACTCGACCAACGAATGTCCGGGGGGCGAATGGGTGGTGCCCAGTTGAGGAGATGCTCCCGGGTTAGTCGGCACTCTATTCATGTGCGATAAGCTGACTGATTGATATATCTAGTGCTCAAACGTCTCTTCACAACCTCCAGTAATGATTATACAATTACTTGTCTGTTGTTTACCAAGATCAATTGTTTACGCTTTTATCTTCTCCTGTACGGCTACACAAGACGGAAATCATGTCGGCCATGTTTCGTTGGTATTTATCCGCCGTCTATCTCTGGCCTCACCAGCTCCATCAACTACCAGTGATTTAGATGGACCTTCTTCTCATTCATCAATATGCGGCTACGTGTCATAACTCCCGCTTTCCTCCAATAAAGGTGACTGGCTCTTAGCCAAATATGGTTCCTTTTCTGCATGCAAGAGGTTAAGGGAATGTTTTGCCTTTTCATTCTAACATTTCAGCCAAGGTTCGCCTGGGAGGGATGGGCACAGTGTCGACATCTCATGGCTGACTGGCTCGAGGTCGACTCCGAGCCTACCCATCCACCTCCCTAGCTTTGGAGAGTGGAACTCGAACTATCAACCCCGAGTTCGAATCGACATCGACCGGCACCAATGTCAGAGATGTAAACAACGGCGGGTACAAATCCATGATCGTCGGTCCATCTTTCATGTCACCAAAATCACCTAAATTCATGTCAATGTAAGCAAATCACAGCGTACAGCAAAGATTAGTAGTCAGACCATGCGTAATGACATCTGTACAGGAACCACATGTATCATAACCCCAACGGGAAGAAACTTGGGGGTCGACACCGCTTCGAATTCGACCAGGGTCAACCCGAGAGAATCGACAAAGCGATGCCGTCCCGGAACATCGTTCATTCAGACTCGCCGAGCGGCCTATTCTCCCCAACGGATGGAGACGAGATAGCCAGAGAAGTATCGGACTTTAGGAACGTTGATCCAGGTAAGGTCAGCGCCGTCTCGAGTTATATCTAGGAGGTTTCCCTGAACAGAAAAAACTCAAATAGATAACGCGACGCTCCCACTGGCTATGGACGAAAGGACACGCCGTCCCTTGCAGTAATGAATCCTTTAGCATATGAAAACCGGGCTGTTAATGGAATTAGAAAAGGAACACTCAATAGCTTAGATCGTAGTGGGAGAATTATATCTGCACATGTGTTTCCCGCTTCTGAAGGAGATGTAAGTATCACGTATTATGCCGCCCAACGGGATGCTCACCTCCCGGCTTCGAAATACCAGACAGTAGAACAACGCCTAGAACTAGCATATCTTTGTGGAACGATAACGCCTTAAGGCAAGGAAGAGTGGCCTCTGCTCTGAATTATTTAAGGACTTATGAAGAGCAGTTTTCCCCGCCCGCCCAGTTCCATCCGCCCAAAAACCGAGGTCCAAGACCATTCTTACGTTCGTGAGAAACTCTGTTGTTTCTCCGTTCTGATCTTCGAAACATGTTGTCCTAGACCATCAAGTAGTTCAGAGAAGAAGTCAGGGATTTTCTCGGTATTTGCCGGATCCTTCCCTTCTGGGCCATCACCTTCTCAATTTCCAGCACGAGCTCCGACCTCCTAAAGTGGCGCGTTCAGACCTTCCACGAAGCTGTAGAATTCAAAATCGGACTCGGACCATCTGCCTTTCAATTGTCACTTCCGTAGCCGTCTTCTTAGGCCTTTACTCAGGACCGATGATACTTCCTTCCTGAGGTTAAGGCAAAATTACTTTCTCGACAACTAGCAAGTTAGCATAAACAATCTTACAACATATACACGAAACTGGAAGAGATAGACATCACGGAAATCTCACGGCAGTCCGACCCGTAGACCAGCCCTGAGCCTTGTCTTTGAAAGGACAAACTCCTTCGCCACTTCATACCCTGATTGCTTCTTCCTAGGTATTTCGATTAGCATCTACAGAAACGCTTGTCATCTTCTCGTCTTCAACGGGCTTGGACCATAGTCGTTCGTTATCGTGCTTCATCGCCTCAAAAGAGGACCTCTACTCGGACTTACATTTACAACCTTGCGGTCGTCTTCGTGCCCCATTACTCAAGACCGCCGACACTCCCTTCCTGCACTTAAATGTAAATACTTTCTCGACGACTACCAAGCGGTACAAGAGTAAATCTGTATTACGCAAAACCGGAACTTTAAGCATCACAGGAATATCATGGCTGTCCTAGGTTCTACACCGACTTCTTGTCTTTGAAAACAAAACAAAAAAAGATCTATCGCCACTCACAGCTTTGCGTCTTCTTGCTGACATTTCAACGGAAGCACTTGTCCAATATTCGTCCTCAACGGAATTTGTGCCTGGTTCTCTTGCCTTGCCACTTGAAAAAGGAGAGGCCGCATTTCTGGATTATCAAAGCGACGTCAAAGACAATTGTCAAGCGACTGGTTTCCAACTCGACTGCTGATTAATATTGTCCTTTGTACTAGGAATTTAAATGAAGGCTATTACAGGCAAGGGAAAAAATGCACCACAAATCTGAATTATGTCTTGTCGGTTCCGCATTGGGTACTTCAATGGACAATGCCTGTTGGCTCTGTTTTGGTCACGAGACTTGTTTCGTCTCTCAAAATTCGTGCGCGTAACGTTGTCTTGTCTTCGTATCACCCACTATGTCTCTGGAAGATGTTTTGTCTGGCCTCGATTCCTTCGGGTATGATCCAGTGGGAGACCCATGCCCCACGGATCCAATGCCTCCGGGGAATGATCTCTCTTGGACTGCCCTCAATCGCGAAGAACTATCTCGTTATTTGTATGTCTTTGTATGGTCCAAATCCTCGCGTAGAACTGACATGCTCTCCCACAAGTGAAAATACCTCTCCTCCTTCTTCGACCTCCTCCTCAAATTCTGACACTTCCCTGCAAAGCCAATCCGCAAGTCCGTCAACTCTCCAGTCCACGGATGTCACTTTCGCACTACCCGACGAGTCAAGCTACGGGCACAGTGTCATTTACTAGCCTGTTCGATTTACGCATTTCTAGCTTCGACGATCTTGATATCTGGTCGACTGACCCAATTTTCGACAGCATCAACAGGGAAACTCGTGCGACAAACGCATTGGTGGTGCGCGCTTGCTCAGACACTCCCGTGCTAAGCCAATCCTCAAGTCCTCCCAACTTCGAGCCCACCGATGTCGCTTCCACGATACAAGACGCATCAAGGAGGTACACCCCGAAGTCATCTCAATCTTCTCACGTAGAATTGACACGGTCTCCCACAAACGACAGTGACTCGCTTCTTTCCTCGACATCATCCTCAATCTCAGAGACTTCCCTGCAAAGCCAATCCTGAAGTCCTCCAAATGTCCAACCCAACGAGGTTGCCTTCACGCTACCCAACGTTTCAAGGAGGTACAGACGCGGTGCTATCTCTGTGGCTGTTCGATTTATGCGCGTCTCTACCTTCGACGCCCTTGATTTCTGGTCCACTGACGCACGTTTCGATGGCATAAATGGGGGAACGGACACCACAAACACGTGGGTGCCGTGGGCTTTTTTGTTACTGAACTGATGCGTGTTATTTAGCTACCAGGATCACACAGTCGATGACTTCGGTTTGCTAGCTCCGCCTCGGTGGAGGGTAACACGACCGAGGATGTCTGGGATCATCGCGTTGATGATGGCATCGGGTTCGAGTGTGTTTCCCTTCTTTCATATACACGTCTCTTCCCACGTTCTTCCTTCAGCGCAATAGCTGGGTCTATTTCACCAGACGCGACTACCCATGACTCTGTGCAAGGTTCTGCTTTCGACAAGTAAGGGATTTCTCTTGCGCTCTGCTCGACTCCACTCACAGAAATGGTAGCGATTATATGGGCGTAATACTGTCCGGAAAATAGAGTTCAGCCCTCTGTATTTCGAACACAAGTTGTTTAAATGGATTACTTACACAGGTTCCTTCTGTACCACGAATTCATGCAAGTTTGAAATGCATAGTGACTGTATGCACAAGTCATAATGCTCAGATGCAGCACAAGATCACACACCTACGGGAAGCCATTGCACAAGTACAGAACAGCTGTCTCGAGGATGCACTGGGACGGTCAATTCCGCGCACGTGGGAGAGACTTCAAGTTTCCCAGTCGCGTTTCGGCATTATTCCAGGCCAGTGTCGCCATATCGGGCATGCCGGGCTTTCGGCAAACCAAGCCGGCCACATCACGCAGATCGAGCAATGTTGCTCAAATCTGAACATTCGCTAAACTCGAAGGGTCAGTGCAAGTATTTATAGGGGATATTCTATGTATCCTCCATAGTGTATTGATCCCTTTTTGTAGCGTAGTTAATGACTAAACAGTTATATTATTCATGGAAGATATCAAGAGTCACCGTAGACTTTACTTTGAAACATGTTCACCGCAGCATATTTGAAGCTACGTGAGATTAGTCTGAGCCTGAATGATTTACATAGTTATGGGCAGAAGCTCAAATAGCCGTCAGGATAGATACTGCCTCGCATCAAACCTCAATCCACCAGTTCATATGATATATCATCTCTTTCAAAATCAAAATCTCCCATCATCTCCCACGCCATGTCGACGTCTTCCTCACGGTTGAATTCTTCTTCCTGAGTTTCTGATGGTGCGTACTTACAGTCGTCTTCAATGTTTCCATCAACGCCATTGTGAGGATCACTACGGAATTGGTCTGCATAATCACTGGAATCGCCAATCCAGAATCCTCGTTGAGTACCTTGCGAATAGCCTTCTCCAGGCTGAGTTCTTACGTAGTAATGGGTGTTTTTTTATGCTCAGTATGCAGTTGATGATGGTTCCAAGCATCTGGAGTGCGATTTAGGGTGGCCTGAACACGGGGATGGAACACTGAAACCAGGCATATTCAAGAGGGAATTTCAAAACGGAGACTTGCTTATGCATTACCCTGAACCAAATAATGAGAAATAATGTTTTCAAAAGAAAGTTAAACGGGGTAAGGTCAACTTGTGAGTGTTGCGAAGAGAGGATAATTGAGCTTGCGCTAAAAAGGACAAGTTCCTGACTTGTGATGAAATTGATGGGGAGAGATGTCTCGACTTGAGCATGGATTTGAGTCTCGTTGAGTACATGAGAGGATAGAGTGGTAACTTGTGTGCGAAAGAAAATAACTTGTGCCTGAATGTATCCCATGTCGCATCTTGTGTGCACGCTTGGCCCCTCCTGATTTTCCGGACAGTATTACGCCCATACAATTCGTACGTGGGAACCGGGATGTTGACCAGGCTTGCCGTGCATTGCCGAAATGAACTTGACGAGCAGATGCTCAAGGAGTAAATGCGCCGTGACCAGTCAAGCAGACACTCCCTGGTCAGTCGGCGGTCTATTTGTGCACATTAAACGGACTAATGGATATGTACAGTTTTTCTACTCAAGCTCCAGTTATAATTCGGTACATCGCTGTCTTTCGTTTAATGAGATTAATTCATCATACGTCTGTCTTGTCTCACCAAGACAATAATTCGAGCCTTGCTAGATCTCGGAAAGCATGCATTGCGCCATGGTTCGTTGATATTCGTCCAACTTACCACCACCAGCTCCCTTGATCGTCTGTAACTCGGAAGGTCCTGTGATGTTTTCCCGTCAAACGTGCTACGCCTCTCACATATGCCGCGTACCTCGAAATGCTGAGTTTGAATCTACGAAATATGACACCTTTCCCGCATGTAAGAGGCTAACTTTCAAAAAACCAGTGCTCGAGGAACTATTCATTCTGGCATCTCACCCGGTGTTCGGCAGGGAGGGATGGGCGCGTATCCACATTTCTTGTAGGCTTGATTTCCGTCGTTCGAGGCTGACTCCGAGCCGCTTGTCCTCTTGACTAGCTTTGGAAGGCGGAACTTGAGCTATCGAGCTATAGACCTCAACCGACGTGAACGTCGAGCTTCCATTGTCGCCTCGCTATTCCCGTCCCCAGCTTTGGCGCCCTAGCTATGGAAGAGCATCATTGCTAAGAACCGGAACCGAGTATCAATTCTATTCAGCGCTATTCAATCCTTCCGCTGAGAGCGGAGCGGCTTTAAGCCCAGTTCATATTCCCATCACTTTGCTACCCTGACCGGTTGGCTAGCTCTGTTGATGGCGCATGATAGGGACGAGCAAGAGCGAGACAAGGTCGGGGGAAATACTGCTGGTACGGTAAGCTTGTCCTTCTTGACCAAACTGTGGCTGATTATCGTGCTTTCAGGTACTGCCATGAGTGTGCGACAGGCATGTATGCTGTTTTTGCGATTGGGCGAAGGAAACGACCAGCAAACGGTAGTGTATTCGATCATAGCAAGGAAAGAAATGAATTTTTGTTACTCCCTGTTGTTACACCTTCATTAATAAATTATACGCAGTCCAAGGAGGAAGATCCGTGCGCCGAAAACGCACATATTCATTCTTCCCTTCGTTCGCTAGAATGATACGTAGGGGTGCCTGAGGGCTGGTACGAAACCCGAACATGTCGGGGAAAGCCTTTGGAGGTTCTCGTTTGAAAGCGGGTGCTGGTGTCGAACTGGAGAAGGTAATGAGGATATTTGTGTAAGCCTTTTAATCGGGGTTTCTCGGGATGCCATATTAATTGTCTATGTTCAAGGTGGTAACGAGACTTTCCCTATTAAATCGATGTTATCAGAAGATATCGAGCTTGATTATGGTCCAGTGCTCATGTATCGCTGTACGCCTTACTTCCAGCCATTATCCATTCAATGGCGAGTCAGAAGTTGAACTATATAACCAGGAGAGTGAACATATTTCCTCATCCATCGTATTTTTCCAAAAATAAATTGCTTCATTCGATGCCATATGGAGACTCCATGCGACCCCTTGCAACGAGGCGTGTTAGCACTATGGACAGCCACCAAAAATGTCGGTACTTGTAAGTTCTCCGAAACCCGTTCATGACCCGCATGCTGACTAGGGATCTCCTTCAAGTTTTCTTCTTTTTCTACAGCGAAAGGGAAAATTCACGAGAGTTGAGAACATTGGGGTCGAGCTAGCATCGAGCCGATGAATTGTGTGCTTCATCCAAGTCTATGAGACTCGCGAAGACGTAAATGACGACTCATAAATTGCCGTTGATATGTGTACCTTAGATATCTTTGGGTGGCTATGCTTTTGATAGCGCCAATGATGCGTGACACGTATCACTGGCATGCACGACTAATCAGGATTGTCCGCTTCTTCCTGGACGACTAAACCCTCTCGGTGCAACAATGGATTTACAACAACCTACTTCGGCTGTGGACTCTGGTATGTGGGATTGTCTTAGGTTCGATGCTTCACATCCTCATTCTACTATCAATAGAGGGAGAATCTGATGATCTTTCGGAGCAAATGTCGGAGGATTACGATTACGATGACGAAGACAAGAGTAGCTCGGGGTACAACACAGAGGAAGAGGTAAGCATAAAGTTACAGCTACGTAGAAGCAGGGAATAACGTATTGCAGTATAAGAGTCGCCCCGTGTTCACTCTCTCATCGCTTACTGAGACGGGTAAAGAAGAATCGACCATTGCAGTTTTGAAACAACGGTCCTACACCGGCAGAAGGCCTGTCATACCATGTGCTCTGGCCGACACTTCCTGTGCCGATCTTGGCGTCGATGGAGTGTTAGAGAAGCTCAACGCCACACTCGGCACATCATACGCTTTGGGCTCCGTAATGTCAATTCTTGATTCCTATGTTACACAAAATTCCGACTTTGGAACCACCTACGCTTATTTACGCCCCTATTGGGATGATATCCCTACGCTGGAACACAAACTACGCGCCAATGAAGAGCAGGACAGGAAGATGCGGAGAGAGGTGCTCGTCGATGGCAGGATCACTGAGCGGAATGTTCCTCCTCGGCGCGTGTGGGATCTGTGTGCTAATCGGGTCGTGCCGTATTGGGTTGGGGGCGAATTTGCGTGGAAGCGCGGGATAGCACGTCCAATATCACATGCGTGGGTGGACGACGGCGACCGCATGAATGTGATGACCCCTATCAACGGATACGAGTGGCCTGTGCCCATGCCGAAGGATGCCAACCTTGATCTGGTCCGCATCGAAATGTTGAACTCGATTCCTAAGTACTCGTCCGGGTATGCCTGGTTGGACGTTCTCTGTTTACGGCAGGAGGGTGGCCGGGGGAGCATCTGTGCATAGAGGAGTGGAAGCTGGATGTGCCGACAATCGGGGGTACATATGAAGCAAGGTATCTCGGGCATCATCGGAGTGTGGTATGCTACTTCAGTGGTCTCGGTCGGCCACTGAATTTGACACTGGACGACTTGAAAAGCGATCAGTGTTGGTTCCGGCGTGCATGGACGCTGCAGGAGAGCACCAAGCACACGATCATTGGTGGGGAGACCGGCATTGACGTCATGGACAGGGAGGTTCGAAGGCGGTTCGACAAACAACTGACATCATTGCGGGAGATGATGGCATCGCACAGACTTCTTGACGTTGTGTTCGAGATGCAGAATCGCGTATCAACGAAGCCTTTGGATAGGGTCGCAGGCTTGTCATACCTTTGCTATACGATGCCTCTCCCAATATATGATGCCCAGCAGTCGGAAGCCAACGCATGGGAAGCCCTCATGGATGTCATGGCGCCTATTTTTCGTGCACAGTTGCTCTTTTTCTACCCTATGCCTGGGGATGGAAGGAAATGTTGGCAACCGTCATGGCAACAATTAATGACGAACAAAATTATTGTGCCTCAATGTTCGATGCCTCGGTGGTTGGGAGTTTGTCGGACGGAGGATACAGATTCCGACTGGTATGAGGGCTACCATATCGATTCAGCAGATGTGCGGGGTCTAAGTGAAGTTCCAGCGGAAAAGAAGCTTCGACAAGGAGACCTGGCCTTCAAGGACGCGAACGGGGCACCCCACACATTGAAAATTGTGGCTGACCATCAGTACCCGATACCCGATGGCTTGTATACACTCCTAGCCGGCAACTACTATCGGAATTCAGAATGTGATCGATGGGTAGTCGGGTGGCGAAGAAAGGATGGGAATTTCGAGAAATTGTCAGTATTCCGTTCTGCAGATGATGATGAAGTGGCCCTTGCAGAACTTGGTCTTGTACACAAAGTTAAAACAGTTCTTTGTTAAAGTGAATTCATACCTTGCTCAATGCGACTCTCATTTTTGTCAGATGGGATGGCGAACAGTGGTAGGATATTATTTAGATGAACAACAGTATGCTTTCCATCTCTCTTCTCAGGTTTCCCTCCCTGCCTTTAAATCCACTTTATCCGAAGGGTACATGAATTTCATGACCTCGTCAACATGCTCAATCCATGCACCACGGGAGAATTCGTGCTTATTCTTCGAAGTCCATGATACGGAGGTGCCACAAAAGAGAGGAAGATGTAAATAACGCACTCATGCCATGTTGGAAAGACAGAGGATGTTGTACAAAGAGAAGTGACGAGCTAATGGTAGAGGATCTTGCACCGAGATATCATGGAATAAGTAGGGTCACGGGTGTCCAAGTCATATGAAGCACTCTCGATACTGAGTCCTTGATTTGGAACCAAGGAAAGGCCACATGCAAGAAGCATCAGGGTTCGATCTCTGAGTGGTAGAAAAATTACAAGAAAATCCACGTCATGGGAGAGAGATAGCCGCTATACCATCGAACCACGGGTTTATGGTGCCTCCTCAGCATTGTAAATGCTCGGAAAATATCAATTTGCTGTTGAGCTTTGAGCACCAGAGGGAAGAAACCGAGGACTGCGTTATACCTAGTCTGTCGACATGGTGGTAAACGGTAAAGAAAGGAAGGGAACGGGCATGGTAAGTAACCTATTGATTCCCATGGTTTGTACATCCATGAGTAACTCCAATATTTGCCCCATGTATAGTACAGAAGTCGGGACCGGCCGCAGAATGATGTTTGCTCAGGAAGTGAAAGGTGCGTGATGGCCGCTCAATCCAAAGAACATACAATCTCGAATATTTGATTCTTCATACTGATTGCAGCCTCTCAGAATCGTGCCGACGTCTGGAGTTCACGTTCGTCTTCTTCTGAAAGTCATGCCATTCAGTTATCGTGGTCGTACGTCTTCGAAACTGTATTTGCCAGCTTGATCCTTCAAGCTTCAGGGTCGAAGCGGCGAGTCCCCCGTTTCATGAGAGACACTGATGCATTCATTCATCTTTATCTTGGTGATTTACACATGCTACTACAGAAGCAAAGACAGCCGTCGAACGACCACGCTTCTACTCTTATCGTCACTCCCTTCCAATTACTTGACTAGTCGTCTGTGTAAATATGGTCAACTACACATATCAGCAGAGGCAAATCGGTGACATTGGAAAGATGGACTTACGCTGGTGTACCAGTAGCAGTCGCACCACCAATTGAAGAAACAGCTGTACACTACGAAGATGACGGGATAGGGACAGAAGCGTCACGTTGCCTATAAGCTAGTCATCGCATTAGTCAAGCAGAGTGGAAGACCCGAGCAAACGACGTACCTCTCCACTATCACCAGGGCACGACTCAAAGACCGGCGTCATAGTTCGCGGGCATGTTCTGTTCGCATCCTGGGGTTCCGTTGATAGGTTGACCTATGGCGAACGGGCAGTCATGGCAGTGAAAAGGAAGGATAGCTACTCGTACTAACAGTACTTGGCCGCTGTCTTCCCGGTGGGATCATAGACTCTGAAGCAAAATGTGTTCTCCGCCTACAAACCCTGCCAAGAAGTAAAATAAAAGGGTTCACACAGATTTGGTCATTACTCACCATCGAATCAAAGGCTTCGCCCCATATGTCTCTAATAAATGCAGAAGAGTAGATTGGACCTCCAACAGGTTCCCTGACATTAGAACGATACCAGTTTTACACAGAATCAACAAACTGAAGGCTTCACTCGCAAAGTCAGAACCATTAGGATCAAGCTCTCTGCCAGAATCGTTGCCGTACATGTCAAGCTTCGTAAAATCTCCCGCGCCTGCAAAAAGTCGTCTTCAGATCAGATGTCTATGAAACACAAGGAAAGCTCATACCGTTAACCTGCACTAAGTCAGACGCCTGCACAAAATGAGCTTCCTTGATTGCGCGTTAGGGAATGATGCGTGTTCCGTTCTCGCTCTACGGAAAGAACAGACCTTAAGGCACCACGAAACGTCTATACTCTGTGTAAAACATCAGTATCTACACGGACTAACATGGGTGTGACAGACCTCGCTATCGAAATATGGGCCTGTGGTAGACAGGCCCGGCAGACAGCTGTAATGTTGATGAACGATGAGCCTGAGAGCTCGACGAAGATGCGAAACCTACAAATTGACAATGGGTGTTGACTATAATGGTATCAGACCCGATCTCGCATAGGACAAGCGGAACAGAACGCACTATAGATATTCTGGCGCATCGAATCCTGGCTAGACGTCGTCCTGCATTCGTTGGTCCCAGTTTGGCCCTGTGCAGTTTTGTCGGACGCGGTATCTGGTAGATCAGTCGCTGTACTTATGCTGTGCGGCTGCGGTCAAGGGCATGGCTAGGAAACGGACAACTGTAGTGGTATACATGGTGGATCCAGACGGAAAAGAGCGATTGGCGAAGTTCTCGTCCTATTTGTGTCCGTAGCTAAATATAGAAAGCTGTTAGGCAGTGTTGGGTTTAACTGGAAATAAGACGTACTAGCTCGTTGCTTGACTGCGGACATGCTGAAATTGAATGTTGAACAACGTTGAGGAATGTAGAATGTAGGACGCGGTCCTCGATAAACGGTGTTTACATAAATGAAGAGTGTAAGAGGAAAAGAACTCCTGGGTCTACTTTTGGGTCCGGCCAGAGTCGGCCCGGAGAAGCAAACAAAGTGGAGCAAACAAAGACGCGCTCATGCCCCTACCCATCGTCTGCTGATGCCATCGCTCGACTTATTCGCTACTGTGGCGAGCTATCCTTCCAGGACGTGGTTCAGAAATATCTGACAACTTCTTGGGGGTGCCACCAGCTCAAGAAACCTTCGACCCGAAACCTTTGTCAAACCTATCTGTGACTCGTATGATTATGATCTCGTCGGCATCTGGCTCCATGATGGGCATGTATTAACGACGTACGTAAAACTGTCACCATGTTTGACTAATATATTGACATACCCATAGACGCGCCTTTCCTTCAATACGGCCACCTTATGATACTTTATAATCAGATGCAGGCGTCCCGAATGATATCCTGCATCAAAGGCGCGTAGGTATATTCTTCGAGTTGTAGGAATATTGACACAGTGAAATGAATATAGATCCTATTAACTACTCTCGGAGTTGAGGTATGTTTACTCGCAGTCTATAGACATCGTTCATTCAACCGTTTTAAGAGCCCACCAGATAATACCAGACAACGAGGTCCGAGAGTATGGCAAGGACAAGACAACACCCCGTTATTACATTCATATGACGGCTTACCAGTTCGCGCGCGAGCATCTATGGTCCCGCATATTTGTGTTTCTCCCTGTACGACGCGTTTCCATCTGCTGACGGAGACACCCATGTGTATGTTTTCTTCTAGGTGTTTACGCGGCCGTGCTTATCCGTAGCCATACAACTCAACGTACACTGGAACAGTCGTATTCAATATTGGAAAATATCACTCGGAGGTCTAATCATCCGCAGTCAGTCTCGTTCTCGTTCTTGGTCAATGCCCATTGTTTATGATATACAAAGGGTGTTTCAATTTTTAAAATCTTTCTGGAACGGATAACGGCCACCATCTCGGCAAGAGCGACCATCGAGTCCTTTCCACGGTTCTCATTCAATACGACTCTTGACACCACACGGTTTGCCTTCTCACCGGTGCTAACCGTGACATTGGTACACAGTGCGTCTCGCTGGTTGCTCACATCTCTGACGACCTTGGCAGGACTAACCCGTCAACGAGTTTGCGGCCAAAAGCCCCAACATAATCTTCGCCGGAGTGCGCGGTCCTTCGACTGCGAATCATCCTGAAGGAGCTCTCCATCAAATATTCCGAGAAGATTACCATCATGAAGTATATCTCTGCTGACGAGGTCAACAAGGCGCTGGCTAACGAGATCTAGACGCAGCATGGCCACCTCGACGTCGTTGCCGCGTCTGCAGGTCAGTCGCATTGCCGCTGTCCTCTCCTCCCTGCGCGTTTTCTTAACAAATTTTAAGTATCGCAACTTGTATAAAACAAGATGGCGCTCAAGACGGCCACCAGTGAACTGCGGGATCATCTCGATGTGAGCACGACCTTCACCCCGCTTCAGTTTCTATTCATCTCGTTCATTTTTCAACCAGGTGAACGTCAATGGGAGATTTGTTCTCTTTCAGTCTCGCTGGTAGCAAAGAATATTGATGTATAATAACGATATGTTTCTGCAATGCCGCAGTCGGGCCGCTTAATGACATTGTTTGCATTATTGGACTCTGCCAATCCCATTGGAGGATTCATCACTGTCTGAATCACTGGCCTAGATACACGGTCTGCCACTGACGACCGAGGCGTAATGGAAGAATTCATTGCATGTTGTTGGATCGCTGTGTTTAAGAGGGTAGGAGGTCATTACAGCGAGTTTCATCGTTGATAGCCTAGGTTAGGCAAACCGAGGTTGGATACATTCGATCGTGTTGGTGACCAAGCACGATAGAAACAAATCTGTACAATTGCACGGACAATACTACCGTTTATATATAGGCTACACCAACAGTTACTAGACTCGAGTAGCAGGGAAATGAACGGAGCCCGCCGTTTCAGGCAGCAGATTCCGGCTCAAAATGTACCTCTACATTCCAGCACTCGCTTTGATCAAATCCGCCGCCCTCTCTGCAAATATATACACTGCTGCCTGAATATGTCCTGCCGGCACGAACGGCTACGAAGTCTGGTCAGTCCACTATAAATGCATTGACGAAGAGAAAACAAAATCCACCAAAACTGAAGCGTCAACAATCCTCACCCCGCTCGCGCCCTTCATCTTTAAATCTGGGTCTACAACTCCCCAATTCGCACCAGCAGGAGACATACTCGCGGTACCAACTGGATGATTCAGATTCGACGCTCCGTTCCTGATATCTTGATCCGTCGTATTCGTCCCGATGCTAAGAACATATCCTTTCCAAGCTGCGGCAGTGACAAACTCCTGCGCACTCTCCACGGCGTATTTCATGATAGCAAGGTCTTGTGCATGCGCGAGATAATTCGGGTTTATCACCGGCGGGTCTAGGGGGTTAGTGCTATTGATGGTAACACTCCCGCCTAAACCGAGTCAGACTGACAAGAGATATGATACACTGCACATACGCGAAAGAGGGCAGAGCACCGCCGGCGCAATTACAAAGAAGTTTCCCACCTCAGGAGGAGAATTGCTATTAATACCGTTCTGTAATGAAGCATCAGCCTTCGTGATATCCACAGTACATTCAGTACACACCGCAAATGAAAGCTCGTAATGCGCAGTTTCATTCCCCGCACACGGCTCTTCATCCAGAATACCGGCATATTCCGGGATACGAAGGAACCCTCGCTGGTTTGCTATGCCCACTGTCAAGAAGCCCGTTCGATTTGATTTCCACTCTGCCAAAGCCTCCTCCTGGAAAGTTACATTCCTGTAATAGATGTTCTCAATCGTGTTGGTGTCGTTAACGGTGAAGGGAACATTCCATAAGACTTGGTCCGACAGGTTCTTGCCGACGTCGGGGAGGTGATGAGTGGATACAATTCCTAGAGCTGCGAGTTCGGTGCTGCTGCCTATACCGGAATGGAGGAGTATATGCGGTGTCCCAAAGGATCCAGCAGAGAGGATGATTTCTTTTAAACTTTTGGGTGCAAGAACGTGTTTGGTCGCTAGGGACATAATTAGCATCAGTCAGCGGTCATAGCACATAAACATTGTGTACCTCCAGAGTCCTGAGTAAACTCGACGGCGTTGAATGTTGGTCTCTTGCTGATGTTCTTCGTATCGAGAATTCGGGTAACATGAGCATGAACTAAGACGTGCATATTTGGTCGTTCAATATATTTTGGCCCAAGATAGGATGTCTGCGAGCTGCTTCGAGTACCATTTCCAACAGTCAAGGGCGCCCATCCTGTATCTTACTCAGCAAGGTCTCCACACCAATCGTTTGTAAAGCCCTCACCAACACCCAGCTGGTACCCTGAATTGTAATCTAAGTTGAACGGAAACTCGCTGGGTAATTCAGCCGTCGTCTGAAGGACACGCTCGTCTGTAGCGCGGGGATATCCAGGAAGAGAGACATATGTTACTCCGTTCAAACCGTGGACCGCAGGATTGAACTGGCCAGTGATATTGTGGTGGTCTGCAGGAGCGACGAAGCGCTCATTCTGTCAAAGAAAATGAGGTCGGCTTGGTCAAGGCTTAAAAAGGAGGAGGTTATGACTTACCTTCCGCATATATGGCTGTAGAGCATCCCATCCCCATATGGGGTTGCCACTAATCCGAGCGTAACGGTCGTAATCTTGCGACGAGCCACGCATGTAAGACATACCATCTGGAATGGCATTGAGCATAACCAGTTCGATTGTTATGCAAACCCGGCCAACGTACTAATTGCACTGCTTCCTCCCAAGCCGAATCCTCGAGAGAAATGAATAGCGCGTCCGTTCAGTCCTGGCTGTTCCGTAGTGGTGAAATTCCAATCAAGGGGAGATCCCCTTAAGCGAGAAGAAAAGAAAGGGATCTGTGAGAGAAGGACGTCTGCTGTTCTGTAAGAACATCAAAGACCGAACAGGTTCAGAGAGTATGCACTAACGATTCACCAGCTTCGAGAACAAGCACAGAAATATGTGGGTCCTCGGTTAAACGATTGGCGAGTACATTCCCTGCGGTTCCACCTATAACTAGACGTCAGCAAGAAGTTCCATATTTTCGTAGCACTGACCTCCAATAATAATATAATGGAAATGCCTGGTCGGAAGGTCGTCGAAGCTTTCGTATATTGCGCCGACTACAATATGGCATAGGATAAGTAAGGAAAGAATGGAGGGAACCATGCGAGACGACGGCTTCATGGTCAGATGAGATTTGACAACCAGAATTCCTTGTCACATCTTTATACTGTGGCGCCAGCCGAAGAGAATTTACATAGTTTGTCGCGGAGAACGTGGCAGAAATATCCCTTCACGGACCTAATGTGCCTGTTTACAAAGCGCCTCTTCATTCTTGCTGTACAAGCTAGGTGGTAAGCGGCTTCGAAAATGCAGGAGGCGTGGGGTACTCCACTTGAAACTAAATGAAGCTTACGGCAGTTGCTGCATATAAGATATCAGCAGGACATAAAGAGGCGCTTGTAAAACTAACGGCAATTCAATGCGGGTTGATGTATCCACTGCCGATATCATGTCATGATCGGTCGCCAACTAAAAGGGGCTTGGGCGTCTTCCACAGCGGGCCCTGGTACAGATTTGATGCCCGTAGTTGTTATTCTCGCTCCCATCCTCAAGCTACGGATGAGCCGAGCGTCGCTTTGGACACACTCCATGCCGGATGTTTGACTTGCTCTTTCGAGTCGCTGCTTGTTGTAATTTATAGGGTTCGAAGTGAAAGCCCGAATTCCTTCAGAGGGAGAAATGGCGGAAAATTGCCTCCGTCATCGAAACTATGTTGTTCTTGCTTACTACATAGTGAGAAAGCTCGCAGCCGGCGCATCTGTCCACAATGAAATCCCTCGTTTTTATGAGCTTTCGAAGGTATGGATGCAATGAAAGGCGTACCAAATTCTGAGCGACAAACCAGCAGTAGCCCTCGGTGAAGAAGATCAGGGCCTAACGAACTATCCACTGCAGACCTTCCATCAGGTATATTCGAAGTATAAAGGCCGTCAAACTTACATCCATGGCATATCCTATCACATCGATTCACAAGTCAAGTACGCCAATGAAAGCTTTTGGCTACCGCATATAGATGTCCACATTGTCAGGGTGACAATGAAAACAAAGGAAATCCCACACACAATATCAATCGGCATCACAGAATTCCTGGAATAGCAAGTGGACGAAACGGTCCTCTTGTCGCTGTCATCGATTGCGACAAGTATGAGCCGCCGTGGGTCAGATGAAAATTTCTTCTGTCTATGCTGTTGTGGAATTGGCCAGTGCGTCGTTGCAGTATTTTGTAGAAAGGGTCAGGCGACGTTTCTGTGTTGGATTTTTCCGAGGGAGCAAAGCAGCCAAGTCTTGGCTTCCTCCCATCCTCAGCAAGTCCAGCTACAACGAGCCACGAGCCTCGCCTTGTCGCTTGCGAAACATTCTGTGCTGGACGTCGGACTATCGTCTTATCCTTGGACTTTTTGTAGAGTTTGAACCTCGAGGGCTGCCGTGTGAGGACACTGGAAACACAGGATAAAACCTATCGTCAATGTGAGCACCATCGAGGCACTCGATTGCGAGTACGTGCACTCTGTAATCTGGTATCTGAACGGAGGTCCTACGATCCAAGGCGTGACGCCCCGCGTGGTGTTATCAAGTTCATACTTGTGTTCCGCTTCAAAGATTCCCTCGGGATTGTTCGACCTCGCAGTCCGACTCCTAGCTAGCTCGGTCAGAACGATAAATTCTCGACGGGACCCTAGAGAACGTAGGAAGAGCAGCGAAGGTGATGGGCAGACGGGGCCTTGGAGGTCGGAGGAAGTTATGGAAGGTTGCAGCCTGACCTTCGGCCCTCGGCCCGCCAGCCGACGGAGTTTGTTGTGATCCGTTGATTCCCGTAGCGACCGCCATCCTCAACCTCCCACTTGCCTCTCACCATCAATCTCTCACCATACGCCTCGCAGTCCGTCACTGTGATCAAGGTGAGCTTGCTCTTTCCGCCTTTTGTCGTTCGTATATTGATCACTTTGTATTCAGATAAGATCATGGACCTCCTTAACGCTGTCTGCAGTTCCATAGTCAACGCACTTTGTTTTCGGACCGGTTTGGACTCAGCAACTATGGAGAAGGCCCCTTGGACGACATCTCTCTTTATCTTACGAGCTCCTTATCCTCTTCCCAATATGGCAGCCCTCTGTCGCGCTGAAATCTTCGTGGATGTGCTCACGCGTCATCTCTGTGAGTGTTCAGGTCCATTAGGGTGCAGATCCTTTACTTAAAGCTTAAGGATGCAGCAAACCTACATGGAGGCGCTGAAGGATATGGTCGCGAGAACTCGCAAGGGGTCACGAATTGGTTATCTGGTCATATCGCGACAATCTCGCGAGCCATCCAGGTGCGTCATATTTATTCAATTCGTTACTTTTCTCACCTCTATTTCTACCTATCAAGAAGTACAAATCCATGTCGCCGGGACCGCGTAACATTGATTCTTTTTCTGCCGAAGATCTTATGGCAGGGGTCGCAGACCTATGTTGCGGAAGGATCGTTGCATGGTCAAGCAGCCAGGCGGATCGTGCGTACTACTTAGCTTCACCTTGATCTTTTTCGAACTCATCGGCTTCCATAGCAGATTATCATATCGTCGATTCTCCCAGTGCTCGGACCTCCTCTTTGTTTCCCGTGGATGGCTGAACGCGACCGGACAGGATTGTGGATCACAGTCATTATGCAGCTGGTACGTTCCGTTGAATACTTCTTGCACCCAGGCGGACCTAATTTCAGCTGTGCAGGGTTATCCTAATGTTAGCCTTCACGTCCGCCAACACGATTATCCTTCGACTGGCCGCCCAGCCCATTTTTTCATGTTTGGAAGTCACTCAGTATGAGAAAATGGCTGGCCCAGAGCTGCGCACTTTTGGACTTCAGCTTCCGCCTCCCTTTTCCCACTGTCATTAGTCTACGGTTCGTGTTTCGTGCTCAGTGCGACCATGGGTTAATTAATTTCCATTTTTCTCAGATCCGAGGAATTTCTGAGAAACTCGGCTTCGAGAATGACGTAACTACAGCGTTTCGGGATTCGGTGCTCAAGTTTGACTTTTGGTTAGAGTCGGAATAGGCAAAAGTATGTTTTCCCTCGCTCCTTGTTGTCCAGCGGCTAATGTCTCTAGTAGGTTACGGACCCTCATTTGCACGGACACCGCAGATCTGCCGGTGCTGGCCGCATTTCTTCCCGTACGTCACTGCTCACTGTAACAACCCCCATTGCAATTTGAACGTTAGAACTGGAAGGCCGCCTGCCAGTGCTTGGAATAATTCACGGAAATGATCCCAATAGGCAGTAGTTCAGGGTAAATGAGTGGCGAAACGCTCCTTGGTTAGTCGTCTGTCTATTCAACCGTAACAAGCTAACTGAAGTAGATATTTTTAGTGCTCAAAAGTCTCTGCTCAACCTCCAGTTATGATTAGACCTCCCGCTGTCTTTCATTTAGAAAGAATAATTCATTACTTTTATATTTTCCTCCTCGCCTGACCAAGACGGATGTCGCGATCGTTCGTATGCGTTTACCGTCTATCGCTGACGAATAGCTCCTGTGACTTGGACGCTCCATTGTATCGTTCATGAAACATACTAGCGTCTCTATTCCTCCGATAAAGGAAACGGGCTCTTCAACCACAGCACTCTGATGAGTGTTGATATTGGACTATCCTAATATGACGCCTTGTCCGCATACAAAAGGTTAAGAGAAATGCGTCGCCGCTTTCATTCTTACATCTCGCCCAAGGTTTGCCGGGGAAATATTCACGTAGGATCGATTCGCTCGAGGTCGACTCTGAGTCTACCCCTCCGGCGTCAACGTTGAGCTTCCGATATCGCCTCGCTATACCTATCTTTCTGTAGCTTTGGAGCGCTTTTACAGCATCATCGCCAAGGACTGGAACCGAGTACAAATTCTATTCTGTGCCAATCAGTCCTTCCGCAGAGAGCCTAAGCCCAGTTCGGTTGTGGCGACCAGTGAAGCTGTGTTGGCTATTCACGGCAAATGAGAGAGATAAGCCAGAGTGGGACAAGGACGGGTGGAAGACTGCTGCTATACACATTACTGCCCGTTTTGGTGATTGTGCGAGGGAAATGGGCGAGAGATAGCGGTGTTTCGGATTGTTGTGAGAGAAAAAATGTACGTTTTGTTTCATGGTGGTAACTTTGGAGCACTGGTACAGCATCATAGCCAAGGTCCGGAACCAAGTACGAATTCTATTGAGCGCTAATCAGTCTTTTCGCAGAGAGCGGAGCGGCTTTAAGACCAGTTCGTGTTCCCGTTGCTTGGCTACCCGGCTAGGTTGGTTAGCTGGACAGCGTTGGAGGAAGTGCTGCTGCTATGAATCGTATGATGAGCTCATCTTCATTGAGCTGTCTGACGCTGATTGTTATCCTTTCAGATAGCACCACGAGTGTGCGACAGACGTTCATGCGATTCGGTGAAGGAAACTAGTGGCAAACGGGAGTACTTTCGATCATAGCGAGGAAAGAAAGGTACTTTTGTCTGTTACTCCTGCACTAATCAATTATATGCAGATCATGCAGGAAGACCCGTGCACTGCATTAATTCGTCCCTTCGCTCGCTAGAATGATTCGTACTGGTACCTGAAGGCTGGTATAAAATATGAACACGTCGGCAGGTCCTATTGGCGTCGTACTGGAGAAAACGATGAGGATAATTCTGTAAGCCTTTCAACGGGTATTTCTTGGGATAACGTATTATTTGTCTATGTTTAAGCCAGTGCTTTGTCCCTATTAAATCGAGGGCCCATTTCAAGAATTGTATTATCCAGGACCTTTGAAGTCTCCAGACGTGAAACCCCACCTTATCCGTGTTGCGGATTCTCCGAGGGACTTTTCATTCGCTGGTTGTACTGTATTGACGGAACCCGTCCATGGAATATGGAAGATGGACGCGTGATGAGAAGTAGTAATTGCAAATAGACTCATATGTAAGATATACATTATTTGATATCAGGAATCAACGTAATCACTGTCCGAATCACTGTAGTCTCCTTCATCGCCATGGTGAGTTTTGTCTTTTACATCGTCCAATATCACCGTTACATGGAGGCCATCATCCTCCAAGGCCTTAGGGTTAGGGTTAGGGTGCCCCCCGACCTTCGCCGAAGGCGTTGGGAGGGGGGTTGGAGCCGCAGAGCGGCGACCAACGAAGGTAGAAGCGTAAAAGAAATACTCACCAGGGTGGGTACTTGTGTTTTAGCTTGGAGGGCGAAACGGGTCCAACAGGGGATGGAGACTAATCCTTCCCGGCCTGTTTCGCTTTTATAGCTCTTCAGGGACCGTTATTCGTAAGCGCTAAGCGCGCCAAGACATGAGCGAATGTTGCCATTGGCTCCGTTGTCGCTCGCCAAGCGAAACACGAGTGCGACGCTCGTAAATGACGCTAGGAAAGCGTCATGCACGGTCGCCGTAGCATAAACATGTAAGTCGTGCGACTTAGGCACGGACCCAGCGGGCCGAACGTGCCGGAAACGTGTTTAGATTATTACATAACAAGATAAGATAACGATTAGATAAGATAAGAATTTACCACAATTCTGATCATGTGATCAAGCCGAGATGCCGGCAGAGCCGGTATCGGGCCGGCGGCCCGTGCCGAAGAGGCGCCGTCTACGTCATGGACTCTGTCGCCCGAAGGCCGAGTCACGTGGTCAGTTCCACTTAAGGGGTGCCCCCCCACTGACGCGCTAAGGCGACGGCGGGTGCAGTAAATTCTGCTTTAAGAGGTCCTCGTTAAACGTTCAGGACGTATTCTAGACGCGAGCGGCGGGAGCCGCGTCGGTTAGGGTTCGTTAGGTTAGCGTTAGGTCTAAAGTAATAAATTTCTTTAGTCGTGTATCGCGCGTATCACTACGCAGCGCTTACTAGGGGGTTAGGGTTAGCCCGCCAGCTGGACACACCAGCCTCGTTACAACGATGAAGTTGTCGGAGTAAAAGTAAGCGCCTAAGGCGAGAAGTCAATGAAAGATTTGTCTGTATATCATTTTCAAGTACATACCATAGTCCCGAGTATCACGGGTCGACAGGAAGCGTCTGGTACACGCTGAAGCGTCTGATCTAGTAGTTCCATTGGTTAAGCATTTCCTCACGCCCCTACCGCGGTAGGTCGCTCAGTTTGCTGCAGGACTAGATAATGGTAGAGTTTTAGGTAGACCGTCTAAGCAGGGACCGCCGCTCCCCCCTTGCGGGGATCTTAACGGCATCGCAGGCTTGCTAGACGAACTACTTCAAACGTGCACGAACTACTTCCCTCACCGGAGTGCCCGGGGGATACGTGCTTGAAATGATTGGATTAAGATATTTGGATCTAATCCGTCTCTATTAGATGAGTCGCTAGCGACAGACTCATTAGAGTGTTCGGATTGATTGTCCTCGTCGAGTACATCTTCATCCAGACGTAGGAGCACCGTTCTTTTCCAAAGATTGGTCAAGTCGAATAGATTACGTGTCCGTTTTTTGGACACGATCATTCGTCGGTTTAGAATACCTATTTTTCTAATATCCGGGATCTCTGACGGGCCCGCGGGGGTGTTTACCTCCAAGCAAAGCTCGGAGGGAACCCGACCCGCGGGGTAAGCCCCGTAGAGGACGTCTATGTTCCTGGGCGCAGTGCCCAAGCGCTCGATCTGTAAGATTCGATCACGCCAGGTATTCATTATGGTATCTCCTAATTCTTTCGCAGAGAAAAAGTCCCATGTTGTGTTGTACGTAGATTTGAGTACAAGAACGCCGTCATTCTCTCCCTTGTCCGGTGTCACCCGGATTCGGTTATTCCATCGTTCTGTAATGTTATCTCTAGCCCACTTATGTACATAGTCACTAGGGTAGCCGCGCGCGATGTATAGGGCAATTAAATTGCTTATTGCATCATCGTAGTGTTTACGTAGACTACTTAGCGTTGCTAGACGGGACATTTCACCTATGAATGTTCCACGTTTGACTGTGATAGGATGAAACGAAACCCATGGGATTCTCTCTTGGTGGGAGCGACTCTTTCGATAAGGCATGTGTTGTATCGCGTTTTTTGCGTCGATATAAAGCATCATGTCTAGAAACTCGTGGTGGTGGTCACTCGCCTCCCATTCAATCTTACAGCCGTCATATTTCACTTTAGATATAATAGCTAACGCTTCTGACTCTGAGGAAGCGTAGACTAAAGCGAGACAGTCATCGATATAGCGTCCGTAGAACACTATATTGGAGGACTCCGATAAATCAAGTTGTCGTTCGAAGTAGTAACCGTATAGGTTGGCTAAGTCGGGCGAATCTGCTACGCCCATAGCTAGGCCAGATCGTTGTTTAAAGAAGTCCTGGTCATACCGTAAGACCAAGTTTTCATTGCCAGTTTTCAGACACTTAACGAAGATTTGTTCGTTGCGAAGCAACGGATCTTCAGCGTCCGTGAAGTCGGGTGTCCCGTACCACTCCTCGTAAAGAGCAATCGTTGTGCTGAGGCACGTATCGAGGGGGGTGTTTGGATAAAACGCGACGACGTCGCCCGTTACAATATAAACTTTGCGTCCGGGTTGGAAACGTACTTGACTCAATTTTTGCGCCAGATCTTTGGATCCATGTATAATGGTTGGCGCCGCTTTAATAAGCGGTTTGAGAATTTTAGACACATATTTAGCTGCCGGATTCTGGATGGCGGAGTGGCATGGTATTATAGGCCGCATTTTTACGGGTTCCTTGTGTATTTTGGGAATCCCGTAGAATGTCGGTACCACATGTTGAGTTCCTTTCGGCGTAATACGCGATCGAAAGAATTTACCTAGTTGTAATCCGTTCGGAAGATGCTGTTCAGCTAGCAGCGCTATTTCTTCCATGTCTGTGCATTGTTTGTCGCATATAGCATTAATCATTAGTAAATGAAGAGGCGTGTAATTCAACACATCGCCGACTATATCGCGTGACTTTTCGTCGATCCATTGGCGCGTAGAAACCGCTATCCCGAGGTTCTTGTCAGTTGAAGTAACTACATATGTGTTATCTTCCAAGAACTTTTGAATTTGGCGAGGGTGCACCGCCAGCGCCGAGGCGGGGTAGTTGCGTTCCTCTTCCGTGGGTATTTTGGCGATCGTGTCAGACACGAAGCGCTCGCCCGCACGGATGCCAGCTTCAATATATTGCGGGGACCTTGGGGCTGTACTCTCACGTTTGCGAGGTACTTCAAAGTCCGGATCGTAGAATTCGTCATCATTCTCTTCCGTGAAACTAAAGTAAAGTCGCCATCTAAGGCGTTCTTTAAAGTCGTTCCAGGCTTCGCGGATAAGCGAAGTTCTTCTTGGCGTGTAGAACATGTATTTCATGCCGACGGAGAGCTGATATTCGATTGACTTAGGCAGTGTAACCCCGGGAGAGCGATGAACATAGTGTTTAAATTGGGATGCATACAAAACATTTGTAGGTACGTTTAATAATATGTAGTTAATAGCTGCGGGGAGAGGGACTGTGAGTATCCAGTCTGGGTAAGCGTTAGGTATATCGTACCGGAATGTCCGGACTACGTCGCCTTGGCTTTGCCCTTGCCTTTGGTCTGCTGTTTTCCACCGGTCTTCTTCGGCGGAGGCTTCGGCTGCTTGCCTTTCGGCTTGCCGCCTTTCGGCTCGGCTCCCTTTATAGCTTTGGGAGGTTTCCTGCCCGCGCGGGGTAAGTAACGGGGCGGCGGAGGAATTTCCGATGCGTACCGAGCTGCCTTGCTGGTGGACGATGTCTTCTTGCCATCCTAGGAGAGAAGAGTGAGTGTGAGGTGACGGGTAGGGAATAAAGCGAACCTTATTCTTCTTCCCGCCTTTGGTGTCCATCTGCTTAAGGCGCGCGGCTACTGCACGGTCAACCATCGACTGGATGGAGGGACCGGGACGGGTGGCATCAGCCATTTCCGTCGCCGCGACCTTACTAAGGTCCTTCTTGCGTTCTTGCTTAACCGACTCCACCGCCGCATGGGACTCTACAATAGAGACCACGCGGAAGGCGTATGCAATGGAGTCGGCAAGGACATTCTGCCCTTGCTGTTTCACTAACGCGTCTTCCTCGTATACCACGGATTCGAACGCTCCCGTCATACCGTCAAAGGTAATCCGGGGCACCTTGCGGGTGGCAAGCAACTTTGCAGTATGCTTGGCGATCAAACCCTGCATGCTTTCAAATAGCACGGCAGGCTCGAGGCTCTCCGCCAGGAATAACACGTCGTCGGCCTTTGCTGCAACAGCATTGGCTAACAGACCCTGCATGTACAGGGTGTGGGCATCCGACAATTTCTTGCGGTGCACCGACGCGTCTTCACTCGACCCATAATCCGATGTGAGCTGGATTACGGGCGCCTGTCGAAACAGGTGCGAAGGGATTGTACCAGCCGCTTGATGCAGCTTCCACTTCTCAAGAGTGGACCGGGCCGAGACCAGCTTGGTAGCTGTCGCGGCGATGCCTTTTAAGGGGCCCCGGAGTACGTCAACATAATCCCCAGGGATCATGTCGATGAGCGCATCGACCGAGCGCACCCCTTGCAGGGCGACTCGTCGAGCAATGCTCGCGCTATCCGACTGAAGGTCGGAAGCGTTGCCAGCCGATATGATATCGGGCATGGGCGAGAGAAAACGTGTAGCTACGGTAGACGCATGCGTAGGGACTTCTCCCATTTGAAAGGGAACGGTTGTCCTGGTTAAATCTCCCAGGGCATAAAAACACCCCGGTCGGACGATATGAGAGGTATGCGGGTACAGGAACCAAGAGGTAAGGTAGCCGAAAGCCCCTAGACACCACCTTGGACGCTGCGGATGTCCCGAACGGCCATAACACCGTCGGTACCACTCCGAGGTGAGGGTGCCCCCGACCTTCGACGTAGTCGTTGGGAGGGGGGTTGGAGCCGCAGAGCGGCGTCCAACAAGGGTAGAAGCGTAAACAAAATACTCACCAGGGTGGGTACTTGTTGTTTAGCTTGGAGGGCGAAACGGGTCCAACAGGGGATGGAGACTAATCCTTCCCGGCCTGTTTCGCTTTTATAGCTCTTCAGGGACCGTTATTCGTAAGCGCGCAGCGCGCCAAGACATGAGCGAATGTTGCCATTGGCTCCGTTGTCGCTCGCCAAGCGAAACACGAGGACGATAACTGCGGATGACGCGTGTAGGGCGTCATGCGCAGTAACCGCAGCATAATTATGTAAGTCGTACGACTTTTAGCACGGACCCTTAGGGCCGAACGTGCCGGAAACGTAATTAGATTATTACATAACGAGATAAGATAACGATTAGATAAGATAAGGGGGTTAGGGTTAGGGTTAGGGTTAGGGTTAGGGTTAGGGTTAGGGTTAGGGTTAGGGTTAGGGTTAGGGTTAGGGTTAGGTTAGGGTTAGGGTTAGGGTTAGGGTTAGGGTTAGGGTTAGGTTAGGGTTAGGGTTAGGGTTAGGGTTAGGGTTAGGGTTAGGGTTAGGGTTAGGGTTAGGGTTAGGGTTAGGGTTAGGGTTAGGGTTAGGGTTAGGGTTAGGGTTAGGGTTAG